>JAWNNM010000341.1:0-14607 GCA_035044965.1 Lordiphosa andalusiaca
ACTATGGGTAATATTTCAATTTATCGGGTATTAATTAATAACTTTTAAAGTAAGCAAGATTTTTTGATGCGGTTTTTTTATTTTTGTTATGTAAACCCTCAGAAATATTTTTCGAAAAGTGGGCGTGTCACCGCCCACCCAAAAAATTAAAATTTTGGTTTTTTAAATTTTTTTAAAAAACTGAATACAAATGTGCATCTTTATTTTGCGGAAACCCTTTTCTTTACAAAAAAATTAAGTAATAATATTGAAAAAACATAATTTTGAAAATTAAATACATGAATTATCAAGAATTAATCAAAATTCGGATAGGCTTCTTTATAGGATTGTTCAAAATATGTCTTGCATGCTTTGCTCTTCGAGGTCTGATCGCAAGCTTTTTTAGAAATTTTCTGCGAGATGCTGTGCTTGCAGCTTGAATTAACAAAGAAACGTTGGATTGCTGAGACTTTGATGGAGCTGCTGCATGTTTTTTTTGCTTCTATTCCTTTTAACGAGAAAGACAACTTTGAACGTCCAATTTTTCGATTATTTGTTTCGTTAATTTTTAATTGGGTGGTGCTCATTGACCAATCTGATTGTTTTCGTTCAAAATAATTTATGTTCCTATTGCTTTTTTGCCATTTGACCATCAAATTACTGCAAAAACTATGGCATCTGCTTTTCAAAACCGCTTCATAGTTTGAAACAACAATGTTTTTATTTAATTTCATTTTAAAAAAGTCCAAAATGGGTTTTTCTTGGTTTATGTGGCCTTTCTCTTTGCGCCATATATCGAAAAGCTCGTCGTTTGAAAACGCATATACACCTGCAAAAGATTAATTTGCGCCGGTTGTGCGCAAAAGTGCACATTAAGACTAAGTGCATTTAATTCACAATTAACGACTCTACGACATACACTTGGACACACATCTAGCAAATGCTAACAATTTTTTAAAAGTCTCCGCAAAGTTAAAATTTCTTTCAAAGAAATGAGCCTTGAGAACCTTTTCTAATTTCACAAAATATTAGTAAAACACGCACAAAAACAAAATATTAGTACAACCAACATATAGTACAGACCTGTATGAGTGGTATCCATTTCAAGTTTTATTCAAAATAAGCTTGCAGTTTCCAAAATAACAATTGCAGAATTGGCTGTAAAATCATTGCAGTTTTAAAGCACGTGCGTTGTACAGCAACACCTGACTTTGACAGCTGTTAGGCTTAACATAGGTCTGTTATTTAACATTTCGAGTATGGAGCTTTAAAGCTCGATCATTTCTTGAGACGTTAACATAAAAAAAAATCAAATTTGAACAACTTTAGAAAATGACTAAATACCCGATAAATTGAAATATTACCCATAGTGCACTGGCATCTCATCACACAGCTTAGCACATGATTATTGCCACATGTCTAAAATGCTGATTATACTTAACTTTTACATACGAAAATGATTGATTTGAGTAGAATTTTCTGTTAATCGTAATTGAATTTTTAAGATCGGGCCGGGACTTCTCCAAGAATGTAAAGATTCAATGTTCTGTTTATTTTGATTGTATGAAAAGACAGGAGGGTTCAACGCCTGCACATTTCAATCAGGTAAGCCCATAAAGGAATAGTGGTTCTATTTCGCCAAATAACTAATGCTCAGTAGATCAGTTGGCTACTCAGACTGCTGTCTACACCAGCCCGAACCAACCCTTAGCACCAGACAGCTGAAGGCACAAGAGATTCATAAAAAAGCGACTGCTGATTTTAGTGCTCACCAACACAGGCTGATTGCTCTGTCCTCTCCATTTGATCGGCTGTATGTATGACTTGCAAGTACTTACTTGTCTCTTTTTCTTGGTGTCTGCCTCTCATGCTTGAGATATCGTTTAAATTTGGGCTGCTCAATTAAAACTAAAAACCGACTTTGGAATATGTTGTAAACTAATGTCTTAGAAAATCCAAGGCTAGCTGGGATCTTGAATTTAAACTTATGGCAAGAACTACAGAGAATATATGTTTGGCTTTAAGAAACCCAATGGGCCAATCGGAGCTTCTCTCAATCTCTGGGCTTGTTAGCTGCCAAGTTTCTCACATGGTGGCAATTGATGTTGAGCAGCTCTTTTAAGGCTAGTTTCTACACAGCTGGCGCCAATAGCTGCATAACTGCTTTAAGAAAATTCTTTAAAATTGATTTAATGGCTTGCAAAAAAAAGACCTAAGGATTTATACCTAAATACCTGGCCTTATCCTTTGTAAATGGCGTCTCTTCATTGTGGCCAAAGTCTTTGTAGTATTTTTTTGTCGATGGCCACGTTATTTTATGTCGCCCTCGTTGGTGGCTTTTGTTGTGCCCCGAATTGGCAGGCAGAAAGCGCTGATTGCACCACTCCCGCACAGCCACCCAATGCAAACCAAACCCCAACCCAAACCCAAAGCACAAAACCACTCAACCCAACTGCATTGATGACCCAATGCTTTTTGCTGGCTGACATTTTCGGAGCGTGGCCCACACAAAATATATGTGTGTGTGTGTGTATGTATGTATGTATTTCGTAGGCCCGGCTTTGTGTGGCGAGTTTTTTGTGCTTCATTCTAGGATTTTTTTCACGCCGCCATTTGGCGTACTCACAAAAAGTAGTGGGCCGCATACAAAAAGGCGTTAGCATATTAAAGGCTTAAATGCACTCGGCAGCAGATGGCGTATCTAGCTGGTGCACAAAACAAAAAAAAATGGAACAGCATTAACCCCTAGATACATCATGTGGCGATAAAACTCAGTTTCGGAAAATGCATTTCACTGGCAAATTAATTATGGCCGGACAAAAAGTTCGCATTAAAACTGAACAGCCTTTTAGGCATTTATTTTAAAATAATAAAATTGGGTTTTTATCACAATCGCAGTGGGCCGAGATGTTTCAGTGTGTTCGGTTGGGCACATGTTAGCCTCATTCCGATTTCAGTTTCGCTTCGACTAACTTCCAAATTGCTCCCCAAAAATTTAAGTAAAAATTTGTATAAAAAATTTAGTAAAAATTTCTTTTGATTCCATTTTGTTCCTTTTTTTTTTTTTAACAAATTTTTGAGTCTAATCATGTGCTCTCCTTGCGGACCCTGCAGCCCCTGTGATCCTTGCTGTGGGCCCTTCGAGTGCTCGCCGAAATGCTACAATTCCGCACAGCTGGAGGCCCTGCCGCAGTGCGCCCCGCGCATTCCGCCGCCGTTTCCCAAATGCATCACCGTGCAGCAGCCGCCGCGGATGATCTGCAAGAAGCGGGTGGTGTTCACCGAGAAGATTGTGCCAGAGCCGATGGTCGTCAATCGCTGCCGCCAGATAACCATACCCAAGGTGGTCGATGCCACGCGTGTGATCAAGGTTCCAAAATTGATTTGGGTGTCGCAAATGGTGCGAGAGCCGCGAGTCATCTACTACCCCTCGATGATACCCGATCCCTATGTGGTGTGCTATCCGAAGCGCGTTTGCGAGCCCCGGGAGGTCTGCCAGTCGATTCTGTGCCAGCCGAAGCCACAGACCATTGACATACCGCCACCGCGCGAGTACTGCTGCTATCCCAATGGACCGATCAACTACAAGCCGAGCGCTGCCTGTCCTCCTTGTCCGATCGGACCGTGCGCACCCTGCGGACCCTGCGGCCCCCTTCCTTGCTTCTCCACCAACCAGTATGCTATTTGCGAGGGCCGCTGCGGACCCTGCGGACCATGTGGACCAGGCGCAGGATGCGGACCTTGTGGACCAGGATGTGGGCCACGTGGACCTTGTGGACCTCGGTGTGGACCTTGCGCTGTTCCAAACTGCGGACCCTGCGGTATGACCATGCCGTCCGGACCCTACATACCTGCGCCGTGTGGACCATGCTCTCCATGTGGACCAGGGTCCTGCGGTCCCTGTGGGCCATGTGGACCGTGCGGCCCATGCTCACCGCCTTGTCCTTATGAGTCGCCCGAGTGCGGACCGTGTTTTCCCTGCGCTCCCACTCCCTGGAATACGCATTGTGGACCTGTCGGTCCATGCGGGCCGCAAGTGCCTTGTGGTCCGTGTGGTCCTTGTTAAGGAGCCGCTGCCGGCGCGCACTGATTATGACGTATTCGAAGTCGTCCTAGCTCTAAAAGTTCTCCAGTCTAAAAGTCGATATCCAACTGTCGCCGTTTCTGCACTAAATTTCAATAAACATGTTGGATGACCCAAAGATGTGCATTATGCGGCCAGGATGATGATGAATTGTTTTACAGAAATATGCATAAAGATCAATACACTTTTACCTGCGTCTGAACCAATCCGTTGGTCTTTCATTGACCACGTGAGCTGTGCTTGATGAAATGCATGAAGTGCGCGTGGTAACTCGTTGCATGTTGACACAAGCCTAAAGGCAACGCACACTGGGCACTGGGACGTAGGCGGCAGTAGGCGAACTGGCAGACTTTTGTTTTTTTTTGTATTTTTGTTATTGGCACTCGGGTCGAGTAGAGTAGATTCGCTTTGCCAAAGAATAAGGGCG
Source organism: Lordiphosa andalusiaca (assembly GCA_035044965.1). Classification (NCBI taxonomy): domain Eukaryota; kingdom Metazoa; phylum Arthropoda; class Insecta; order Diptera; family Drosophilidae; genus Lordiphosa; species Lordiphosa andalusiaca. The sequence goes on from JAWNNM010000341.1 coordinate 4,491, forward strand.
GAATAAGCAATTTTAAGAGAGGTTGCGCATCTGATCACCCAGCCTAAACTGGATTGCGTGTTGTCCGAAGATCCGAAACAGGTTCTGAAACAAAATATCCAACGAATGAAAACTACAGAAGAACAATTTAGAGTCCAGCCTAAGTCCTAAGTTCGTGCGGACTGACCGACATGACTCTATCACGGGTTGTTGATTTTGATATGGAATATATGTACTTTAAGGGTTGGAGTTGCTTTGTGCCACCCCGCAAGTGGCGTGATGCATAAGGCAACAAAGCGAATCCCGCGGACCTCTGCTGGTACTCCCTAACCAAGCCTGGCGGGGCTAAAATGGGAGGAGCCCACCTAGCTATTATCGGTACCAAGGGAAGAACAGTTTGCCCAGTCTGTTCTCATTGCGTTCGGCGTGGTGGCTGTCGTTGATACTCACATCGCGGGTAGAGTCACTTTATAGTGACGACGATGAAGTTCGTAAGTTATCTATTGGCGCTGTGACCGATAGATCAGCAGAGGTTCTTAGATTGACTTCGCTCCTCACCAAGGGGCAATTGTACACCCGACCAGTGTGCTTTTCGAATTGGTACCAGGGGACTTCCGTCACCCAAACTGATTGTATCGTTAATGCCTTTTTTCAGGGCGTACAGGGTACTGTGGTTTTAAGCCTACCTTTGGCACATACCACATAAAACAATAAATTAAGAGATCAGAATATATCTGTACTATATGCTTTGTGTTTAACGTGTGTTTTATTTATGTTTTATTTTTTTCCGAATTCGGATACATTTTTCTGTGGTTTCAATGCCTTGGAGCACACACAGTTCTTGGGGAGGCGTCGTTGTTCGCGACATAGTTGGCCAGTTCTACTGATATATTTTGTTAAGATAAAATATGATTAGTGCAAACGTATTATTTGCTTCTAAATATTGTGGAAAACCCTAATGGCAACTCCGCTCGTGGACCAACCTGCGAGCCATGTTAGTCGCACTTTCCGTAATGGTCTTGGTTGGAAACGAGATCCTGCTCCATATTTATTTGAAATTTGACAAATTAAAATGATATGGAGAATAATGTAAAGGGAATTTCGATGAGGCAAACCTGTCGTATACGTAATATTTTTGGAAACTTTGAAGTCAATGAGTAGAGGAAAAAACTCAAATTGAAATTTTGTTATTTTTTAAATTTATTTTGTGCAACCGTCAATGAATCAATTATGCTGCATGTTGTTAAGGACCTTGTCGGCGTCCACCGTAATATATATATATATATATGTCCAAACCTCTATTTCTTACCATCTCTGACATATGTTTGTTCATACGGATGAACGGTCAGACGGACATGGTAATAACGACTCGGCTGCTGTGCTTTCTCGAAATCGTAGTTCACATAGAAAGCAATAGTACGAATAGTACTGATCAGTATACGATAGTATAGCAATATCACATGCTTTGCTGTGTCCTGCTATTCAACATTCCAAACGCAAAGCGCCCTGGGCTTACTATTTGCAGTGCAACGTGAAATTGCACCGCATATTCCAGGAACAAAGGGCAAAGCCCCAGAAGATTTGGGAATAATTTGAATCATGGAATAAAGCTATTATCTTGGACAGTGCTAAAACATAAAGTGTAAAACATCTGGTCTTATATCACGTTTTAACATGCAATGTTGACTTAATATTAATAGTATTTAATACAATTATCAGTTACAAAATTCAGGAATTTTTGCTCCCATTTCTTTCGTCCCAAAACGGTGGACAAAGTAAAATTGTTATACTCTGTACCAAAGGTACATAGAGTATAATAAGTTTGTGCAAAAGTATGTAACATCCAGAAGAAAGCATCTCCGACCCCATATAGTATATATATTCTTGATCAGCATCAACAGCCGAGTCGATATAGTCTGTCCGTCCGTCCGTCTGTCTGTCCGTATGAACTGCTGATGAAGATCTCAGAGATGGTAAGAGATAGAGGTTTGACATATATGGGACATATGCTTCTTATGTCTGCAGGCAGATCAAGTTTATTTTCAATTTTGGCCACGCCCCCTCCCACCCCCGCAATTTAGAAAAATCGCCATATCTCCTACAGTTTTAAAGATAGGTGGGTTGTTCCTTTCAGATATATTTAGTAATAAGGATAACTTATTTATCAGCCAAAGGAATGGTGAAGATTGGATTAACGGTTTTCGAGTTATGATCAAAAGACTGTTCGCTGCTGCCGCGCAGTAGCAGCGCTGCTTTCTGCTGCTACTGCAGCATCGAAATTTATGCTGAGCGTAAAATTTCGTTGGTACAGAGTACGCTATAGTCGGGCTTGACCGACTTTCTTTCTTGTTTTTAACTGTGGCTTCGTTTATATAGCTAAGAGTGTGTTTTGCGTGACACCTGCCCACACCAGTGGCTCGGCGCATACTCTGCGAACCAGGTGCGACGATCTAGCCCAACATCAAACACACACTTGGACTTTTGGCAGCACTCCTTGCTATTTTAAAGAGACCTCCACATTCAACTGGACAAAAAAAAAAATGAGTGGAAAAATGTTGATGCAATCGATTTGAGATTAGCTCAAAATTTGCCATGGAGACAAGCCGCCTGCAATAACAAGCGTTCAGCTTATGGCCACAATTATGCAAGAATAACATCAACTGTGCGCTTCTTGGTTACCCCAAGGCGCTTATCAAGCCAGCAGGCTGACAGCAGCTGCTGCTGTTGCCATTATGGTCACAGGCCTGCTAATCCCACAGCTTTCATAGACCGAAACGCCGCCGCCTAATCACAGTTCTGCCAGTTGGCAACATCAACGGAGTGGCCCCTGAAATTGTCAGCTAATAATGCAAACAATAACAGGCAAACATTCAGTGGGAAGATAGAGCCCCGAAAATTTTCGCATAATTCAGGATGCGTGAAGCCCGATGGGAGTCCACTAAGGCGGCGCAATTAGCGGGCTTAGTCGGGGCCAACTTATGGGTATGGAGCGAGTGAGTAGAGATGGGTCATAAATTGGCTACCACAATGCCTGCTGGCGCTCCGATAGAGCAGCAAGTGACCATTGTCAGTTGTTGTTGCTTTTATTTTGCGGTTACCCCCGTTTGGCCTGGCCAAGCCGAGGACCCTAGTTTCAGTTGCTTTTATTCCGCTTGATGTCGCTGGGCAGGCATATTTCTTTAATGAATTTAATCGCGCGTAATAAACCGTCGCAGACACTCATACACCCACACCCACACACACACACAGACACACACACACAGGCAGGCAGCGGGTCCTGGTCCATGGGCGCTTATGTTGTTTACTTGCAGTCTTTGTGGTCGTTTGACGTTGATAAGTATTCTGATTTATTGACAAACAAACTAGACAGTTGTGTTTGTGTGTGTGTGTGTGTTGTTTTTATTTAAATTTATATGTTTTTATTTATGCCAGCGACAGCAACAGCAACAACAACACAATGCGTTTGTCACTCAGATAGACAGTGGGATCGTTATGCCATTCGTGCCATTTTTTTTTCTGGCTTCGCTGCACTTCCGTTCGATTTCAATAATTTAAACTTCCGGCACAAACCGGAAATGACAAATAAAATGCAGCGCCATTCAATTGCACTGTGGAAAACGACACGCAGAGTTGATGCTAAGTGCCATTCAACTCAATCCACTTGCTGAGTTTTGATTCTGCTTTTGGTATTTGTATAATATATTTCAAGCTGAGGCACTGTGAAAGTCAGGTCATTAGAAAAGGAAATAACGTTTAAATAAATATTTGCTGAGCATCCAGTCCTTTACAATCGAATAGAGCTAAGCTTTGCCTGTTTGAAGAACAAGACGTTCTCCAAAATTTTGTAAAACAAATGTTCCAAATGTTCTTGAAATGAGTTCAATTCAACTCAACTCGGCTAACTTAGATATGAATGTTAAACTTAGATATGTGCTGTAAAAAAGGGGTCAAAAGCGATTCGCCATATAATTGACAAAAATAATTTCTTATTAAAGGACTAAAATTTTCAAAAATTAATAAAATATTCCCATTGAAAATGGGAAAAGGGGGATCATGAAGTTGTGCGAATGTATGTAACAGGGAGAAGGAAAATTTTCCGACCCCATAAAGTATATATATTCTTGATCAGCATGAACAGCCGAGTCGATATAGCCATGTCCGTCTGTCCGTCGGTCCGTCTGTCTGTCTGTATGAACGCGTCGATCTCAGAGACTATAAGAGATAGAGTCACAAATTTTTACACGAAGGTAGATTTATGCTGTACGCAGATCAAGTTTGTTTCAGATTTGAAAAATTCCACCCTGTCCCCCTTTTATCCCCAAAAAACCTAGACCTCCTCTAGTAATCCTAGACCTAAATAGCCGTCAGATCCACAGTTTTCAAGTTAGAGCCTCGTGGTTTAGTATACATCAAGCTAGGCCCAATATCTACCTATTCTGAAAAGTACAATCAGATCGGACAAAAAACATCGGAGTTATAAGCGAAACAGTTGAGCTGATAAAAGCACCCCCCCCCCAGTTGTTGGTCAGGACTAGAAAAAAGTGTTGCCTACATTTGGGATAATTTTGTTACATTCATCGTCAAAAATTCAAAAACAAATAAATGAAAAGAAATGAACAGGGTATTTAGTGGTCGGGAAACTCACTTACTAAGTTTTTCTCAATAAACCCACTTTTTTGACTCTACTTTTGTATGACAGCTATACTATACAGATGTCCGATTTGGACCAAACTTAGTGGAATCATGAAAAAGCAACGCAAACTAAGAATTACAAAGTTTGGAGGCTTTTTTTTTTAAAACAAAAAAGGCTTTCTCACTAAAACTAGTTTCTCGACAGATCATTCCTATGGCAGCAATAACCAATGGTCATCCGATGTTGACAAAACTTTGAAGAACAGTGTGATAGCTTATAAAATATATATATGCCAATTTTAAAAAGGTTTGCATTGAAAACAAAAAAGTTTTTCTTATTGAGACTATTTTTCTAACCTTACTATTGATGTCTGACTTCGACCACACTTGGTGGAATCATGAAGAATCACAGAAAACTGTTAAATACGGAGTTTGGAGATGTTTGCATTGAAAATAAGAAGCTTTTCTCAGTAGATCTCGTTTTCGACCGATTGTTCCTATGGTAGCTACATGTTATAGTTTTCCAATCCGGCTGGTTCCGACAAATGTGCAGCGTATTTGAACCAGAAGACTTCGCAGAAGTGTTTCGTCACGATAACTCTAAAACTGGCGGAGGAGATAGCTTAGAAACTGACGGACGGACACTGACATGGCTAAATCAACTCAGCTCGTCATGCTGATCAAGAATATATATATTTTTTGTGGTCGAAAATGCTTCCTTCTAGGCGTTACAAACATCGGGACATTTTTAATGTACCTTCTGCAATTTATATTTTCTAAATATTCAATAGGAAAGGAAGTGGAAGGAGTTGGAGCGGAAAGCTACACACAAAAACGCGATGAACCACCCTTTGTTTTGTATTTTGACATCATATTTTCTTTCTTTAGGTTCACTTAAGACTTCTATCTGAAAATCACATTAAAATTAGAAATTATATTTCGAAAGCATTGAATTCGTACCTAAGAACTACAAGCAGTGTTCTTTTACATTTTTTTTAAATTTAAGTGCGATTTTCTACATAAATTTATCTATATTTTAGGCCGAATTTCTCATCAAGTTGAATATCTGAACTGAACTTAAGAATTACAAGTGGAATCTTTATAAATTTTTATAATTTTTAAGGCGATTTTCTACAATATTTTAGCTTTAAATCGAATTTCTAAAGTATTTTTCTAAATTAAGGGCTTTCTATATAGGGCTTTATACTTACAGTAAAGGTTGTCGCCCCAGCTTTGTGCTTTTTCTTATTTCATGGGTAAATTCGAACATAATCTAAGAAAATTGAGATAAATTACTAAAAATTTTCGGACAATGCTTTCTAAGTTAAGGAAAGAACTTTCTTAAATAAAGAATTTTTCTATAAATTAAGACAAGAAAAATTCCTTTTTAGATATACACCCAGACGGCCAAATAATAGGTAATTTTTGAGATTTTGTTGTGCGAAAACTATATTAAATTTCGGTTTAGAGTTTAAACTAAATGAAACCCGCTTAGGTTTTCTGGTGTAACTCGATTATTTATCAAAATATCACCTTGCCGATTTCACCAGGTGTTCTTAAGCCATAAACTTGAAGAAAATAAAATCAAACCGCTTTTTTTCAAATGAATAGGTGTATATCTCCCCTTGAGTAAAATGTCAAACAAGTAGAAAATTAAAGCTTGGAGTGTACCGAACTAAAAAATATAAATAGCCATCTTGCAGAGCGTCTGAGAGTGGGCACTAATACAAAGGTAAAATTTCTGGAAAACCACCAGAAAACAAAAGAGAAATGTGTGTGTGTGCTTGTGGCTGTCTGATGAAAGCGCAAACATTCGCCGCACAACAACAAATGTTACAAGCGCTTGATACTTTTGTAGATGTGTTCAACTCTGCTGGAGGCAGGGGAACGAAAGAGAAGAGGAAGATACATCCGAAGGTGTTGTAAGAATTCGTTAAGAGAGTGCCGCTCTACGCACGGGGCTGGCCATGCGGTCAACCGTGGTACATAGTATACAAATATATATTAAATTTTAAAAAAATGTCAGTCCTCATATTCAAGTATTTACATATGAAAAAATTCAGATTATAATGAATTCCCGTATCAAATAGTATTTACTTGATACTTTTTCTGTTGGCACTTTGTGGGATTTGGATCGCGTTTGATTCCCCTTCTGACATTTGGCTGCTGCTTGTGTGGTTGTTTGGCTTTAATTGCAGCAGGCAGCAATCGCACGGAAATCACATAAATTACGTGATTTTCGAGAACGTTTCTTTGAACAAATCCACGCCTGGAAAAAATCCCATGGCAAGGATTGCATATTTTTTTGCAAGGCAGTAAATATGGACACACACACACACACATGGGGGAATGACCATGAATTACATAAAAAGCCGCAAATACCGAAGTCAAAATGCGTGGCCCCAAACGACGTGGCTGCTGTTGTTGCTGCTGTTGCTGTTTGTATTGTTGCCAGCAAAGCATGCCAATGTGAATGCAAAACCCGTGCAGCAGCCCTTAGCCATGGCAATCCTTGGAACATGCAAGCGTTCAGCAGTCAGCAACAAAAAATGCAAATATATATATGGCAATCCTTTAGGCGCGCGGACACATAATGAAACGAAAATGCTACTGTGGCAGCAACAGCAGCAGCTGCCCCCAAAAAGGGCACAATGCGACGGCCGCAACCGAAGCCGTCCGTTTGCCATTTGGCCAATAAGAGAAATAAATAAAAACGTGCAAATATTTCTTTGGCCAACATTTTTACAGCCTTCCCCCCCAACCCCACCCATCGACCGATTCGCAAAAATTTTCATACGAAAATGTTTTTATTTATACCACTGGGCGGCGGCCTTGTTCGCCTGGGTCCTCCGCCTGGTCCTGCGCCTGGGCCTGGCTTGTGGCCGCCGCTTGATTTATATTGATGAATGTCCGTTTGTTCGTTAGTTCCGTCTTCACAGACTGCCAAAGAGATTTACTCGCTGCGGACGGATGTCGAGGGTGTGGCACTTACTCTGCTCCCTGCTTTCGTTTGTTGCACTCGCACAGCGCCAGAAATTATTGCATACTTTACGGAAATTAACCGCATTTCCATTTCTTGCACGCACACAGCACAACAGGCGCTTCCCCTCCCCCGACTCCCGACATGCCCGCTCCTTCACTCTGGCATATTTACAATTTTAATGACTTTATTTTGGAGCTAGTTTGATATCGTTTCGCAAATACACTTCGAGTGAAACAAAAGCCACCAAAAAGTTGGCCTAGCAAATGAATAAGTTATTCTTCCAAGTTATTGGTTTCATATGAAGACATTGGCGCTTACTTCTCTAAGTAATTGGTTAAGGGTGTGTTGCCTTCGGCTTGAGTTTCGTCGGAGTTCGCCAGGCGCACAATCATATTTTTCTTTGTGACATTTTTCTTTCTGCATTATTAATCAACTGGGAGTACTTTTAATTTATGTTGACATGCACAAAAATGTACGAAATGAATATATAACAGCAGTGCTCTGATTTCTAGAAGGGTGCGATATCCGCTTGCTGTGCTGGCATTTGTTATTTGACATCTGCATTCCAATTTGGAATAGATCGAATCCCTAAAAACCCACTTTGGGGTGTTCATTTCTCATTTGAAAAGTTTACACTTGCATTGGCAAAACTTTTCACGTTCTTTTGTCTTTTCGAACACGCGGCCACTCTCAAGAGTTAAAGGTAGTCCCTCTTGGCCCAGTGCAAGGCACGTACTGAATGACGTGGCGTTTCCTGTATTTCGTTATCCGAAAAAATTAAAACATTTTCGCTGGCAAATCGAAAACAAAAGGTGAAAAGTAAAATGAAAATGGGAAAAATCGTTTTTTTATAAAGTGAAGTGAGTTTATTTAAAACAAGCGTGTGAAGCGTGTGGTGGGTAAAGTGCTGAATTTTTGTGATGAACGAACTTTTTTGAGCCATGCAGTAAATCAATTAACGGTGCTGATCTGCATGCAGAGTACACTAAACTGGATCGTTGGGCAATACTCTGTATGGGTCTTTCTCGAGACCTTTTAATGATTCAAAAATAATAACTTCCTTGTGCGATTAAAAGAAGACTCAAAAATGGCTCATTCAAATGCTGAAAATGTGATTTATTTAAATATGAATTGAACAGACCCGTAAATGACTCGAATATGAGTCGAATTTTTTGAACCATTTTCTACCGACAAAAGTCTCATTTACGATCAGAAATGCGCTCATTTGTGACTATTTCAATCAGATCGAGGATTCGAAAAAGACCCGATTATGATCAAAAATTACATAAAACGATTGCTGGGAAGTATCATCCCAACATTTGGAAGATCATTTAAACAAATATCGCCCTGATGAGTCTGTTCTTGATTAAAAAGAGCTAAAAGACTACAAAAAGTCTCTTGCATATGCTTTAAATGATGTTTATTAAAATACGACTTAAAAAAGACTCTGAAAAGAAAAAGAGACTCGAAAATTACTCTTGGACAGGGTCCCAATTGTGATTTATAGTACATAATACGACTCTTAACAGACTCGGAAATAACTGGAAACTGATCAGAAGAACAGGTTGAAAATGACTCTTCAAGAAGAGTCGTGGCTAAGGTACCATTTTGTTCCGACTAAAGCTTCATACATGATCAGAAAATAAGCGCGAGGATTCGATAAAGACTAGAATATGCGGGCAATTGGGGAAGACTAAGAGGATTACAAGTTGTTAAATGAATGTCAAGTCAACCTTAAAGGTTATATCGATCCGGCATAGCTAAGAATGTAGAGGGTCAACGAAAAGTCGTATACAAGAGAAATGAATCAAATTCCCAAATTAAAAAGCTAATGTCTATGGTTTTCGGTTTGGTTTGGCACTTCTGAAAGGATGCCGATTCAGTTTGCGGTTTAGTTTACCAGCTGGAATAAGCAGTTCGGTTCGGTTCAAAACCGGATGGGCTCAGAACCGGTTTTGCATCCCTGCACAGAAATGATTTGAATGTGATCAAAAATGATATAATTTAGGTTTTTAGCAAAAGTCTACCGTGCGGTTTTAAAGATATTAAAGACTTAAGGTTTCATCTCTTCTGGAGGTATCTTAACCAGTTGTACGAATAACGCGATTTTTTGAATTACGTCAACAATGACCCAGCTCATGTTTGGTGAATTTTATGTATTTTTATCTTGAACCATTAACAACTAAGTTAAACTAGTACAAAACGTACGAATCTAGGGTACAGTTGAGCAAATGAGTATGAGGTGATGCTTACAGAAGTCCCTTCTATCTGAATTAAAGCGTCTCATTCTGGGGATTTTTCTAAAAGCTGCATTTTGTCTAACTGTTTCATTATACAATAATCAAAATTATTTAGGTACTCGGCTTCTTCTCAGAAAGAGACGTATGTTCGCAATTTACTTCAAATTGCAGAAAGAGCAGTTTTAATCTCCTGTTTGATGAGTACTTTCATTTAGCTCGAGCCCTTAAAAGCCAACTTAAAGTTTCCTCTTATATTTATCATCATCAAGCTGTTTATATAAGA
>JAWNNM010000342.1:1800000-2134577 GCA_035044965.1 Lordiphosa andalusiaca
CCCGCTTCAATTAACAGTGGGAGAACTCCAATGAACAGCAGGTGACACTAAAGGATGTGCAGTTCGATTTGTCCGGCCAATTCTATTGCGAGGTCTCCACGGATACACCCATCTTCACCAAGGCCAGCGCTGATGAGCTAATGAGCGTGTTCTGTGCGTAACAATTATCCCGACTAACTTTTTCAACAGGCGCACAACAGTAATTATTGTGTCTTGTCCCTCACAGTGCCTCAGACGGGACCACCCACCATTAAGTTCCGCAAGCGGACGCCCTTCGCCGTGGGCGAGAAGCTCTTTGCACTGTGCAACACAACGCGCGGACGTCCAGCGCCGCATATCACGTGGCTAATCAATGGGAAAAAGGTGCGTATGCGTGATATTCAGCTGGTTGGGAGATGGCAGGGGGGGGCTGACTGGGTCGTAATTCGATTGCGTAAATGTGGGCGTGATTGTTTACAGTCATCGGAGCCAGTTTGCAATCAAAAATGCAGGCAGAACTACAGTGGACACTGCATCAGGAACGACTGCCAGGGGAGGTGTCAGTGTCGCTGCATTAAGATTAACATCGTTTTAAGCCATTTTATAATTATGGCTTACATGAGCGGTCAGAGCAGCTTTAATTTTAATTACCCAGACCCAGAAGGCTGCAGCGGTGGCAGCTGTCCTCCCCATCCAACCAGCTGCTGGAGCAAAAAAAAAAGAAGTAAAATGAAATTAAAATAAATTTATTATGTCTGCCACCAGCGGAGGGAATATGGCAGAACTCTAAAATGAAATTTATTCATAAACGCGCCCACAGGCGGCCGACAACTGGCCAGGACAGTCCACGAGTCCACGCATCCGCTTGTGTGTGTGTGTGTGTGTGTGTGTGAGTGTGCGAGTGTGGTGGAGCGGGTGTCGGTGTGCTTGTGATTCATTTTTAATTTCTGCCCCGAGTCCGAGTTTGACATTGAAGTGACTTTTGTACCCAGCTTATTGTAATTGTCCTGCCCTCCATTGACAGGTGGAGGAGAAGTACGTGCGCACCCATCATGTGTACACGTTCAATAACAAGCACCAGCGGCGCACACAGCATCAGCAGCAGCAGAGCAACAACCAGCTGAGTCAGCAGCAGCTGCAGCAACAGTACTATCAGCAGCCCTACTACAATCAGTATCAGCCGCAATATCACGTACCGCACTTTATGGACCGCTATGACAAAAGCCTACGCTGGCCCGCCGGAGCACGTGGTGGTGAGTAATGGAAAGTGCGTGCAATGAGTGCGGGGGGGAGGGGTTGGTTGGTAGCTAAAGGTTAGCTCGGGGAACCATTTTGTGTGTCCAACTGACCCCCGCCATGGTTACTCAAAACGTGTCCGACTATTCCAAAGATTGCATATCGAAAACTGTGACAACTATACAGAAAAAAAAGCTAATCGTTTCATGATTTTTGATTTGGAAAGGTTACTCAGAATATTTTTACTAAAGAAATTTGGGAAGATCATTTTGTTATAAATATTGTTTAATTGATATTCTAACAATATCTTATTATGAAAATGCTGAGGCTTAACCAGATCGAAGTCCATGGGATTTTTATGGTTTTCATAATCAAAAGAAAAATTCATCAGGTTTCAAACAAGCAATCGTTCGCTTTTCTTTGTTTGTTCTGTTGCAAAATTCATATTCATTCAAGTGCATTCGGGTTACCTTTGGAAAGAAAATAAGCAGAGATGAATGATTGATGATCATTCTCATGCGCTGATGTAGCTCCAGTTTACTGATATATCAACAGATCTCAGAGATGATTGCAGATAAAGGTTGGACAACTATATTACAAAACCTTTCTTTTAGTTAACGGCATTTCAAGTTTATTCTCTCAATATGTGCCGCGATCCCCTCTCCTTCGCAATATGGAAACATAGTCATGTCTCCCACAGTTTTGTAGATATATGCATCTTACCTTCTAAGCATGTTTAGTCATCAAAACTACTGATCGATCCGTCAATGATATGATAAAGATGGGTTGAACGATATTCAAATACATCGAAATAGTGTAGATGTTTGTAACACATAGAAGGAAGCATTTCCGACCACATAAAGTATATATATTCTTGATTAGCCTGACGATCTGAGTCGATATAGGCATGTCCGTCTGTCCATCCGTCTGTTTCTATGCTATCTCCTTCGTCAGTTTTAGAGTTATGGCCAGCAAACTTTGCACGAAATCTTCTGGTACAAATACGCTGCACATTTGTCGGAACCGGCCGGATCGGATGACTATAACATACAGCTGCCATAGGAACGATCTGTCGAAAAACTAGTTCTAGTGAGAAAAATGCAAATGCAAACGTCTCCAAACTCTATATTTACTAGATTCCAATGCTTTTCCATAATTCTGCTAAATTTTGTTGAAATCGGACATCTATATAGTATAGCTGCCATGTAAAAGTAAGGTTAGAAAAATAGTCTTAGGAAGAAAAACTTTTTTGTTTTCAATGAAAACCTCTTGAAAATTTGTATATATATATTTTGAATAAGCTTTCACACAATTCTTTAAAGTTTTGACAAAATCGGGTGACTATAGGTTATAGCTCCCAAATGAATGATCTGTCGAGAAACTAGTTTTAGTGAGAATACCTTTTTTGTTTTTAAAGAAAACGCCTCCAAACTTTGTATTTCTTAGTTTGCTATGATTTTTCATAATTCCACCAGGTTTGGTCCAAATCGGACATCTATAATGAATAGCTGTCATACAAAAGTAGGGTCAGAAAGTAGTCTTATTAATAAAAACATGTTTGTTTTCAGTTCTATATGTTCTTCAAATTACTTAAAAAACGGCCATGCCGAAGTTAACTTTCCTCTATTTTTGAAAGTCATTTTAGCCATCTATTTGTATCTTCTTTTCACTTCGAACTCATTGTAAAGTCTTTTCCGAGTCCTTTTCGAGTAGTATTTCAATAAATCACATCTTGTGCATAAGCATGACTCATTTTTGAGTCATTTATGAATTGCACATATGATAGTTATCAGTTTTTAAGTGACAAAGGTGCTTGAAACTGAGTTCGGTACATGGATAATTATTAGTTTTTACCTTGAGAGCTGGAGCGGAGTTGTGTTGCCAGGTCCTCGGCTTGTCTGCCACTAATGTCGAGATGAGAGGCTAAACAACCTTTTTAAAATCTGCGGATTGTTACACTTTTGCCGAAGTTCGGACTCCTTCTTCATAAAAATGGAGCTTGGTAGCCCTCTCATAGGCGACGCCCCTACATACCATCAAATAAACCGAATGATGTGCTTTTTTTTGATAACACAGCATGCAGTCCATCGATCTGTTGTTGAAGGAATCGTCCTCTATGGTGAAAATATTCTAGTCAGTAAACAAAATTCAACAATGCTCACATTGTTCGCGCACTTGCTACGCAATTCTTCCATTGTTGTCACACGTTTTGGTTTCAATGCTTGTGTGAGCAATTGAATGGTGTGTCTCTTGTATGTGCTGAGACCCAAGTCTATCTCACCAGACATGATTTTCTGCTTGCGCAGTGGATTTCGACGAAACCTATTATTCACAGCGTTGGTGGCTTGTGACGTTCACACTGATTAATCAGCAACTTACATTTTTTCCATCTAACTTTTACTTTTTTGTAAAGCCTTATGAAGATTATAGTTGATAAGTATGTTGAACAAGAATCTGTTTCCGGAAGTGTTCTAAAACCTCAAAATGTTTTGTAATTTCCGCTAAAAGTTGCTTTTAAAGCACATTCTGATCCTCTTGAGGCGCATGTTTCGGGAAAACCACTTCTTTCTTATGACTGTCTGTAATTTGAACAGAAAGTAATAACCCATAACATTAATCAAAGCTATTCGAAACAGTTTTACGATTTTTTGAAGCGAAGATATACCGCCGAATCATTTCATCTAGGGTAAATTAGTGCCGTCTAATACGTTCTTTGAGGGAAGCAAAGAATATTCCATGCAAGTGGAGAGCAGCACAACCAGAATTCACAATCAATCACTTCTTTTTTACACACACGCGTACAACTTCAATTAGCTTTGTAATCTAGCCAAATGCAGTCCAAACCCAATGCGGCATTTCTCAACGCGACGACAAATGTGCAGACTTTTGCAAATTGTGTTTGAGTTTTACAAAAATCTACATTAATTAGCCTGCTGATTGCTTGCACCATTCTCATTCGCTTTGTTCTCCGCCTCCCCCCATTGCAGATGAATTCTCCCACTTTGCTCCGCATCACCACGATGGCCATGGCGGCCATCATGGTGCTGGCGGCAGCATCTACAACAACCCGTTCAGCTCGCTGGCCAACTATCACGATGTGGGCGAAATACATGAGATACATCAGCGCAACTATGACTTGACCAAGAAGAAACTGGAATTGAAAAAGCAACAGCAGATGGAAATGAAGAAGCACCGGTAAGCCATAGAAATTAAAAAGCAACCTCCTGTCCCGTCCGGAAAGTAAGCGATGCGAAAAGTTTCGCCAGGCAGGCAGCTAGCTGCTCAGTGCCCAGCGCGAAAACTTTTCATATTCTTATCAATTTTCCGGGTTGCGTGTGTGGCGTGTTTATTAAAGTTTTCTTATCTCTGGTCTAAAAGGATTTGGCTGTGCGGGGCCCAATGGCTGTTGCCACATTGTTAGAGTTTGGCTGCCAGACGTCGAGTGTGAGGCATAAATAAATTTTGTGCTGCCTCGCACCCCGTGGCCGTTCTTTTGGTGGCGCGATTCGAAGTGAAACGTAAATGAATGCAATAAATTATTTACGCTTACCTGGGATATTAAAAATCAAGCAGGAAAACTTTTCCAATATACCAACTTTTTGGAGCTAAGTTTGAATGCCGGGAGGGGGCGAGCGTGTGTGGCCGGGCGAGGGTGGTGGTGTGGTGTCAGCCGCAAGTCTCTTGGAAGTTGTGGGAAGTAGCTGCCCTTTGAAGTTGTGTGGCCGTGCGGCACATCACACATACGCCACGTGGCTCGCATTTTGAACCGCAAAGCGTTGCAAGTTATGCACACACACACATGTCACACTCAGATGACAGATTACGGTCAAGCCAAATATGTCCTACCTTGAAAGTAGTTACTGGGTAAATGCCAAACCTTGCAAATGCTGCCTCCATTCGATTTTGCCAGTTTATGGCCCAATAAAAATTGGCCTCGAGAGCTTTGCATTTGCATGGCACAAAAATAAGCGAAATTGGTTCATTTTCCATAAAGTCTGAATCATTATTAAGCACACGTGCAGCGTTTCCTCCACGTAAGCTAATTACATCTGCCGAATGCACAGGCAAAAGCTGCACAGCTAAGTATGTTATAAATAATTTGCCACAATTCAAATAGCTGCACATGTGTGTGTGTGTGTGTGTGTGTGTAAGGAAACTAATTTGACTGAAAACTTAACGCTAATATGCAGTAATTCATATTCAAAAGTGCACAAAGTTCGCACAGGAAAACCAAAAAGGCTTTCGTATTGGCAGCACAGCTAAATGCATTATTGAGTTGTGGAAATTAAATTAAGGGTGTGTTTCCCTCAGTCCTTTGGTGCTTTTTATCGCAAATCAAATTAACAGCACACTTTGAGTGTTTCTTTTAATACTAGACTTTAATTTAATTTCTACCTTTCACAACGAAATATTTAATTTGAAGGTAGCTAGAAATGAAAGTGAGCGAAGGACCAAACACAGAGAAAATAAAGGATATTAAAAAGTATCCATTGGGTGATTGGTATCCATTTGGAATGGATGTGTTTATACCCTGTTCCCATTAAAATCGGATAAGGAGGATCATGAAGTTGTGCGAATGTATGTGGCAGGGAGAAGAAAACATCTTCGACCCCATAAAGTATATATATTCTTGATCAGCATGAACAGCCGAGTCGATAAAGCCATGTCTGTTTGTCCTTCTGTCCATCTGTCTGTATAAACGCGTCCATCTAGGAGCCTATAAAAGATAGAGCCACAAATTTTTGCATTATGTTAGGTGTATAACGAACGAAAATTCCCTGCAAAAATTTAATAAAATGCAGTGTACTTAAGTACTTTCAATTTTGTGGTGTCGCTGGATTTCTCGCGGGGATTGCCCCCAAATGTGACTTTTGGCCTGCTTTCAAAATGTGATTCCTAGAAAGCATCTGAATGGCTTTAAAACTCCGTTATTTACTTTGCATCGCCGGCAAGAAATTAATATGAACCATGCTAACTTATAAACTCTATTTATCGTTGGAGAAAAAACTCTCCTGGCTAAGACTGATTTAAGTTGAAGAAGATTAACATTGTCCCAAAAATGCTGACAAATCAATAATCCGCTTCCAGGAAAAGAATGACTCATTTTTTATGGATTTTTGACTACGCATCTTAAGATGCTACATCGATCCGGCATCGCTGAGCATCGAAATGATTTTCCAGTAGTCTCCTTTGTAGAGGAAAGCTTAATTTAACCGAAAGTTGGAGTTCCTAATCAATTTTGGGGTTTCTACTTTACCTACTAGATATAGCGTATGGTAATTCTTAACGAAAATTTTAACTCCAGTCAGTGCAAAGCAGAGAAGCAAAATATCTTTCATTGCAAATACGTTTCTTCACACGAAGCATGTACCAGAGTTGGCATTATTCGAATAAAAAATTATATAGATAATTATTTGAAAAAGTGTTATTTATGAAATTTTATTTGTAAATAATTGTATAAAAATAACGATCATTCGAATGATTATCTAGATAAAATTATTCGCTAGAATAAATTATTTGTCTACAAAATGACAAATTTTTTCGAATAAAACGAATAAATATGGCTCGGATAAGAAGGCGTTGATAAAAGTATGACAAATAAAGTGGCTCTTGTTATACCTGCGAATCTGGTTAAACGCCTAGGTTTTAGAGACCTTGTTGGGGAAGAAAAATTGGTGTACCCTCATAATAAGAAGGTAATTCGTGTCTATTCTTTGGTTTTGAACATGCCGAACTATGCGTAAGATAATTAGGATAAGTTTTATTGGCTTATGTAGGTGAAATAGAATATTTGTTATTCGTGAAAAAATTATTCGCAGATAATTTATTCTGACACGAATAAGTTGTTGAGCAAATAAATTTAGATTAATTTTATTTTGAATAAATTATTCGGATAAAGCAACATTTTAATCTATTAGGAATTCAAATGCCAATGCTTCATTTCGAATTAAAGTTTTCCCATTTACTTAAGTTCGCTTGTCGCTTTGCTTTTTAGAGTGATTGGTGGGCAATGACTAGCAATGACAAAGCTAGGTTTGGTTAGGTTAGGTTGTAATGGTTAAAAAGGGGAAAATCCCATTCTTCACTTAGGCCAATAGAGGCCTGTTGTTTTACCATATAACCCTTGCTACGATGTGGCCGTAGGCGGACCACATGAGCAAAGAGTTAACATCCGTTTCAAAAATGTCTGACAGATCGTTTAGGAAAGGACGACCCAGAAGCGCAAGTCGCCTTTTGCTGACAGCTGGGCAGTAACAGAAGAGGTGTGGTATACTCTTTTCTGCATCAGCTGAGTTGAAGCTTCTGCAGAAGACATTGTGCCTGATACCGAGCCTTGCGGCATGTCTTCCAATTAGGCAGTGTCCAGTCAGGGAAATATTCTCTCTTTCTTGACGGCGTATCGCCCTGGTTTTTTTTGGTATTCAGAGTTGGCCATGTAAGCCTAGATACTTCACATGTGTTAATCGTTTGCCATCAATTCGTGGTTATCCGATAGGTCGTTTCTTTTGTTTGTAATGTAAAGGTGGCAAGTGGGACCCCTGGGTGTTGTGGTGGTCGGACATCTCGTTGACTTCAATATCTGAGCTAAGATGCAGACATTTGTGTTTGCATACCCGAGACAAGGAAAGTGAGCTGTTAGTTCGATCGAATTCCAGACAAGGAATGTGGTACATTTAAAAAAAAGGCAGAAATGATTTATATCATGATACAATAATAATTTATTGGCTTTCTAGAAAACCTTTGTAAAATTCGTAATTTTTTCAAACTACCAAAAACTTTAATGTGATTAGGCATTTCCCCACAGAACAGAACTGTGAAAATCATTTAGGGCCGATTTCACATCTTGTAAATAAACGCTCTGTGTCAGATTTTGCTCTGTTATTTGTAGGATTATGTGGCAGATAGTAGATAAGAACAAGGCCCATCATTCATTCTACAAGCTAGAGCCTTATTGTGTCTGTGCTGTTCAGAATGTATCTTTATTTGCCTTAAAATCATTCTCTTAGACAATATGGCAACAAGAATTCAAGTTTGTGCCAATTTATTTAAAATCAACATTCTTATTACTAAATATCGGCAACCAAAGAATTATTTATTTGCTTTGGCTGACTTTGTTTTTATTGCTTTTCATGTGCGAGACACCTGTTTGGATTTACCAAGCACCAAAGCACATTTATAAAGGGCAACTTAAGAGCCGGAATAAAAGCCAGCAGTCAACCAAGCCGAAACGGCAGCTAGACACCGACAAGCCTACAGACCTATATACATTTTGGGTTTTTGTTTTGCCAGGCTGGATGGCTGGCTGGCTGGTGAATGCCACAAAAGGCCTTACGTGTTGCACAAACATAAATTGTGCAACAACGTGTAAACTACTTTTTGACTGCATGAAACGCGCCATTCCCATGTCCTGACTGCGCCCGGACCCTGGCTCGGAAGAGCGATGTACGCCACCCAGTTCTCTGGGCAAGTGTTCATTCAACGCTACGTGTTATGCCACTTCTGCAGGTGCTGCCGCCGCCTCCGCCGTTGTTGTTGTTGTTTAATAGCTAAAGCTTTTTGTGTTTTCTCCACAGCATTCTTAAAGGCCAAAGAGTGCACAAGAACACCGACAACAAATTGTTGCACAATGCTTAATAAGACGGTAAATAGGCGCCATTATGCTGTTCCGGTTTTCGAGTACCATTCGACGACACTTGCCAGCTGGGTGGGGGCCATTCACTTATCAAGCTAAGCGGTTAATTACTTACATCGAGTTCATTTATGTGCCCATTAAAGCGCATGAATCTAGCAAAAAAGGTCGTGGCGCGACATGGTCCGGGTACCCAGACTGACTTTCGCATTGCATTTACATAAAATAGCATGAATATTTTGCAGCGCACACACGTTTGCAGAGCAGTGCATGAAGCATAAACCAAATAAACAGCTCAGCCAAGCTACAAACACACAGGACCATTCCCCCACACACACGCACACGCGCACACACACACACACACACGCACATACAAATGCAAATGCAAATGGAATTTATGCACATAGACGTGCCACGTTACTGCCACCATCTATGGTTCTGTTGTTGCTGCTGATGTTGTTATTGCCATTGCCTGCGCCTTTTATGGGTCTGCTTTTTGTTCAGCTTGCGCCAGACTGTTGCATAAATATAAAAATCCTCCCGCTTATCGCGTATTTCTTGTCTAAAAAAAATGGTCGCAATTAGAGGTTGCCAGTGGAAGCTCTGCAACCAAATCGTTTTTCCATGTAACAGAATCGATTTGGTGGGGGATAATTAAGATACGTTTCGATTTCTAGTTTTATGCCATGTTTCTTTTATTTTTTAATTTAAGATATGATTGCACAGCAACAACTCATTCCCAGTTTTTTCAACTGCACCCTAAGTTCGTATCAGCAATTCACAGCAAGAACCAATTTAACTTACTTGCTAATGGTTCAACATAGAATTCAGCAAACGAAGGAATCAGAAATCCGAAAGTAGGTTTTAATTAATGAAACCAACAGGGCTGTTGTATGTCTCTAAAAGAAGAATTTAAGATTCAACCACGAACCTCTTCAAACTAGACCGAAAAAAAATACAAAACTGAGATTTCGGATGACCAACAAAGCCTTGGTTCGCGGATTGGAACAACAAAACAAGCCATTCCCATATCGATAATCCGATAATCCTCTGAACCGAACCGAAAACGAACCGCTTACTCCAGCTGATAAACCGAACCGGAAGCCTTTCGAAACTTTGTGAACCACTGCGACGATCCAGTACTTATTTAAAAGTGGTTTGCATTCCTGATACATACGTATTAATGAACAGATCAATATTTTTGGAAAAGAAGAACAAATTCGCGACACTTGTTGAAAAACTGTAGTAGGTTAGGTTAGAGCGACAAGTCGCTCTCCCACTTAGGGCCCTTTGCGATACCATATGTGCTCCCTGTTTATCCCTGCCAATAAGGGGGGTCGTGTGACTGAACCATTGTGTGAATAGAATGAATTGAATTGTTTTGACTGCACTAAGGGAACTTGGCCAAAAATAAACCCCAAATCTCTAGTTCGGACGTCTTCGATAGATAGAGTATTCGAGGTTGACCCAGTGTCAATCAGTCTTCTTCTACTCATGGCGGGGCAATGGCAGAGAAGGTGCTGTACTGTTTTCCTCCTCTTCTTCGTATCTGCAGCTTCAAGGCAGAAATCAAGGTGAGTGACGCCTAGGCGTGCAGTGTGTCTGTCGATAAGGCAGTGACCCGTTAAGGTTCCCACCGGAAGCGATAAGTGTTCCCTTCTGTGGCGATAAAGCGTAGCTGTACGCTTTAGGTTTAGTGTGGGTCATGTAAGTCTCGCTACCGCACACAAGGAATGTTTTTTTCAGGCAGCGAGACGACGTGTTTCATCTTTTGTGTGAAGCTTGAATGTTCCCAAAGGCATCCCTATTGGGTTCTTCTCTGAAAGCATCCCGCTGGTGGTATCTGTTGTGGCCAGTTTGTGCTCAGACTCGTTTTCTTCTATGTTGCGAAGTCCAGGCAGCCATATAAGGTGAATACTGAAGATTCAGTAAGCGTTTTTGTATAGTTATTTTAGTGTCTGAGTTTATGAAGACGTTTCCTTCTCTGATTGGTAGCGTGCTAAGATAGGTGGCTGCTTTCTGGATGGTCACCAGATCAGCTTGGTATACTCCACAGAGATCAGGAAGGAGGATTGGAGGAGAAGACTACTTTACTCTACTACTTTTTCGTCGAGCTAAGAGCCCTCAGTATAGACCTAATGTTACGGTCTGCTGTGGGGAAGGTTGTCCCTCTTGTGTCGGCTGGGAATGCAGACGTCGTATGATTTGGCAGTAGTCAGTATCTAATAATCCAGTAAGTTGCATTAGAAATATCCCACCGAACATTTTGTAGCGCATTTTCTAAAAAAAAATACCCGAATGAGTCTCTTTCGAGCCCTTTTGATAACAAAACATATTTTTCCACCATGTGCGATTAAAAGAGTTCTCGAAAATGGCTCTTGCACATGATCAAAAAGTGGTTTACTGAAATACCTCTTGAAAAAGACTCGAAAATGATTCAAAAATAAGCCGAAACTGTTCAGAAGAAAGGGTTAATGGGTTAAAATGGACCTTTCATGTTCAAACTATTTTCTACCAACAAAAGTATTATTTATGATCACAAAATGAGCAAATTTATGAATTATTTTATCAGACCAAAATGTCGAAAAATACACAAAAATTTTTACAAAATGTTTGCTGGGATTCCCAAAGCAATCACCACCATCTATGATCAAACAAATAGCAAGATTATTTGTCAGACCTATAACATCTATTTTTAGGACTCAAAAATCAGGTACTCGATCAATCTTGAAACAAGTAGGAAAGGCTTGAAATAATCCTGAAATTGTATCAAGATGTATCAAGTTTGATCAAGTACGACTTGTAGCTGCAATTTGATTATCAAGTTGGATCAGGTACGACTTGTACCCGAAATTTGTATTCCAATAATGGATCCTAATGGATTTATACTTTAAATTCATCAAAGCTAATTTCAAGCTCAGATCAGCAATTGAAAGTCAATTGATTCTGAATCAAGATTGAAATAAAGTGAAAGAAACTGAGGGCAAGATACTGTATCAGAATACAATACAGTGAGGTTAAATGGGTATACACACACATACCCGAAGGGTTACAACAACTTGGCGTTGAATTTTTGGTGTATATTTTTGCAATTATGCTGCCTGGGAATTACCAGAGCGTCGTAGCTATTCTGGCTGAAATCGATTAGAGATAGTATCGGGCGTTGGCAAAGAACTAACGATTGCGAGCCGGCAAGGACCTGCTGGTTTGAAAATCGAAAAGTTCATTTAAAAAGTCACATTTTTGCTTGTTTTTGAAGCAAAGCTTTTCGTATTGCATATAGTTAAAGTATCTGGCTCATTTAAATATCAGTCAAACTTGCAACAAACTGATTTCAATATCAAATCAAGTTCGAATGCCTATCTCAAATCAATATCGCGGCTTCTTTGGTTTTATTTCTAAGCGGTCAAGCGAAAATCAGTAAGCCCATATCCAACTTAAGTCCAAGCTCTTCCGAGCTAAGGTCGGTATCTAGTATGAAGTACTTGAATGAAGAAAATCAGGGATTAAGAGACCTGTGACATCGTTTGGACATTTTCACTGAGTGCTTTATGGAAAACTGAATCAAGGTTCAGATCAGAACTTGCACAGTCATAAGCAACTCTGTGGCGGCCATCCCCCCCCCCCCATGAATCAAATGTTAAATGCCAGAGGAAAAGGTCTTCGGCCGGGGGAAAGCATGTTTTCCTTTAATTTTCAACGAAATTGCCACTGACTTGACCCTCAGAAAGGGCGTCCATTAAATGTCGCGACTCGCTGTTTCCAGCGCAGCAAAATTGCCTGCCAGCGTGGATGTAATTAGCTACTTTGCTGGCGCTGATCGCGTGTGTGGCGGTAATCCTTTAGGGCGGGTCACCGGTGCGCGGTCACTGATGTGCCATAAGCCGGGGCAGGGGCACTAAATGTGGCCAAGTGAGGGTAAACCGAGGGCGCTGCTCAAGAGCGCGTCCACTGCCAATGCCCTTGCGCTTTTAGTTTTAATTGCAGTTGGAGTCGCCGTTGCCGTCGCCGTTGCCGTTGCCGTTGCCAGTGGTGGCCTGGGTAAGTGTTTGCCGATAGCAGCCGCAAGACGTTGAAATGGCGTGCCCCATTAATCTCAACACACATTAAAATTAAATTTATATTTTATAACATGGATGGATGGTGTTGAATGGGGTGTTACGGGTGGGTGGAGGAAGTGGCGATGACTACCAGGTAACACAATTTGGCTAATTTGAAAAATCCAAGGCCTATTTCACCTTGTTCGCCGCCGGCAGGTAGTTGGCACCAGGTGCAGCCGCAGCAGCGGGGGGAATGTAACCACTGGGCGCTTCCAGCTCGGCAGCCACATTGGACACGCTACGCTCATCCAGCAGCGGCACTTGCTGGTGCTGCTGCTGCTGCTGCTGCGCCGGCTGCTGGCGATGCTTGGAGGTGAAGTCCAGCACGGGAGCCACACCGCCATTGTGCAGGGCCGAGGAGCCACCCAGGCGTTCGTACTCCTGCTGTATGGTTCGCTGGGCATTTAGGGCATCCTCCGGTGTGCGATACTTGACAAAGTGCACCTCCGGCTTGCTGGCACTGACATGGTTTAGGTTCTGCAACTGATTGGCCAGGTTGGAGAGGTCACCCTGCTTGGTGAGCACATAGATGGCGGTCTGTTGCTCGGCCGACTGCTTGGCCAGTTGCAGAGCCGCATTCTCCAGGCCCTTGTTTTCGGGTGACCGAATGAACACCACACGCAGATTCTTTTTCAGCGAGGCAGCCAGGTCACGCACATTATTGTTATCCTCAAAGTCGGCTTCGGGTGCGGAATAGGTGAAGAATTCCTTGTTGAACTCTGTGCTGATTGGGGCATAGTCCTGGGTGTAGCCAGCGGAGTGCGAGCCGCCGCCGCCGCCGTTGGAGCCAACTGCATTGCCAGATCCACCAATGCCTGCCCCATAGTTGTAGCCACTCGAATCGGCTCGAGCGGTAGCCATCAAAGCCAGAACCTATCAGAGAAACAACTTTATTATTCCTTGGCACCCCTTTGGCTGACCCCACTCAATGTCACTTACAATCAATCCACGCATCTTGTCTCCAAACTTGGTCTTCGTCTGCTGTGTTAATGCTGTCAACGCTTGGGTTGATCACGCCTGAAGGTTTCGGAGGTGTGTGTTGTGGCCCAGTCGTTCGGTGGGCGTTTTTATAACCCAAAACCAGCAGATCTCTATAAAGCCACTGCCGTTGCAAAAGCAGATCAACTGTATCCGCCTGCGAATTTGTTTTGCATAAATCACACAACTGTTGCGAATTCCGTTAGCGAGTGGCTGACGAGGGTGGGGGCCAGTAGGAAAGTGGTCAACTGGAGCAATCGCGCGTGCATAGCGCACAGATTCCATAATTTGCTTAATTAATTAATGGCAAACATCGAATCAATTACAAAGTCAACACTAGTTCTCGGAATGATTGGCAAATTTAAAATTAACTCATGCATATCTCATCAGTTTTGTATGCAGTCAATGGGAATTAGCATGGCATCGGGCAACAGTGACAACTGGTTGTGGGACAGGGAACTGTTGGCCACTGTTGTGGGCCATTTCGTAAATCTGCATACGAAAATGAGCAAATGAAAAAATGTATTTATGCAAATTAACTAGCGCCGCTTGCGGCATTTTATGCATGGTTTTGGGTTTCCAGATTAATAATGTAAATGCCTATTTATGGAAACAGTTGTTGTTGTTGTTGTTGTTGCTGTTGCGGGGTCTCGTTTCATTCATTCATTTATTGCCTAATTTATGTGGTTAGCGGTCACAATTAACTTTGTATACTTTTCAGGGGCTCCACTTAATTGACCAGTGGCTGCCAAACTGTGGAGCGAAATGTCAAACCGAAAGTTACGTTGGCCCCAGGCGAAATCAATAGAAATCCAATTAGGCAATATGATTTGATTACGGCGGAAATGTGAAATGTGAAATGTGCAGTTGTGAAGTTTCATGTGTATGCGGCCGACTGATTGCACAATTTACAGAATTATCCAATTTCCTGGTCAGGGACACAGTAGACGATGAAGAACAACAGACATTAATTGCCAGGGAGAAGTACAAACACCTATCACACACACAAACACACACACAAATGATTTCAATTAGAAATCATTTGATTAAAAGTTAATAATTATTCTTCAAAGGGAAAGTATTAATTATAAGACAACTTTGGAGATGAGAAGTTGCTTTAAGCACACACACACACATTTGAATGTGTTTTGTATGCCTTATCTATTACTTAATTAATTGAATATTTTCATTTTGAATCTATTTTTGGTCGCCTGGAAAATTTGATTAGTTTGTGGACATTCACGGTGTTTCATCTCGCAATGCTTTCATGTTTCTGTCCTAAAAAGGGTGTTAAGAATTTGACTTACTTTGTTATTTTACTACTTTGTCAACTAAGACAAAGTGCTTGAAAATGTTAAACAAGTGCAAGATTTATGTTAAAATTAAGCGAGCCAAACTCTTGTTCTACACTCAAAAAAATCAATTTCAAGTTTATAGAAATTCTAGAAAAATTTATATTTTATTTTTCTAAATTTACAGAAAATTTCTTGTTTTAGATAGCGTTTACAAAGTTTAACCCGAAATTTTAATTGTTTAGAAAATATTCTTAAGTTATTGTTCTTAAGTTTCGAAATTCAGTTTAGTTTTTCTTAAGTACAGGGTCACTTTTTTAGAAGTTTTCCTTAGAACTAAGGAAAAATTAAAACATTACACAGTGTCTACATTCATAAAAAAAAAAGACACAAATTCGCCCGGGAATTTCGAAATTATCCCATGAAATCCGTTCTAAGGGGATTCACCAGAAATTTAAGAACAATTTTTTCCTGTTTATGGCATATTTTTCTAACTTTTAGAAAACTATTTCTGTTTATTTGAAAATTATAATCGTGACAAGAATAAGTTAGAAAATGAAATTATGCTTATGAATTTTAAAGTGATTCTTAGAAAGAAAACAGTAAGAAAATATTTTATAGTGAGAAAGCTTAGCCTTGCAATTGCTCTATTAAATATTTTCAAAAATAATATTTTTCCCACAACAAACCATTTTCCGACCGATCGTTCGTATGGGAACTGTTTGATATAGTCATCCGATTTGGGCAAAACATTTAAGAACTAGGTGAAAGCATCAAAAACGAACAAATACAATAATGCAGGATGCTTAATACCATCAATAACAAAACAGTTTTTCTAACTAAGACTGCTTTTTAGACCTATCTCTTGTATGGCAGCTATACCATATAGTTGTCCGATTTTCATTTTTCAAAATATTATATTTCTAAAATATTTGGTGATTTTCTAAGTTCTAGGGTGATTTCGGCAGCTTTTTTTTTGTAGAGTGCAGTCAATTACGTAAGTGATGTTAATCAACCAACTTGTGGAAGTAATAACGAAACGAAAATAACGAAACGTAAGACCAAAGGTAATCAAGCAAGAAGGACAAACTAGACTAAGCGGTTTAACAAACAATGAATATTCATCTATTATTTATCAACCTTTAATTTTTTGTTAAAGCAAACGAAGTAAAAGTTTTATGCAAGACCTCAAAGTACTCTACAATCGCTACGATAAATCGCCAGAAATAATGTCAGAATGTAATGTACATAAACATGACTCAGGACATTCCCAAATACTTTATATATATCCAGAAAAAAGCAGAACGTATATTTTATTCGTTCTTGAATTTATAAGAATTTTGTCCCTACAATTAATCTTAATTCGTTCTCAGTTCAGTGCTTTAAGACTGTTGTTTGATTCGAATTTGGCAACCCTTAATTTGGGTCTGAGGAGCCCTCGATTCAAGAGTGATTGATCCTACTCTTGAACTATGCGGTATGCTTTTGATTCTAGAATGAGCAATCCTTGATTTGAGTTCGTAAATCAGTTGATTTCAAAATTTTAAAATGTTTCGTACTAGGTTAAAGTATTGAATCCTTGATTTGAGTTCGTTACGCAGTTGATTTAGGAACTTAAGAATGTTTCGTAGTTGGTTTAAGTATTGAATGTCTTGGATCAAGAAAATCAGGTTCAAAAATTCATTCTTAAATCCACAAATTAGCTCAAATCAACCGTTTTTATTATTATTATTATTATTCGTTGACATTTTCTTAGCTGTAAAAGTACAAAAATACCTAAAACGAGTCATGCTCGTCGAACTTCTAAGCATTCTCAATTTTCTTCTCAGAGTTTGGTTCCCTCCCGCTGATACATACTTTTGCACTAGCTTTATACACTTTGAGACCCCTTCAAAGTATCCTGAATACTGCTGCTCTTCCTCTTTAACAAAACGAGTTAGTTTGTTTGGCCTTCACTCTTTGTATTCTACCACTACACGTTGTGAAGTCAAATGAAATGATAGAATTATTTATTAATTTCAGTTTGGCTAATGATTTCGTATTTCCATTATAGCAACTCTGCTGCCCTGTCTCCTTCTACTTCTTCCAGCAAGGGTATTGTTCTTGTCAGCTATCACAAATGCGTAATATCCCGCCCGTCTGTCTAGCTGCTTTGGCTTTGGCATGCAAAACGGAATGCCGTTTTATAGTGCATAAATTATTCAGCGAACCGCCTGCCACAACCTCGAGTCGGAGTCGGAGGCGACACGGACATGGGGTTGGGAATGGGGGGAGCGGCAGTGGCAGCGGCATCGGCGCCGGCGAACCTTCGCTGTCAGTTATAATTTCACACGCGTGGCAGTCGCGCTGCTTCCAGCTGTTGTTATTTTGCTGCCTGTGTCCTCGAACGGTGGCGTCCGCGTCCACGTCCACGTCCGCGTCCGCGTCAGCTAACCCAGTTTGCAAGCTATGCCGTAGCATACTTTTGTGCGCGCGCACATGGCAGCCGCAAGTTAAACACTTGTTTGGTCGCCATCGACTCGACGCCGTTGCCAATGACGAAACATTTTACACTCTTGAATAGTTAATACAAATTAGCCAACGAAATTTTGCAAGCCTTGTGCCATGTAATTTTCCTGGGGGCAAGGGAGCGCCCTGCCACCGTTCCCATTCCAGGATTAAGCTCGGATTTTTGGCCAACAGTTCTGGCATTAGAAAGTTAACCCAGCACAAAGTTGAGCTGGTAAGCTGTTGTTGTTGTTGCTGTTGCTGCTGCTGCCGTTGTTGTTGTTCTTGCCAAGTTGCGGCCAGCCCAAGTTCCGGTTTCCGATTTCAAGACCTCCTTTTATATGCGCCCACTTAAGTTGCTTTGCTTGTTAGGGGCCAGAGTTGTGGGTGGTGCGGCTCCTGGAGCAGTGGCAACCTTTTATTGGAAATGTTTTGGGCTGTGGCTCTGGTGTTTTCTCTATCATAAATTGCTAAAAGGTTTTTTGCTGCGTTACGCTCAACGCCTCCGCCTCGTTTGCCTGCGTTTGAAAACTAAATTAGGTTGCGGTTTTTGTGGTCGAGAGACACATTAATTTGCCGCAGCACAAGCCGGAGCCGGAGCAGGAGCAGGAGCAGCACCCAGTCAACTACATGAGTTATCAATTAATTAAGCGTATTTCTCAAATTATCGCCTCGAACATTGGCCTTTGCATGTCGGCGGCGAGTTGGTCCACTTCTTTAATCGAGTTTTAAAGTCGCCTGTCGCCCGTATGTAGTTATGTATCGGTCTGTATCTATGTAGACCGAGTCCCGGGTGCCGCATTTCCGTCTGATTTGAATAGCTTGGCAAACATGTTTTGTTTTGAACTTGAGCTTCCTGCCACGGGAGCTGCTGTTGCTGCTGTCGGTTGTTGCTTTTCCTGTGAAAAGTGCGCTGCATCAAGAATTTTATTAAGAAAACAACCGAGGCTACAGTAGCAACATTTTATGTGAAGGAGGACGAGGACGAGGACGACGACGACGACGACGACGACGACGACGACGACGATGATGATGATGCTGCTGCAGCTGTTGCTGTCGTCTTCGTCGTCGTCGTCACGGGGACGCTGTCGTTGACTGTATCGTCAAGCCAAAGCTGTCGAAGGGCTTGGGCGGATTATATGCATTTGGTTTGAGCTTTGGCCCTGCATTTGTTTGCTCTCTGGGTATAACTGGCTCTCTGTTGCTGTTGCCTGTCGGCTACTGTTTGCTCGCTTGCCTGCTGCAGCTCCAGCTGCTCCTGCTTACCACCAGGATATTGTTGCTGTTGTAGCTTAAGTTTTTCCTACCGCTGTTGCCTAATGGCTATGTGGCCTGATTGTTTGCTTTGTGTAAGTTCGACATTTTTCTTTTTACCTACTTCTTGACTGACTATGAGAAGTTATCCAACCAATAATTTGTTGCGTATAATTTTTCAATTTGTATGTACAAATAATTTTGGTATTTTCTTATCGGGCAAGATCAAGTGACCTGACCTAATTGTTATTGCACATTTTAAGCTGTTAAGCTGAAGGAAAAGTGACCTCGAGCCATCTTGTGCATAAGTTACGTTCTCGCTTTGGCCCAGAATATTTGTCTAACCTTTTTTTGTGTATGAGAAAGCCTTTTGCAGAAAACAAGTTGCTTTTGTACGGAAATATGGAAAAATTTACTTTGGTTCGGTTTAATGTTCTACAGCTTATCTAATCTTTCAATTGTTTGATTTAGAGCTGTTTTTTACTTGTGATTCCCAAGCAGTTATGGCATTTCCCAAATCTTCTTTAAGCAACTGTGAAGACGAGTTCTCGATCCATCGGTTTAGACTCAATACAAATTCAAATCTTAAATTTCAATTATGTTTTTGTTCTTGGATGCACTTAAATTCGGTTCGAAACATTCTAGAATCATATTTACAGTATTCTTAAATATTTCAGAAAAGCCGGTTCTCAATTCAAGTACAAAATATCTTGGGTTGAGCACAATAGTCGCAACTCCTTGTGTCTTGTGTCTTTGGTTTACTTGGCTTTTTCACTCTTCTTTGTTTCAATACAGAGACCTCATTTCAAGTATAAATTGGAAATGATGTAAGAAATTGATTGGAATTATGTGCACTTTTATGAACTTGTTATTTTATTTAAGCATGTTTTGGGGTTGATTTTACAATTTAGTTTCACTTTAACAGAAACTATGTTGTTCTTAATGAAAGGGTTCATGTTTTAAGTAAAAACAACCTTTAAGTATGATCAAAATGTTTAACGAGTTAACGAATATATGGATTAATATCCTGAAATAATCTTAAATTGAGCCTTTCGGAATAACATAAATCGTCTTTGAAATAATAATTTTACACCAGAATCAAGAATTTTCCTACTTACCTTACCATTGAATTCAAAATGCGCCAAATTAGTTAATTAAAGTGATATCACTTTGGCTGTGCATTGATCCTCGTAAACAGTTTGAATGTGTTTGAGTTTTCACCAACTTAGTTTTTGTTCACGAGTAGGAGTAGGAATACGAGTAGGATGCTTAATAAGAAGTTGAATCTTGAGTCTATTAAAAGTTATTGATCTGAAAACCACAGAAAGTTTGGTATTGTCAGCTTTGCTAAGGTTGCCTTCATACGATTTAACACATGAGACATGATAATCTAGTAGGATCACAAATTGGTTGTATATAAATGAAAATAGATTTTCAAATTAAAAGCATAAACAAGATAAGGGCCGGACTTCTAGACTATTATGTCTCAAGCTAACTATCATTAACTCATACACACAGCTTCTGTCTAGACTTTCGAATAAGAAACAGAGATTTCATCTCTGTGGCTTTGAAGAATTTTATGAGAGATTTACAAACCAACCGTCGGCAATATATCTCAAAATTTCTGTGTAAACGCGGCCAAGCGCGACTATAATAAGTTTTGATCATCCCAAAGTATTTAAGTATGACAAGTGCTGCCCATCGCTGTCGGTGCGGCCCAGCATAAGTGTTTGTTTTCCCTCTAACTCGACTATCATTCATTTGATCTTTACCATTCCTTTGGCAGTTCGATAAATAATACTCAATCTAATAAGTTTCAAACATTTCTTACTCTATAAACAGTCCGTACTTGAATGTTTCGTTCCTATAACATAATCTTTTACTACGTTTTTAAAATCGCCATATAAATATATGTATTCAACTGCTTCCGGCTTCTGGTATGAGGCCTTCAGTTCAAAGCCAAGAGCTCTTCACAAGTCGCTTACTGCTTCTGGCTCTCAGCTCAAAGCTGAGCGCTATAAACTGAGAGCAAGAGCTGGCTCTCGAGAGCTGCGAGGAAAGAGTGATTTCCTACCTTGACAGAATGAAAATTTGGTGAAGATGAAAAAGAAGATATTTAGTTGGCTTTTCATGGCCATTCTGCAGATGTGGAAATGTCTAGTCCAACTTTACTTAATGCTTCTTTTATAAGAATTACTATTCAGTCGGCCTCAATTCTAATATTCATAAGCATTCATTATTTAGTTATCTCTGCAGCGTATTTAGGTGTTGTCATATGCTCTGTCCATATTTTGCACAGCAGTTGCACGTTCTCTTCGAAGACACAGCGGAAGCACGTTGAAGTTATACACACACACACACACATGCAAACTCAGGGAAGCAAACACACTCAAACCAAGCATCGTTTGCCTGACACCTTGTCCTTATCTCCATGGTTGTCGGTGGCATCCGCTGCCATTAGACCATTTCACTGCAGCAAACTCCAGACGAATAATATTTAAATATAATTTTTGTGCCATTTCCAAAGTCTTTGCACAGCCATTTGCATAAGCCATGGCCATGAGCCACTGCAGCTGCAAATGCAAGTGGAATAATTGCTTAAATGAGACGGAAGTAAGCACCTGGCATCGCTTGGGCTAAAAGCAAACTTACCACAAAATTTAATAAACCTCCCATAAGGTTGCTTGATGGCCCATAAATTG
The DNA here is from genome assembly GCA_035044965.1 of Lordiphosa andalusiaca. Taxonomy (NCBI): domain Eukaryota; kingdom Metazoa; phylum Arthropoda; class Insecta; order Diptera; family Drosophilidae; genus Lordiphosa; species Lordiphosa andalusiaca. The sequence goes on from JAWNNM010000342.1 coordinate 1,821,659, forward strand.
AGGTTCGGGCTATAAACTAACACAGCTGACAATTGGTTTGCCAGCACATACGATGCATTAAACTTTATGGACTTGGCGTTATTTGCTCAAGTGTCTGGGCACGCACTTGGCAGGCCTGCGTGTGGGTGTGCGTGTGTGTGTGTGCCCGTCTTTGAGTGCGTGTGTGTGTGTGTGTGTGCTCAGGTAATTTCGCTGTCATTTTGCATTTGTAATAAAGCAACATGTCGTCACACACATCGTCGCTACCAGCTCCCAGCGTGCGGTAATTACGGGGCCTGGGATCTGGGCCGTGTTCATTTGTATGCCGCTCAGGTTTCTTATCAAATATGAAACAAAGTCGTAAAGGCTAATTAGACTTACAATGCGCGTATGTACATATGCGTGTGTGAGTATTTGAGCGAGCAGACGGCACCGGCATTTGAATAATGCAAACTAATCAGTCCGTAATGCTAGTGATCCATTGGAAAACGTGGTAAACGAGCAGTAAAACTTTAATTCACATTCATCTCAATAAACACACACACACACACACCCAATGCTTTTAACTCAATTGTGAGCGATAAATCTGCGAATCAGAACGATTTCTGCATGATTTGCCATTTATTTTAATAGCGCAATTTATCTATTACTCGGTAGTTTGATTAAATTTTAGTTATATGTTTATACACACCTAATTATTCGTGTTTACTGCCCTGCAAAGTATGCTAACTCCATTTCCTTAAGTAATTATCCAATGGAACGAAGTCAGTTATGGCCGCATCATAGATAATCGACATTGCATATTCACCCAGTTTTTTGGGTAAGCTATGTTTATATAAGAAACTGTTGAGTTAAGAAATATATAAAATAAATTCTTCACTAAAAATATTATTTTTGTATGTATGACATAGCATACTTTAAAGGGCATCAAGCAATATTTAAGCAGAGAGCAAATTTATATTAAAAATTCGTAATAAAAACAGTAAAAGTTTAACAGCAGCTTCCTGTCAAAAACTATATAAAAGACCACAAAGAGATCTGCAGCTTTGATAACTTTGCTGCTCCTTCGTCGCCAGTAGTCCGGGTTGCAAATTGAAATAATGTTTAGCTCTGTCTGCATGGAAAAGCGGCTGTCGTCATGGAGTTCATAGCAAAGTCTAGTAATGATAAGAAGGAAAAAAGCTACAGGGTCTTGACGGGCTCAAAAGCCAAGGCCAACTGTCCTTATATTCAGGTGCCCCAAAGACAGCTGCCATTAGATAGAAATATTACACTATGCTTTAGTTGTGAGTAGATGTCATTCTGGGGAGATCTCCGAGTGATTTCTTAAAGTTCATTGTATGAAACACTTTTAGTTCTTTTGAGGTTCGATATACGACAAGTCCTACCAGAAATTATCTGTCATTATTAAATGAACCCATGTGGCTTCACTATATAAATGTGGCAGTACAACCACTAATATAAAAAAAACTGTCTTTTGTTCCCAATTGTTATGTCCCACCCTTTTGGTCTCGCTGACCAGGGAGACTAACCCTCCCACTTTTCGACACGGTGGTAGCCCGGCCTGATCTCGTCGGTTTTTGGACAAACTAGTCTCCCGAAGAAGCATTACAATAAATTTTTTATGCTGTGTGCCCGTCTGTTCGTACCGTCCTTTCCGCCACAACCCTGTCAACAGGTTGACCCCAAACGGGGTTGGCAGATGTGGCCTGTTCCCTCCCCATCTATGCTATCGCATAGCCGTTGGATCACACCAGGGCTGGCGGTGTGATCCACTAATCCCCTTTTCTTTTTTCTTTACAAGTGGCTAGCCTGTGTAGCTTGACTTTTAAAAATCATAAACTATGTCTAGAAGTGTCTAAAAAAAATGAACGAAGTATGCATATTGAGCAAGAAGGTATTAACTCATCTCTACTTATTTGTTGTGTGCTTTTGGAATATCCATAGTTACTTATGTAATTTCAATGTGTGTTGAGATGTTTTCTTTCAGAATTTCATGTGAGGTTTTAGTTGTGGCGCCCATCTCAGCCCCTTCCAATTCTTTTTCCCCGAAATAGGTCCATATTTAGGGATTAAAAAAGTGTTCACACTAGCTGCCACCTTGACAGTAATGCTCAAAGAAGGCAATGAGTGCAGACAGTTTCCTCTTTTGCAGCTTTCATATTTATATTAATGTTCAGTTCAATAGTTTTGTAGATTTTGTAGTTTTGGGTGAGTTTTGTGTTTGTAATTAAATACTAAAACATTTTTTGTTTTACACTAGGATCTTTGCACCTTTTATTCAAAACTGTTGCAGGAAAAGGGAAACTGTTACCAAAAGTAAAAGACAAGATTCAAGCTTGATCAAATTGTGTTGCTTTTTGCTTAAGAAATTTATTAGAAAAAATTCTCAAAATATTGTACAGTGCACAAACACACCCACTTTTGTATAAAAACATTATTACAATTTAGACAACTTTTATTCCAAGTTTCAGACCGCTTACTGTTTTTGAAATATTTTAGCCACACTCTCCATATAAACGCCCTCAAACTGTGCGTCGATTGTTCGCCTGCTCCGACATTTATGCAGATCTTAGGATTGCCTGTTCACAGCGTTGCGATTGTTCGGGAAAATCAGAAGTACGCAGTGCTGCCGTCGATTGCTCGCTTGCTCTGACGTTTAGGCAGCTTTTTGATCCAGACGAGGTTTCTTGACTCATCCGTCTAGCTCTTTTTTCAAGAATATTAAAAGTGTTTTTATTTTCATTCATTGACAGTTGGAGCTGTTCTCTTTGATATTTGCTCATATAAAATATAAAAGCTTTGCGAACCTTTAAGGTTTTTTTTATTCCATTTAACTTGTCGAACCTTTTCAGGCCATCAGCTGGCTGAGTGAAAAATTTTCTGCTCTGATAAATTTATCTTCATGATCTTTAGCTGGATTCGGCACGTTTTATTTTGTGGCTACTCATGCCACAAGCTAAGCTTGGCTGTGCAACATGTCCGAGTGATCAAATTATACGCTCGATAATCACCTTTATTGGGGATAACGTTAACCCGCAACTACAAATGCACACAAAAGGGGGGAACCAAAAAGGGGGAACCTAAAAGAGGATATTTAAATGAATAAAACTGATATTCTTGCAAGCTGGTTCACTGCCCGTTGTAATCCATTTCAGCAACACACCATAATTTATTTTTATAGAATTGCATTTTAAGTGCAATTCGCTTTTTATATTCACAGCATCGTCCTTTTCGGTGTGACCAGATGCGCTTAAACACTTTCATTCAAAAGTCGGACTCTTCTTAACACTTTGTTACACATATCATTCACTTTGCTAACATTTTGTCTACACAAATGGGGGCAGGTTCTTTTTGCCGCACATCGAATATCCCCATTTAGGTGACGAGCATTGTAACAGCTTTGGTGCGTGACCGGCATTGCTTTCCAGTTTCGGCACATCAATCATAAAATGCAAATATTTGCAATTTTATTTGTGTGCAAATTGCCCGAGCACATTAAAACCAATCTCTCAACCCCGTCGCCCTCTCCCCTTGTTTTGCAGGAACTCCAGCCGCAAGTATCGACGACACATAAACGAGAACGCATTGGGCATCATACGCAGCACGCTGAACAACGGCGGCTTTGGCCCCCAGGCGCCCAATATGAACAAGGAGCTGGGCATACCCTCGAATGCTGGACCCATGAATCAGCTGGCCGCTGGCTACCAGCGTCCGATTTCGCATCCAGGCGGCGGCAGCGGCGTGGCAGCGGCAGCGGCTGCCGTCACGGCCGCCCAGCAGGAGAAGGGCATGTTCAGCATTAGTCAGCTGAATCTGGAGCTAACCGAGGAGCACGTGGGCAACAATGGGCGCATGGAGATCACATGCTTGTCAACGATACCAGCGGCGGTGGGACAGGGCGAGCAGTATGCCGATTACAAAACGTATTCGGTGAAAGGTGAGTGGCAGCGGCACGCACAACGCGGCGTATGCGTGATCTGCATAATTGTGTGTGTGCCTGTATGTATGTATGCGTGTATGCGTACATATGTCCTGGCCATATAAATATTTGCGTAATGCCAGGCAAGCATAATATTTGTTTTCGGGCTACGCTTCATCAAATTGCGAGCAGTGAGCTCATCAAAAATGTTGCGCGCACAAATTTATGATATGTAAAAAGGAATCTCGGATGAATTTTCACAAAATAAATTAGCATGATAATATCCGCCAGGATGGCACCCGCCCCCCGCCCCCATATATATATATATAATATGTGAGAGCCACGAAGCCGTCCTGGCATTTCTATCAACAAAAGTCAAGGTTGTCCTTATGCTTGTTGTCTTGCTTTCTGAATGCGGAGCGGGCCGGGCCGGGGTGCGTCACGTCTGCTTCGTTTGCCTAAGTTTAATTTTCGTTTACCCCGCAGGCAAACAAAGGTTAATTTATATATTTGTTGGCATTGTTTGCCAACCAGCCCCAATGGTGGTTGTTAACACTTGCGCCCAGGCGAGTTTCTGGACTGGGCCAGTGTTGTAAATGGTCTTAAATTGCATGAAATAATTCACACATTACCCGGCCCATGACTCAACCAGCACAGTGGTTTGCTCAATGCAAAGTGCTGGTGAAATGAAACTGAAAGGAAAAGCTCTGGGAGTGTTAGTTGAGAATGGTTTGATTTGATTCAACTGTAGCTTTTTTTAAGGATCTCTTTAGAATAATAAGTTGATACACAAAATGTATCTCAATTTAGCACTGAATGCGTCAACATTTACCGATTGTAAGAACTCCATTCTTACAGATTTTCGCTTCTATGCTGATCGTTTCCTTGGTGTGTTTGCATTTAGAAGTTTCGCAAATCGAAATGCTCAGCAAATGTTGACAGCAATCTTAGAAAGAGTATAAAATCGTAATATTCCTTGCATAACACTTTAAACCTACGAAATTTAGGCAAAGAGCAGAGGTTTCAACTGAATTCTAGGGTACTACGGTTCTAAAATACAGTCCAAATCGTCTCCCGGTCATTCCCATAAACGTGAATACACTAATTAAGGCAAGGTCACACTGATAGTTGCAGTGGTAAATAGTTTTTTTAAACGGAAAACTTTGTTTTCTAACATTAGTTTTCCACAAGTTTTCCGGGATGAACTCAAGCCATAGAGCAGACAATAATGGGCTAGGAATGGATAAGTCTTAACCCGAGATCCGAACAAGAGCTCGTTCCTTTATTCCATGAGATTCATTGTAAACTCTGGCTATATCAACTATATATAATCTTGATCAGAGTGCGCCAATTAAGCTTTGTCACTCTGCCTGTCTGTCAGCTTTGAAGCCATCGAGGTAAAACAGCACAGAATCTGCACTGTTTTCGCATTTGAATCATTATGGACAAAGCCTGAATATTCGAATTCATACAGTTGCTTCAATTATATAATATAAGGACTTTAAAGGTATTCAAATGTTAACTGGGAATTCTACTTGGAAAGTGTGAAAAAAGACATGTGTTCATATTACAACACAAAATAATAGAAAATTCGGTCACAGTAAGAGGTTTCCATAAACTTTATAATAACTGACCAGTGAACTTTTGAACGGAACCAAAATCGTAGCTCAGTTAGCTATGGTATTATCTTTGTAAACCGGACCGTCGGTTCAAAAACTGTACCACTGAGATCATAAAAAACTTCAGCATTGACGAAGTTAGCTTTGCCTTGTTCATTTATAAGGATAAAGTTTAGCAGGAATGTTTACTTTTTGCATTATCAACCTACAGCTTCTGAGAGTTCTTAAATAATTCAAAAATTCCAAGTACAGACTAGTAAAATGATTAAAGTCGAGATTTCTCGGATTTCATTTTTCCACCTAATCTAGTTCAAAAGTCTTGAGTCAACAAAAACCCAAGGCTGGCCACTGTGCAGGGGTCGTTCGCCGACGGCGGCAGCGTGAACAGCGCCGCGGCGGACTTGTCTTTTGGCCCCCTTTTTCTGTCACTTGCGTATTATTTATGCTGCGTGAAGTGCGTCATTTGTTTTGGCCACTTCACAGCCAAGATTGCTCCACTCTGTAATTGTTTCTTATGCCTGCCCTACGGGCTGCCATCAGTTTTGTGGGCTTATTTATGCCAAAAGTTTTGCTGCGGTTGAATCGAGTCGGTATCTGCTGTGGTCTAGCGTAAAGTTGTGTGGCTTTCTACCAGAAAAATGCTAAAAAGGAAGCTTACTTTTTCCAACTATTGGACTATGGTCAACCCTTGAGTTTATATGGCTCTCGGAGGGTAATGTCAAATCGCTAAACATGCCGATTGATTGTTTTTATAAATACCCTCAATGTCAGCATGACAAATTTCGAAAAGCTAAAAGCTTTTAGTCAGCTCAATTAATATTATCCCTCAACCTTGATGGTTTAGTTCAAATTGTCATTTTCAACTTGCTTGTGTGTGTGTGTGTGTGACTGTTTCTTTCTTTTTTAATCCTTTCAGTTGAGGTTGAGCGACAGTTCACCTCCTCCACATCAACCGCTCCGCCCAGCATTGGGATGGCTGCGCTGGGCAATGGCAATGGACATGGCAACGAGACATCGGCGGGAAGGAGTGCGCGCGGCTCGGTGCTGACCCACCTGTGGTCCCTGGCGCAGCTGCTGCTGCTCGTCCTGCTGCCGATTAGCTACTAGAGCATGCAGGCAGCCAATCTGAAGGATAGCAGACCACCGACACACGAAGAAGGTATAGTTAAAACACAACAAAGGATACTCACATCATTACCCACAGCAGCAGCAGCAACAGCAACCAATTTGTTTTTCCAAATTAGCACAGGCAAATGAGTGCGGAGGAGCCGGGCACAAAGTTTGGTTCGCCAACTCGCCAATTGAAATAGTTTACTTGTAAATAATTGTTAATGGCCCAGCAAGGGCCAGCGTTGATACCTTTTTTTGTACCATTTTTGTGGGGCTGCCATGCCAAAAGGAGAGAACTGCTTGTAATTAAGTTGCAGTCAGTTGAGGAAATGAAATTTTGTATGGCTAATTCGGAGAAGGGAAGCCAACTGGCGAACTGTGCAGCAACTACATAAGTAACCCAACTAAGTTTTTATACGTCAAGGCCAGTGGATTGGTCAGCTGCAGTCGGTCGGCGCGTTTTCGGCTTGGCCTTGTCGACAGTCGAGAGAGAAATTAGAGCAGGATTTTTAAGCGTCTTAAAGCAGCCGCTCCAAAGCTTGGGCCCATGTACCTAAAACACAAAACAACCAAAAAACAAACAAACAAACAAACAAACCAACAAAAAAGAGATTAAAGTATTTTTTATCATGGTGTTGTAGCGCTTCGGCTAGTCAAAAGAGGGTGGCAACTAAGGGTTAGGCTAAGGTTAAGGCAAATTGAATTTAGGCGCTAGCAAAACCAAAAGAGTTAAATACGAGTACTCCCTCAAAAACCAAAACAAATGAAACGTTTAAGTGTAAAATAAAATTAGACAGTTAAACCAAGAAGCTTACAAATACAATCAGTGTTGAAAACATTTCGAGAAAACAAAACGAACGGGACGCAGGAACCTTACAAAAAGGGTCGACTCCCGGACCGGAGGATACTCACCCTCTATGCAAACAGACGCCGCCGCCGCCGTCGCCGCGTATTTATTTATGTTCATTTCCGGCCCCGTCTTTCGTTATGTTTTTGTTGTATATTGTAAATGGTTATGGTCGCAGTGAATCGTTAGGAGTGTAGTTAGGAAAATATTTGCCATTTGCTATTCATTGTTTTCGATTTTTGTTGTGGGCCGGCTCTACATCTGTACAGGGTGTCTCAACGCAAACGCAAGATGAATTTGTAATAGGAAATTTTTTAAAGAATGTTTTTCATTTTTATATGGTGGTATGCTTACATTTGAATGATATGGTTTAATTTCGCTGATCCCTAAATAATGATTTGTGGGAATCTTAGTGACAATTAGCGGCAAAGGAACAAGTAATCCTTTAAGATGCAAACGCTTTTAGCATTGTACATTCACCTTTCTGCTGGAAAAGATATTACTTTCTTATAAAAATATGAAGCTGCTATTTTTTTCCGAATAAGTTTTAAGAAATGAGGAATCTCGCAATGCAAAGTTGTTCAAAAGTTTCCCGTGCTTTGCTAAAGTGAGTAGATTGGACTCCCCACTCTTAAGACTGTAGTCGACTGGTTCGCTAGCTCCACAGTCGAAACCTGTGAACGAAATTTTACTGCAAAGTGCATTCTTTTTTATTTACTTTAAGCGGTCTGGCAACACATCTCAGATACCGCACTTCTCGTATAGCTTTGTGCTTTTATGTCTTCTGCTTAAAATATATTTTAGAAAACTCCTATAAGATGACAGAAAAGCTAAAATTTCCGTTTTAGAAAATAGATATATGTGCAACTTTTCATTGAATGCAAAAAAATTATAAATGCTTAAGCATTAATCTGGCCGGATACAAAGCATATGGGAGATTTACTAATGGTAGCCTATTTCATAAGCGATTCCCCGCCATGGTTCCCTTTCGAACAAGTTTCTCGTGGATGAAGCAGAATCAAACTTAGTTTTTCTTTCTCTTCACTTTAAATGAAATCCACTTTGTTAGTCGCTATTTAAGTGTTCTTGTCTAAGCAAATATCCAAATGATATATGAATCGCCATGGTTCACATCGTTCGTGTCTTAGAAAGATCGATGTTATTGATGTTGCTGAATGACAGATGGCGCTACGTCCATCCATACAGGTGCAAGTCATAGATGAGCAGTGTAGATTGATATCAATATTTCACTCTTTATATGTTATGTCTCACATCAAAGATATAACCGATTTCTACCCTTGAAAATACAGGAAGCATCAAATGGCCCACCAGTTTCTACACAATCGTAGATGCGCAAAATGCGATGTACGCACACAATACATAGATTCGTAAATCAGGCAGTCCCTATGATATCACAAATTGATCGATATAGTTTGCAATGCCAACAACTTCGTTTGTAAGTTATCTAACATTTATTGAACTCAATGGACTTGACAGGCATGATACGAAACCTTCTACGGCTGAAAGCTGGATCTTCGGCTTATTTCCTTTTCTAATTTGAACCCACCAAAGACTCCATTTTTGATATTGATATTTTGCTGTCACGTACTATAATAAATCTCAAACGACTTGAATTTTCTATTAGATTGGCATTCGCCATGACAATCAATAAGTCGAAGTCGAATCAAAACGTTCTAACTTTGATACTAATATATGGGCACACCATGTTTTTCACATGGATAATTGTGCTCGTGTGGCCAAACTAAAGAACTTATTTGTAGTGGGATTTGGGGGAAAATATATTACTTTTTCATTTTACACTTTGGAGGGATCTCACAGTGAAAGTGTCCCTTTCGTCAATGAAAAACATTAAATCTTCGTCTAAATGCTTCATTCTTTAGTTCGTTATCTTAACCAGCCCCACACATTTTATAATATATTCGTAATTTTCATTATATAATATATAATTTATACAGCTACCGTCAATATAAATTCTTGCCGCAGAGTTGGGCCCACCCAGTCATCAACTGAAGCTCTCATCAAAAATTTCTTTTCCAAAATAGAACATTTTTGATATCCGTTTTGATACCAAGATTGAGTATACAATTATTATTGACGAAGTGAAGCGATAGCATAAAACTGAACTCTTTTTATCAAATTGCCACTTGGCATCATGGCTACAAAACTTCCCGAATCTTTGGACGATGGATGTTTTCATATTGTTCCATATTGTTCAATGTTCTTGCATCGCCTCATTTATAGAGACCGGCAATTCAATCATCTTGCGTTTTTGCGACACCCTTATATATTTTATATTATAATTAATAAAGCTAGTGTAAATTTAGTGGAACTCATTCCAATCGCGCTTTAAGTGTCTATGTCTAAACAAAACACGTGGCATACATTGTAACTATGTAAAGCAAATAAACAATAACACACAAAAAAAAAAAAAAAAATAAATTCCCTGGCAAAGTAAATATGTGTAAAGCAAAACTAGCGAAACTAATCAACTAACTAACTAACTAATCGGTATAACTGAAGCATCTGTATATGTGTGTGTGTGTGTGTGTATGTGTAATGAGCTCTGTGGCTTCTATTTTTGACTTGAACTTCGATGGAAATACAAAAACATATATTAAACTACAGCATAATTATTTATTAATAGGCCTGCAAGAGTTTCCTAACTAAAATAAATACCCCAATCAACCGAAATGCATACCCAATCGACCGGTTGTTCAAGGCATTTGTCTGGCCGCATTCAAATTTGGCAAAGAAATCGTAAAGTGTGGCTCAAACCAAACGCTTGAACTAACCACAGTGGTTTTTTTTACAAACGAAATATACTTATACTCATTGAACGGTAACAAAGTAAAAAATAACACAAAAAAAAAACAAAGTTCATATTATATATAACAAAAATATGGCTAAAATGTCTTATGCAGGTATTGACGTCTTCCTATGCTACGCTGTCTATTATTAACTGAACACGTAAAACAAAACAATTACATTTATAAATTATACATTAAACAACTAGGTACATGTGTATGCATAATAATTATAAATACTTAGTGTTAACAAAAACAACAACTTGGTATACAAACGGCACACCAAAATGATGAACAAAAGACACTTATACACCACGAACAACAATTGTTATGGCTTTACAACTAAGAAACTAAGCAAATGTTTAGTTAAAATAGATTTATGAAATTTTATCCTATGTGAAAAGATGTAAATTCAATCAGTTTCTTTTTATATATTTATGTATTTCACACTCGAATTCGTTTGATTTATGCGTTCGAATCACTCGTGAATGTTTCCCACCAATCTAAACGCAAAAAAAAAACGAAAACGAAACACTATGCCATACTTCATTTCATAATCGTCTGTCTATATATGTCTATATATTTCAAGACTCAATCAATGCACTTTGGAAACAGCGGCGCAGTTTGCTCGACTATCAGTTTACTTAATGTTGTAGATTCTTTTTGGTATCTTTTGTTGCACTTTACAGCTCTATGTACTATTTATGGTAACTATTATATATTGGTAAGTGATAAAACATGTTTTGGGCTACATCACTTGATCAACTTTAAAGGGTCTCATCTAACTACCTTTTCTTAATTACTTAACAAAACAGGGCAAGAAAAATACTACTTTTTTTAGTGTGTTCCAAGTGTGGTGGAGGTTCTAGCTGACTTTTGCCTGTTCAATACGAAACTGCTCTTGATTTGAGCTTAAAGTTACTAAAAATGCATATTTTGTTTCTTTTTGAAAGCGTTTTGAAGAGAATGTATACTTTTCTGCTGTTTCTTCTATTTTTAAACTTTAAAAACTACCAATTCCAAAAAAATTCTACAATTTTTGGTAAGCGCAAATATATCATGTTAAACGCAAGTGTTCAAAATGGCAATCTTATTATCCACTGCCCAAAGGTATGCACTGTTTTCAGCATTCCATACTTTTGGGCAATAAAAAGATACCAATATTTTGCAAAGAGAGTCAAGCTTATGTCTTGGATGGCTAAAACATGAATTTTAAGTTACTTTAATCTCACACCTGCTACAAACACAAACGTGATGCACCATGTCCCAAAAAAAAGATTCGTGTTTGGCACCAAAAATATCCAGAATCTCCCCCACCACTTCCTTAAACTGGACCTACCCAGCAAACATTGTATGAAATTTTTGATCAAATTCGAGTCAGTTTTTAGTTTTCGGTCTGACGCAAATGATACCCAAGCCGAGACTCTTCTAAAAGAATCGTTTCTAGCACGTTCTTTTGATCAGTTTCGACACATTTTCTGGGCATTTGCGAATCTCTTTTCGAACCTTCTGCTAATCGCACATGCTAGTAAGCACTTTTTGATTATGATTTGACTCATCAAGTTGGTTTTTTATTAAAATGTTCATCCAAATGTTGGGTGGGTAACTCCCTGCAATAGTGCAAGTATATAACACTTACAATTTTTTAGCTACGAGCCGCTGCTAAACTAAAAACTACACTTTCCCTGAACTACACTCACTCTCTGTATCTCTCTCTCCTTTAAATAAAAGTCACTGGGGGCATTCACCAGGGACACTTGAATCATTAATTAGCCCAAACAGAATATAAACTACTTTGCATACTTGAAGACAAAACTGAATTTGTTTTTGTGAGTAAAGTTGAGCTGCTGAATGCAACCCCAACTGTGTGTTGTTTCTGTCGTCTCTATATCTGCATGATTGTTGGACTTAGATTTAGTTTAACTAAACTTTAAGCCTAAATAACTCAAAGTATCTGTCGATTTTGTCCAATGTTTTATGTCATGCCATCAAAAATATTCTTAGACTAAGTATTTCGAATACTAGCGACTGAAGTTATCAACCTTTTCGTAAACAGAAATTGTTGGCTTAAGAACTGAGGCGTTTCTGCAGCTCTTGGCTGGGGGGCTTATAAGAAGGGGACCTTCAGGGATTCAACGAATTTTTGTCGATTGTCTAATTATGTGTTAATCAAAGAAGCTACACTTCAATCGATTAAGTAACCAAACTAGTCAGGGCAACAGGAAACTGCCATAACCCAGTTGGACTTTGCAGAATGTGGTTCGCAAAAGAATGGCATTTTTCATACTAATTGTCAATAGTTTAAAGACTCTACATACTTGATTACGAGTTACCATGTTTCTATACAACAAAATTGTTATGATAAATGCTCTTTAAAGTATGCTATGCTTATGGATATTACTAATTCAGGAAACAATTGTCCTTAATTTAGATTGCTAGTAATTTATTTTAAATACTTTCAATTAGTCAATCAATCTGAGTGAAAGTAAAATGTGGATTATATATGAAGCTGGCAAACTCCCAATTACGCTTTTAAACTTATAATTATTTAAAGAAATAAAGTTGGCATACTTTTAGGGGAAATTATCATGATATTCCTTAAATCGTCAAAATGTTTCTCCAAAAAAGGAAATAGCTTAGAACCAGTTGAAAATGAAATCCTGATGTGGATTTATTCAAAGCACAAAAGTAAGATTCAATCGAAACGATATCGCACCTCAATGTAATTTAAGCTGTCAATTTTACATAGATGAAAATCAACGGTGGATAATCGATAATCGCTTTTAAGCAATGATATTTTAAATGAAAATCGTCTGATTTCATAGTGGGCAAACATTCAGAAGAGCCAAGCAAGAGTCACTTAGCTAAACAAAGAAAATGAATAAAGAAATTTTAGCGAGCAACGCCCATTATTGAAGTGTCGGATATTTTAGTAAGTTCATAAGTGCAAATATCAGGACTGTTCTTTATTTCACCATCAGGTCAACTTAAATAGATTAAAATTGATTCCTTCTTTCAAAACTTCAAGCCGACCAAATTTGTCCGCTGAATGTAACTGCGAAATTTCAGACTAACTGATTTAAAACGACCTTTTTGGCTTTTGAATGTTTCAGTACTGAATTTTTCATAGCTTACTTTAGACCTAGGCAGGAGAGAAAAGAAACAACTTGGTATGATTTCATAAGGCAGCCAAATAAGTTTTTTTTCCAAGTATATTGAAGGAAGGGGGGGGGAGTTTAGATGATTTTTGTGGTATAAAAAGAAATCTATTCCAGAAATGGTCTATCACTTCTAAATTTATGGTAATATGAGCTTAAAGATGCTTTAAAATCGGATAAAGACAATTTTTATACACGATTTATGGAGAAACCATTGTATTGATTTCATTTGTTTTGTATTTTATGGCAAAGTTGTTCTTCTTAGCTTTAAAATAAACTAACCCAAAGAATTCTGCGGATTTTTGTTGAAGCAAAGATATATATCATTTTGAATACATATGCCTAAAACTATTAAATTGTCTACTGCCCAAAAATATGCTAGGCAAAATCCATATAGTTGACTACAGATTAGTATTGAATCGTAATTCAAATTGTACGACACTTCCATTGCATATTTCTGGGCGGTTTAAAATATGTTCATTTGGAAAAAAATAATATATCTCCCTTTGAAAAAAAATCGCAGAAATATTTAGGATAGTTAATATTAAAGCTTTGAAATTGCTCTTTACAATAAAATCAAAGAGAGCCAAAACAATTGCAAATACTCACCATAAAATAAAACCAAAAAAAGGTCAATGTCTGCCTTTTTAGTATCTTAAAACTGAAATTATCAAAAATCTAGACGTGATGGACCTCTTCCGAAAACAAACACATTTTAAGCACCCCTAAATCATCTACAAGTCGCAAGCAACCCTTCAGTATACTGATCCATATTGCCTAGTAATATTATTCACCACTTCAATACAAAAAATAAAATAGACTAAAACCTTTTCAAATTCGAGCTCAATCATTTCCCAGCCAGCTGAACATTTGCACCAGCAAAGTTTGTCCAAACTTTAGAATTTCTTGAGAATGCCTTAACCTATTTTGTACAATCTGCAGCATACTTGTAGGCTGAACAAATACAAAGTTTTGCACATCTTCTTTTACATGCTCCTACTTGACCTAATTCAATTCTGTAGATTTTTCAAACCTTAAGCGTTGTTTGAGCTTTGCTCTTTAGTTCCCATGGCGCTTTGATTGGATTGATTAATGTGTAAACACTCTTAAAAGCGCCGCAGAGGAGTTCCCCATTGACAATGCCAGTGCTTAGTCCGAAAACGGTTGATCAACTTGAATGTCGCAGTATGTTTATGTGTTGTTGGGTGTCATAACATAACAAAGAGTTGCAAATACAAACAATGTGTTTACAACAAACAAAAGTTCATTAGGTGTCACAGCAATTCGTAAAACATATCATAAATGTTGTAACCATTTCCCCTTAATTGTGAACTAAACGTGGAGCGGCAGTCCAGAGAGAGATGTGGCCACTAACCGAACATATTGTACTTACACCATAATATTAATTGATGACGCTTGTTGTATGTGCACACCACATACTGCACACACATCAATGGCAAATAATTAAATCGAATAACAAAAAAAAAACACATTTACACACACAATTTCCTTAAATGCTGTGCTTTGCCAAGTCAAGAGTATTACGTGTATATCGGATTGCATCAACACTTGGAATGGAGTTGGAGTTTTCGTTGCGGGGACCCCCGGCTCCCCGGCCAGGTACCTACATTATTTCACTCACATCAAAATCTTCCAGTCACACATATCATTGCATATAACAAAAAACCACAAATTATACAAAATATATTGAGAATATATATTTACGACAAAAACGATATTTATATTTAAATGTAAAAAAGCGCAAACAAACAAATGATTTATTCACCATCAAAGGCTTTAAGCGTTGTTTTCGTTTTTCCTTTCTTATCTATAGAAATTCAATTTGTTTACGGATTGTTTCCTTTATTTGTATTGTACAAAATGTTGTACTATGCTAAGGTAAATAGAATTAATGGAAAATAACGTATTTATTGATACAGAGACAATTGTAAAAAATTGCAACCTATGCGAAATATATATATATATATATATGTGTGTGTATGTATATGTTCACAGTACTAAATGTGTGTGGCATACGTGTATTACCTACAAACTAAGTACGTATACGTATATGCGCGCGAGTGTGTGTGTGAGTGTCAAGCAGCCCCGGTTTGCTTTACATGAATGTAATATAAAAATACCAAAAGAATTATCGAATCTCGACTGCTTGACCAGTCTTCAACACAGAACACCATATACAACAACATACATATTAAAGGATATACATACTTACATACTGAAATACGAATATTTGTGGTAAACAAAGTCAACAAACAAACAAAAAGGAACTAAACATTATAAAATAAATGTTGAAAACAAAAGGCCAAAAGCGTTTCACTGAACCAGTTAAGAGCAGCGCGTGCCTGCAGACACAAACAAGCCAAATCGAGGACCCCGAACAAAAAAAAAACCAACCAAAATGGCAAATGTAGAATAACAAAACGAAGTGGCAAGCCACAAAAGCACAACACAGACGGGGCAGATGCGCAGGGATATGGGCGGGGTGTGGGGCAGGGATTTTTCACACAAATGCGTTAAACAAACTTGCGTAACTTTCTGTTTGACGAATATCCTTTTAATCCTTTTAAATGTGCAGGGAAATTGAAGTAGCAGCAGCAGCAGCGCCAGCAACAGCATAAACAAAGGCAAACAACGGAAGGACAACGAAAGGTCAAAAGTCTGGTGGAGCATGAGCAAATGTTGTGCAATAATCAACGAAGGGATCATCTACGGAATAAATGTGCAAATCAAGGGAATCATGAGACGTAAAACACATCCGGCCGTACCCAGAATCAGAACAACAAAGCCAGAGAGTTTACGAATGTTTTGTGTGTGTCTCTGTGTCGATTTTGGCCAGGGGGCTGCCTTTATTGTACGAGTGTTGCAAGACTTACTCTGATATTGGTGAAGTAAGTGAAATGAACAGAAAGTATAATCTGATGTTTACAAAATTCGAAGCACCTCACTCCTCCGAATTGCCTACACCGATTTTTATGACATTTTGAATCAAAATTTGGTAAGTATGAGAATAGGCCGCAAAACACACTTCACATCTTCAAAAATCCATCCCCTTGAAAGCAGGACACTGACAAGAATTGCCCCATTTACACAGTTCGATAGGTTCAACGAATTCAATGAGTACCCTTCGAAAGAAGTTTTCAAGCTGAATACGGAACACTTGCAGATTTTTTCTAGCACGTAAAGTATGTCAGAAATCAATGGTCAAAGTTGTCTAAAGTGTCTAATACGTCAAAAGATGCGCTTAAAGTGATTTTGTCATCGACATCACGATTTATCGAAGAGATGCCATAAGGTGTTCGCATTGGCAACATTATTGCATTCGTGTGTTCTTGTATCCATTGTACAGCTGACTGAGATTTGATGACATTGTGAAAAGATAAGTTGGTATAAATAAAATGGATTCAGATGATGGGTTTGTGCTATTAGCTTTGAAGCAAAACTAGGTAGTGTTTTTGCACTTTCTGCATATTTTGCAGAGAATACAAATTAATTTTTCTACACTTTTATTTTCACAGTTTTTTCTTGTATTTTGTCACAAAGCTTCATATTTAAACTTAAAAAAAATTGTATTTGGCTTTAAGCAGCAGCCTAAAGGGCCAAAGCCTAACTTATGTCAATCTCCATTTTATTTATTATTCCAAAGGCTTGGTTTTGCTGGCAAGAGGTCATCCAATTATTTGAGGCATTTTTTCCCTCCCTTTCCTCTTCTCGAAGTGAGACATCACACAGTTGTCCGCTCCGCCATTTCTTTGTAAATGTGGGAATTTTTCCGTATCCTACGATGTCCTGCAATATATTCATTTCAAAGCTCCAGTACCGTAGCTGTGGACTTTCGATTTTCTTTTGTATTTTTGCGCTTAAAGATTTACTACCCGTACCCATACGATAGACAAAACTATCGATACCCGGTCAAGTCACTACCGATTCTGGGCATATACTTAAAATAAGAAAGTTATCAGGCCTGTTCCCGTATCGAGTAGAATTATAAAGAAAATCGATTGCAATTCCGATTTCAATTTAATTGTAGTGTTCCTTATCCGAGTGATATAGAAACCGATTTTCTTTTCGAAAAAACTTCGAATCGTTTTCATATATTGATCTCAGCACGGCTCACAGTGTAAAACTTTGCCAATCCAGCGGAACTAATTCAAGCACCGTCACATCTTCAATGACTTGGATCACTGCTTCAAAATATGATCTTACATTGGATTCTGTGTCTAGTTAAAACGATTGTTGTTTTGTCTTAGCCTAAGATGCCATCTGGTTATGTTTTACTTGGCCAAATTTATAAAAGGTTTCCCAATTAGGTAGAAGTACAAATGGAGGCAAAAAGTAAATCGAAAAAATCGTAATTAACGAATTCGTTTTGAAATTAAATAAATGTGATCAAAAGTGAGAATTAATCATACAACAAATTGTGTCCCTTTTAGCTGTTTATTTATGATAAGCGTATTCCCCTACTTTCCAGTGACGACCTGTCTGTCACCGTTGTGTTCATCAGAGTCCCGTTATCCTGCACCTACCCCGAAATCTAGAAGGCAGCCCACGTTTGCTCGAAGAGGTGCCACAGGCAATTTGGTTGCCTCATTACTAAATCAAAGCCTTAAGCAGGGGCACACACACACACACACACACAGAATGGTGAGTGGGTGTCTGGTCACAGATGTACCCAATCGATTGGACATTCTGGCAACAGAACAGAGACAGTCCAGCTGTCTGCCAGTCGGGCCAACGACAACGTGGCACGGAAATGGGCAATTAACGCCCGTCCAAATATCGAAGAATCAACAGATTTGCTGTGTTGCCCCATCAAAGGGGTTTTCCTCGACGTCTTGATTAAGGTATAAATATTAAATTAGCACTGTCCAAGTCCAGTCTGCTGCTGTCACTTTGGCACTGACTCTTAATGAGTCAGGGGGGAGGCGGGCCGGGCAGGATGTGGCTATGGCTTGGTAAGAGGCTCTTTGGTTGCTTAATTAGCCAAGGCAGCGCCTAAAAGTCGACTAATTAATATGCGGCAGTCAGCCGGCGGAGAGTGGAGCAGTTAATGAGGCAAAACTCGAAGCATGTGTGCCAAGTTTCGACAGCCAGTCAAGCGTCTGTTTTGTATGCAAACAACACCGAAACCCCATCAGTGGCTGGCGGGCTCCTCCGAAAGCAAACCAAATAACTCAATTTTCATAGAGTGGCCCGGCCCCGGTGCTCTGGGGAGGGCCACCAATAAACACTTTTTGCAACAAATTCCAAACTGTGCAGCGACAGGCGCTGTGAAACTTTCTGACAGCGACAACGTGGCGTACAACTGCCAACTGCAAGTGCAGCCGGGCACCCAACCCACCCCACCCCACCCCACCCCGCCCAGTGTGTGGTTGCCAAATTAACAAAAGGCAGCCACTGTTGCAACTTTGTGCAGCTGAAAGGTAAAGAAACCCACCGGAGATGATAAAAAGAAACCCGGCAACAAAAACAATAACCGCTGCAGAATGTCTCGAGCACATTTCAATTTGCTCCCATATACACAAAGTTGCTGCCTGCATGCGGACAAATGTCAAAATATTTAGTTGTACAACAAAACTTTGGCACGAACCGCGGGAGCTGGGCAGAAATTGAAAAGAAATATTGGTTTGCCGAGCAGCTGGGGACGATGGCGGAGAGATTCAAAAAACGCGCCGCTTGTGCAAACAACGGCAAAGTTTTCCACTACAAATTAAATCGAAATAGATTTCTATTTGTGTTTTTGTTTTTTTTTTTTGCCGTGGAGTTTAGCTCGGATTTGGGCGCTGAGCGGCGGGGGCGGTGGCGGTTGGTTGTTGTTGTTGTTTTGCGGGCTCACCGCAGCTGTCAGCTGTTGTGATTGAGCGCCACACCACGCCCAATGCAATTTTGCATGCTGTGTTTTGAAGTCCGGAAGATTTGTAAGTGGTTTCCCTTTCGAAAGTATGGCTTATGCCTGAATGTTTGAAAAATGTAGGGCCCAAAGGCAGGCTACGCTTTTTGGTTTGGTTTGCCTGTGCAACGTGTCGGGATCAAGAGGGGCCTTTTGGGCTAATAGAAGTGACGTTCACATGGGTATTGACGCATTTTAATACACCAAGTGGCACGAATTTAACACACAAATGTTGCACTTAAAGTGGGAATAACAAAGACGTTCACGCCGCACAGTGGTACCTGTTCGCAAAAAACACGCTTGGCAAAAATTAGAAATTTAAGATATTAACATGTGGTTTTTTTTCTGGGCACGACTCAACCCCTTAAGCCCCCAATATGACAAATGATTCGTCTATTAATTATACTCTGTTTGTGTTCATCAATCTTAACAGGCTAGAGCGAACTATCTCAGTTTGTGTGGAAGAATGTCTTAAATATTCTATTTACGAAATTAAACCGAAAGTATATTAATATTCCAAGGATAATAATATGTGTAAATTTTGTTTAACTCGGCGACAAACGCACGTCGAAGTGCTTGCGTTAACGCGCAAAGTGAGTTAGGCTTAGTGATGACTTCAACCAGCACTCGGCTCTTGTCTAGAGGGCTTATTTCGGATTACAGTTTGAGCAGTATTTGTTAAAACCAAATGAGATACTTATCGATTGATCTTTTAACAAAGATTTCGAAAACTGAGAAAGAGTGTCTATGGTTCGTTGCAAAAGATCTGATTCGTCAAAGGAGCGCGCTGTGAATGTTGCTTTAATATTTAATTTTGCACCCACAGCGGGTTGCTCATTAACAGAGACGCACAAAGACACACACACACACACACACGCAAACGCATAGAGCACGCACTTGGCTGGCAGTCTCCTTGCTCCTTGCTCCGTGCTGTCGTCGATTCGGTCGGCTGGCTGGCTGCTGCACATCACCTTAATTACAGGCAGCAGTCTGGGCGCAGTCAGACGGCAAATGGCTGGCAAGCAAACGGCGTTTATGGTGGGATAAATTGCCACGCCCACAGGCCATATTGTCGCTGCCGTTACGCTTTAGCGATTCGCCACTGTACTTGACAAAGATGGAAAGAAAAGACAGCAACGGATTCAGTTTTGCACTCGACTGCTGATAAGCGTGTGATTCCTGCTGCAGCAGGGCGACTCGCACACTCACACATTAGGCCAAACAGCTGCCTCCATGGCCATGAATACATGCACCGTTGAGTTGCGTTTATATCGGGGCTTGTGTTACATCTAAGTGAAATTTAAGGACTCCACTCAGAAACGATTCAAATCCTGTGCATAGTTCATGGTTGTTGGTGGGCGGCATGTGATAAGATGAGTTTGCCTCCAACGGAAGCAGGAAGCCATCAAGCCACACACACACAGGCGCACACACAGACGCACAGTCACGGTCGATGAGTGTCAGCTGGCAAAGCACACATTACAAGAGCCACACAGCCCACCTGCAACAGGACGTTGCCACTTAAACAGACCACAGCCAGCAATGGGCTCGAAACGATAACCAGAGCCTGGCCAGAACCCAAACGAGAAATTGAGTCTAGAGCCCAGACCAACCGCTTCATTTCGATTCTAATAACTCCAATTACACATGGCGGATGGCCTAAAACCATTGTGCATATGCGAGCCAGCGGGGAGGATTCGCCCCCAGTGTGTGTGTGCGAGATTGGGTGGCTGGTTGGCTCAACTTGTTGCTGGGCTTTATGACATGCCAGCCGTTTTAGCCTGGCTATTATTTCGAGGATTAAATGTGAAAGGACGACGCTCGAATGCCGCTGGCCGGGCTTTGCCTTTTGCAAAACAAATCACACATAAAGCGAACCAAGTGAGGCAATGGGACTATGAGAATTGGAGAATCCTTTCGCAAAGGACCTTCCAATTAGCCGCCGCAAAAATGAGCCTGCCAGCTGCTAACTTGGGCCAGTTGCGGCCGGCGACAACAGACAGACTGCAAATGTGAAATTTGTCAGCCAACAAAGTTTATTCATTTATGGATATTTTAGTTTCAGCTAAGATTTTACTTGGTCAGGTTGTGTAGGAAGCCGCGGTGAAGTATCGACCCATGGGTAGGGCAGTTGATTCGAGTATTTATAGTTCTAGCTAGCGAATGGGATAAGGACTTTGAGGAGACTTTGACTTAAAAATTTCTATGAAATTATCGAATAATTTTGTGGTTGCAAAATAGTTTTGGAGGTTCCGAATCACTGCTTAGTGTTTGAAAAAAAAGAGTGTTCTTTCGAAAATGCATAACCGAAACATAATCACAGAGGAAAACGGTTCGGTTCATTTAGTGTAGAAGATTCATAATGTTTAAGTGGGATGTATTCAGGCTGTGGCGATATGAGCCCATTGGTCTAAGATAATAAAGCTTACCTATAATAACTTAACTTATGGGTATATTAACTAAGATGGTCAAATTGAACCAAAGTGGTTGTATGTTATTACGAAGCTCCAACCTTTAGCGCTCTTAACATCCCTTTAACAAGGCAAGGAAGTTTGCTCATGTCATTCCATGCTCTCCTACAAAACATTATTTCCAGAACATCCGGCTCGAAGGACCATTATATGAAAACGAAGGGATTCAACTCCTCAATTAAGTATATCTCTCTGAATATAACTTTAGCCAGTTACGTACTTAAAAGTAAGCTTTCAAACCTTTTTAAAGGAAGAGTAGGCTTACTTTTTTATCAGAGGATGGCTAATTTCTAAGACCTCATTATTACGGATCCATATTGGAGGTCATGTTACAGGGCCGAAGCTTGTTTCAGTTTGTAAGAACTACATTAAAACTGATATTCCAGGCTAATTTAAGGTTTGCTAGGACTGAAATTCAAATAAAGATGCGAAAAGTCGAAGTCTTTATATTATAAGTTTGGTAAATTCGAAAACAAGAACAGGTAAACAGTGTGAAGCATTGAACTCAACTAAAGCCACGGACTACCTAGCTTACAAAACCTATACTTAAACCGGGGACTTAAGATGCCTGTGAGCCACTGAACCAAGCCAATTCAACTCCTCGAGCATTTTGCATTCCTGCTATGTGAGCCTTTGGCTCGAGGATCAGTACTCATTGCTTGATATTGGAGACTTTGATACTCAGTACTCACAAATTAAGTTTTAGTTCTCAATACAATCCACACAATACCAATTAATCGATACTTAGTACAACACTATTCGATACCCAATCATCGGTACTAAGTGCCCAATACAAGAATCGATCGTAGAATATATAACTAAAACAAATTGATGGGTAACCCAATGACCTGCATTACATTTCAGTATTGACTGCCTTTGCTAAGATTGATTGAAATATGAGAAAAAAAAACACATTTTTCTGACATATTTCACTTTTTCCCCAAGTTCAAGAGTTCTGAAAATTGAAATAACCACAAAATTAACTACTACTGTGCTCGTAATTTTACAACATTTACCTAAAATTTTAGCGGATTTTTGCCATTTTTTGTAAACTTGTGTTGTTGATCTGCCAAACACAAAAAATCGAACCGTTAGTGAAAAATTGTTAAAAGTGAATACGAAAATCTAGTGAAATTTGGCTGGCTTTCGAAGAATAGAAATGTTTCTATATTGTGAGTATTTGCTCCAACTTGAATGTCAATGAATGACGACAATTGCACAAACAAACAATTTGGAGAAAACTATATTAGAGTGAACACGTGCCCTAATGAGCAAGCGATAATGGCTTGAATCTATGGACTCTTTTACCGAAATAGTCGGTTCCTCCTACATAGTCCAAGCTTATACCATAAAACACTTCTTATGTAATTGCGTCTTACAACTTTTGAGCAACCGGAACCCCAAAAGTTCAGATACTAGGTCAAGTAACTTCTATGATCTTTTACTCGACCACGATTGCAACCCACAACCCTTTATCCGAATAAAACGCCCTGTAGCAAATTTGTTGATTGACATATTGTATAGTATCTATGCATTTTATTATTACTTGTTCTAAGCTAAACGTGTGATGAGGTGGATTGAACTGGTTGATTGTCTAGGAAACATTACCGAGCCGAAGCCAGGACTTGCCAGGTCCATATTTACTTGACACGAAAGCGACGCAGGGCAGGTGGCAAATAGTCCTGACTCGACACCGCATTGGCTGGCAAATACTCCGAGCTGGGCGAGTGCACCACACTGGCCGGTGCCGAGGAGGTGATGGCAGCTGGCGAGGCAAAGTTCAAGACTGGGGCACGTCCCTCGTTGGAGATGCGCGAGACACCGGGCAGTTGGTTGTACTGATTCTGTATGGCCAGCTGGGCGTTGACAGCATCCTCGGGAGTGCGGTACTTGACGAAATGCACCTCAGGCTTGTGGCTGGAGCCAGACTTCAGGGCGTTCAGCTGCTTGGCCAGATTGGACACATCCGCCTGCTTGGTGAGCACATAGATGGCCGTCTCCTGTTGGGCCGATTGCTTGGCCAGTTGCAGGGCGGCGCTCTCAAATCCACGGTTCTCGGGAGTGCGAATGAAAACGATGCGCAGATTCTTTTTGAGTGAGTTGGCAATTTGCTGATTGTTCACACCCTCGTCGAATTGCTCCTCGGGGGCAGCATAGCTGTAGAACTCCTTTTGGAACTCCTCGATGAGCGGAGCCGCCTGGGGGACAACGGGAGCCGGAATGGGTTGCGAGAGCACGGCTTCGCCACTCTGCACCGCCTGTGGAACTTCACTGCCGGGCACAAAGGTCACTCCCTCATCGGTCTGGGCCACGGGCTGGTAGTTGTAGCCCAGCTGATCGGCACTGCAGGCGGCAACCCAAAGGCAAAGCAGCTGTGGCATGGGGATGCGGTTAGAAACCTCTTGAGAAAACAGATCCCTGAAGACTTACCATAAACACACGCATAGTGATTGGAGGGAACTAACACACAACTCAAGCTGACAAGTGGAACTAATGCTGGGAGTTGGGATTTGAGCTGCTTTTATAGGCGCAGTTGCTGCACTCCACTCCACACCCACCCATCCCCCGTCCCACCGCGGCGCTAGATGACCTTGCCATCGCATGCGATATTGATTCGATTTCTATGCCATTCCACACTCATTAAAAATACACCAGTTGAGGCCTATCCAGCATCCAGCGGCCGTTTGTCTTGGCTTGTTGATTTAAATGCACTTTACGACATTTATAAATATGCATGGTGCGGCTGCGGAGCTCGGCCCGGCCGTACCGTTCCCTAATTGATTTGTGTTGGCCGCGACAGGCCATAAAAAACCCAGATCCAAAATCCATAAACACAGCAGCCGCCAGCTGCCACTGGCTTTAAGCGCTGCCAAATTGTAGGCAGCTACCGAACTGGCGCGATATGATCTGGGTGTTGGCCAGGGTTCACTTTAAGCTGGTAATTATAATTTTCATCATTTTCCACAACTTGACTTTCATCTGTGCGACTCTGCGGCCAAGAATCTCAATCCCTTTCGCCGGTCCACTTAATGAAGTTCCTTAACTAATTTCAACTTTTTGTGGCCGCCGACGATGCCCAAAATAATATACTGTCGATTGGGATGGGGAAGATGAGCTTATCTTAAAGATTGCTGAAAATTACAAGTGCACATAATTCCAAAGCAGCAACTCTCCCACAGAGAGCAAAGGGGCAAAGTTTGGTTAATGAATTTTGATGGCAAAGGCCGAATTGGAAATGATAATGAATGAGCAAGCTATGGGCCTATCTGCATGAAGGATTGTTTATTTTTAATTATAGCTTAAAGGGGGGGCAAGGGGGATTTGTTTTCGATTGAGAAACATCAAAACCAAACCCTGTATTTGACTCGCAAGTGCTTGCTTAGTTCACATTTGGCTTGAAAACGCTTTCAGGTAATATTTTACGGGGATGGATGGGATGAACTGAATGAAGTAAGTAATAATTTAATACACAGTCTTGTCCTGTTGTCTTGCTGTGGTAAATACTTAGCTTATAGAAATGAATCTTAAGACAATTCTTAGACAGTTTCCCCTGGAAACCATAAATCTAAATCAGTCCCACCACAACAACAGTAAAAACAGCCCCTAGTAGTAAGTCTCGAGTTGACAAGCCAAACACTCCACTGCAATTATTTGTTTGCGCAGTTCGTCTCGATCGTGCAGTGTCGTTCTCTCTCCTTGTGCGATGCGGCGCCAAGAAGCGAGCCAATGGAAACAAGTTTTTGCCCACCACCGATCTTAAAAAAATTCAACAAATTGAACTGAACTGCTATTGATCCATTGACCAAGTTTCGTAAGTGTCATTGTCGCCGTCGACGAATAGTTTTCAATTAAATACCAAATCTGGCAGGTCGGATAATATTTCAGTTAAGTTTTCAACTGAGTGTCTTACTTCACTACCTTTATGCGATTGAGGTCAAGTGTTGCGACTGCGGATATGCCATGGGAACAAATTTGATCCCATCCAAGCGTTCCCAGCAGTATTTTTATACCCTTGCAAAGGGTATTATAATTTTAGTCAGAAGTTTGCAACTTATAGAAATATTCATTTCCGACCCCATAAACCATATATACAGGGTTGCCCAAATTCGACGGACCCATGTTTTTTTTAAAAAAATCAAAGAAAAAAATAAAAATTTGGCGGTTGGCAATCTTAATCATTTAATTTGTTCCAAGTAGATTTGTTTACATCAATTTTTGAATATGATATCTCTCAAATGGCCATATATATGTATTCATGATCAGAAAGACGAGCTAAGTCGATTAAGCTTTATCCGTCCGGCTGTCCGTCTGTCTGTCGGTTTCTACGCAAACTAGTCAATCAGTATTGAAGCCATCGATCTGAAATTTTGCACAGAGTTTTCTCTTTGTTGAACTCTACTAATATGTCGAAACCGACCGAATCGAATGACTATATCTCATAGCTCCCATAGGAACATTTGATCGGAACACTAGTTCTAGTATGAAAAACTTTTTTCTTTTCAATGGAAATGTTTCCAAACTTTGAATTCATAGGTTTTCTATGCTCATTTATAAGTCTGACAAGTTTGATGAAAATCGCACAACTATATGGTATAGCTGCCATACAAAAGATCTATGTGAAAAACTGTCGTAGCTAGAAAAACTTTTTTGTTTTTAATGGTAGCATCTTGAAATTTGATATTTATTTGTTACACATGCCTCCACCCATTTCTACAAATTTTTGTTCAAATCGGATGACTATATCATATAGCTTCCATACGAACGATCGGTCGGAAAATGGTTTGTTGTGGAAAAAAGATTATTTTTGACAATATTTAATTGCAAGGGCATAAAATCTTCGGTACAAACAAAGTTAGTTCTGCTTTTTCGTTAAATTCAATCTCGTACCGCACGATTTCAAATTCGTTTCGAGATCGAGCGGGAATTCCCCTTTCTACTTCAATCAATTTCGCCTCTGAATTCAGTATTGATTAGTTTATCAAGGCAATAGATAACCCTCTTTAACCCAACCCTCCATTCAATTCCTTATTTTTAAACAGCATTTTTTGTTAAAGTAAACGAATTACTTAAGATCAGCATCAAATTCGCATTCAATGTTGCGAAATAGCCAAAAAAAAATGCAATTAAAAATTGGCAAAATATTTGCAATCGGTAATCATCGGCCATCAAATAAACATTATTGTTTAAAGCATTTCAAAATGTTAATGATTGTCTTAGATTTAGTTAACTACTTAAACTGATATGAGTTTTATTTGAATTTATTAAGACACAACTAATGCGCCTAAGGCGAACCCTTAAAAAAATCACAATACTTAAAAAATTCGGCATAGTACTTGGAAACGCCTAAATGGTAAGTGCTATCTTTCTGGCCTCTTAAATTGATTTAAATCACTTGAATTCATACTAAGTTCGAAACAAACTATCCACTTTTTAACTTATTTGATTCAAACGACCACCAGAACCAATATTTCTTGGGGCAAAATAATGTTAGTTTCATTTTGTGGGCTATGCTTTTTCCTTTTTTCTTTAAGTGGTATAATTTGTGCAGTTGTATTGTGTTACATGTGAGGGTACATGCCAAATCGAGACCCCTGGTGATGGTAAAATATCTTGCTAGGAACAGAACAACGTCATTTCCATTGCCCATCATCCTTATCCTGCAACCTAAGTCTAAATCAAACTGAAGCCCCACAAAAATCAACTATGAATTCGTTCATAATTCATGAACAAACTTTTGCTATTAAAAACTATTTGCATATTTATTGATTTATATGAATGAGATAATGTTAAACACACCCCAACAATCTAACCCTCACATTGGTAACTCATAAACCACAATGCGAGGATATATTTGGTATACACAAACTTTTGGCCACAACAAACAGGATTATTCAAATATAGGAAGAACAAAAAGTTTTCGACAGAATCGACATAATTTATTCCTAATATTCTGCATTGGACTTAGCACAGCAATTCGCACGGTCTTAAGGGAATGAAAATGCAAATGTGAGTTTTGGGTACTCGTCTTCAGCTGGTTCAAGGACTTCTAATCACGAATGGACAGTCCAGCGGGGACTTTTCTCCGATTTCTCACACACCAACCCACTTTGGTTGAGACCTGATCCCGCTTGTCTTAAAAGTACATCTAAAGCTCTCTCGCTCCAATTTGGCTACTCATGCCGGTCACTATGGCTACCCAGATCTGCTGCCAAACCTCATCGTAAAGTAAACAACAACAAAACCGAGACCAAACTGCGCCTAATTTGAAAATGGCGGGCCAAACGACGACAAGCACCGAGTTTTCCAAAGAAAAAAGATTGGAAAACACGCAAAGTTGCCAGCTGCTGGATGGAATTTGAAACGCCCGTACCTCGCCTGGACCTTGGACACACCTGTGCCAAAATTGCAGCAAGTCATGAGTGCCGCTGGCCGGGATTAAAGCAGCCCTGTTCCCTGCAGCGGTGGCAGGGTGGTGGGGGTTGCGCGGAAGAGGAATGTGAAACCGGCAGCTTTGACGTGACTGGCAAACTTTTTTGGCAGCGCCGCTAACGAGCGACGCTCGTCCAGGTTCTCATGTTGCTCAAAAATGCTTAACTAAAACTTCCTCAACAGATTTCCAGTGGCGGGAGTCTTTTTTACAGTTGCACTTCAGCATGTCGCCGGGCGACTGAGTGTGTGCGCCGTGTGTTTGACCTTTGACACTAAAACAATTTGCAAGGCGAAATGATGTCAGCAGCGGAGTAGCTCTCCCTGCCCGTAATTTAGTTGAAACATTTTTAAAGTGAAGTAAGGCGCAAGCGATGCCTCATGTGGGCGGGCAGCGGGAAAACTCGACGCGCAACTCATTAAAAAGTTTGCACAGCGACATTTTGCTTAAGAATTCATTTGGCTGGCATGACAAGACGCGGGCGGATGGGTTGGCCACACCTTAATGATTATCTCAAAGATACTTTGAAGATAAGCCAACAGCCGACAGCCGACAGCCGACAGTGTGTGACTGGCTCGCCAAGGACTCAAAAGTAAAATGTTATGGCTGGAGACCGCGTAATTAATTATTCATAATACCAGGTCGGTTTGTCCAAATGTTTCCCTATTGAAATTTAAATGAAAATTGTTTACCAAGTAATGCGAGAACTTTACGCTCCCATACCGAGTAATTTATGAGCTCAGAATTTACATTTCAAATTAAACAAAAAACAAAAAACTACAAAACTTTGGCTTTGCCAGGCAGATAAACTTTCCGACTGCCACAAATTGCTGTACGCACCGTGAACCTGGCAAGTACTCCTGGCGACTCCTTGACGAAGCTACACATCAGCATTGGCACAGGACTTGGCCACCAAGCAATCGGGTCGAATTACAAAGACTGGCATATAGAATGCAGCGCCTTTTTCTCGATTGTATACCAAATGTTCGGGCTGACCTCTGCGGGGTAAAACCAAAAAAAATAAACCTCACCTCAGCTAAAGTTCTGCAGAAGTTACTCACACGAAGCGGCACAACTAAAGCATAGAAGGAGATGAGTGGGGGGGAAGTTAAGAAAGTGCTTTCTAAACAATTCTCGTATTTTTAGTGGGACTTTTCTGTGAATTTCAGGCATCAGGCATAGATTTGAAGGGACAAGTCTTTGAAGAAAAGTCAAACCACATTTGAAATACCCAGTTTACCATTACCAATATCTTAACCGTCTTTAAAACTCGTAGACACATTTGGAAAGTGATTCATGGTTTTTCCCAAAAATGTCTAACGCATTGAAGGAATCATCTCCGACCACATGGAAGTATTACATATATTCTTGATAAGTAAGGACAGCTGAGTCAATTGAGATTTTTCAGTCCTTCCGTCTGTTTCTATGTAATCTATTCCCTCCGCTTTCAATTTATCGAGCTGCATTTTGACACAGAGTCTCTTCTAAACTTTCAGCTCGGATGGCTACTTCTGGTAGAATGATCTGTTTTAAATGTGTTAAAGCCTTGGCACTAATAGAGTTCTCCTTGCTTTTGGAGTTTAGTTACCATTGAGCAAGGAGTGGACCTTAAGGAAAAGTCTTTTGGGCCAACTACGGGTGTCACTCTCGAAAGCTGGAATATAGCATCATACTTCTTTTGTAGTTTGGTTCTTGGGAGATCTAAAGAGTTTGTGATGAAAGATGAAAGAAAGCAGTTTGTATGGCAAATTATTGATTACATCCGATTGACTTAAGACTCGGTTTATAGGCAAAGTATTCGGTAATATAGCTTTCCTTTAAGTACTTACATACCCGGTCACCTTCACAAGGAATTCAAACCAGTTTTGAAGTAACTAGCTATGGAAAAGTTTTTCAATCTCTAATTTCTCTTGTGCAAAAACTAAAAGCACACAAGCCAAGAGATTGAGGCAGCTTGGAGTGGCCACTTGGGGCTGTAAGGCGAAAATATTTGGACACATATTTCAATTTATAGAAGAATATCATCCACACTGTTAAAATATCTTTTTATACTCTGTACCGTAGGTACATAGAGTATTATAAGTTTGTGCAAAAGTATGTAACATCCAGAAGGAAGCATCTCCGACCCCATAAAGTATATATATTCTTGATCAGCATCAACAGCCGAGTCGATATAGCCATGTCCGTCTGTCCGTCTGTCCGTCTGTCTGTCTGTCCGTCTGTCCGTCTGTCTGTCCGTATGAACGCACAGATCTCAGAGATGGTAAGAGATAGAGGTTTGACATGTATGGGACATATGCTTCTAATGTCTGCAGGCAGATCAAGTTTATTTTCAATTTTGGCCACGCCCCCTCCCGCCCCCGCAATTTAGAAAAAACCTCATATCTCCCACAGTTTTGAAGATAGATGGCTTGTTCCTTCTGGACATATTTAGTTATTAGGATAACTTATCGATCCGCCAAAGGAATGAAGAAGATCGGATGAACGGTTTTCGAGTTATGATCAAAAGATCATGGTACAGAGTATGTTATAGTCGGGCTTGACCGACTTTCTTTCTTGTTTATCCCAAAGACTTGAAACTCGGTTTGTTATTATAAGTAATCTGATATAAACATTGTTGGGAAAACTCAGGGATGTATACTTATGAATGTAAACTACCATTTTATACCCGATGGATTTTAAAATACGGTTTTGATATGGTAGTTAGTTTGAAATGATATTTTCCGATGATGGAAATCCGCCCCCAGGTGTGAAAGTTCCGGCAAATCTTCGTTTGGAATAATATACTGTTTATACGATTGCCTTGACACTAGTGTTATCCAAATAGTATGCGAAATGATTTGAAGTTTGAAGCTCTGAAGTTGCAAAATCCGCCACCGGAGTGTGAACATATCCTGATATTTGATTGGATATTGATAGACATGAAACTCGGTCTGTAAGGATTGTAAGGAACTCACCCTCAAAGTGAAAATATGGGGTGCGCGCAAGACTAATCCTTTGAAATTTATTTGGTAATCTTCGTTGAGGAATTAGTTGGAAAATCTATGCTCCATTTTTGAAAGTTAAGAAGTTTTCTCCAAAAATGAAGGGAGGGTTCAAGTCCTTTTTTTGAGTCATAATTGGGGTATGGAGGTCAGAGCTTACATAAAATCGAGGGGGAAAGCTTTAGCGTGCCTTATAGACGATGTATGGTTTGCTTAAGATAAAAAATAAAAGGGGGACAGAAATTGTAAAAGTATTTTCAAAACCCACCAATAGTTTGGAAAAGCCGTCTCTCTCCTCTCTCTCTTGGTCTCGCTCTTGTTATTCCAAAAGCTAACACAAAACTTATCGCAGTAAAAGATCGACAAAAAATGTTCGATTTTCCATATAAATATTCCAGCAGTTTATTTTCCGAAAGTGATAAATAATTCTTATACCCTTTACCCATTGTACCCATGAAGCCTCGCAAATGTATGTAACATTGAGAAGGTAACATTTCCGACCATATAAAGTATATATATTCTTGATCA
The DNA here is from genome assembly GCA_035044965.1 of Lordiphosa andalusiaca. NCBI lineage: Eukaryota > Metazoa > Arthropoda > Insecta > Diptera > Drosophilidae > Lordiphosa > Lordiphosa andalusiaca. The sequence goes on from JAWNNM010000342.1 coordinate 1,853,437, forward strand.
GCATCAACAGTGTGTCCTTACCCTTAGTACGGAATACAAAAACAGAGATGCAAGTCGTAGAGGCTATTATTTTTCTGAGCCTCTCTTTTATGCCCTTAGACTCAAAAATCCTACTTTCTTAGGCTTTTATCATAGAACTATTATAAGATACAAAGGCTTACCAATAAAGTCTCAAAGCGGAGGAAAAGATCATCTAAAACATTATCTTTATTTTCTATCCAAAATTCATATCACATACCTCTTATCTAATCTAACTTAAACAGTCTTTGGCACAAGCCCCATTCATTTCAATGTCCTAGCGTCGTTGACGGGGCGGCAGGTAATCTCTAAAAAGCGCCTGCAGTTTGGCACCCTCCAGCTCGAGGGCTTGCTCATGGGTCTCGTACCCGCTGCCATCCTTGGGTAAGATCTTAAAAATGACCGGATCTGGTTGGCGCACAGTTTGCTTGGGATTGAACTGAATCACTTCGGCTGTCTCTATGGGATGGTTAATGGTCGTACCCGGCAGCCGCTCGTAATCGATTCTTAGGCTGCTCAACGCTCGACTGACATCCGCCGGCGTACGATATTTTACAAAGTGAACCGTAGGCTTCTGTCCCACCTCCTGTTCAATGGCGGCCTGCTGTTGAGCCAGGGCGGCTGCATCGGTTTGTCGCTGCAGCACAAAGATGTCCAATGCATTTCGGGCGGCCAGTTGCTGGGCTGTCAGTGCGTAGAGATTGGATTCCGGGTTGCGTATGAATACCACTTGCTGGGGTGGTGATAGCGCCTTTGCCAGCTGCCTGGCTGCTTGCAGGGGAGCGACCACATCATCTTCTGGTGGCGCGGAAAATGTGAAATATTCGGTTGCCAAGGAATGTTGGGGGGGCAAATAGGTTGGGTGCTGGGCTAGGCTGGCCCTTATTAATAGCCAGAGGCACTGTAAGATTTAGTAATAGGGTCAGAGATTAAATGCCCAACAGGTGTACTTATTAACTCCCTCTTACCATTAAGGCACGCATACTGGCTGAAAGGGTTTGGGATCTTTCACGATTGCCCTGGTGTATTAGGCCCACAGAGGCTGACTTTGAATGCTCGAAGCGTAGTTCGATTATAATCTAGTCACAGCAACAAAACCATCCTTATATACGACACAAGCAAAACAAGCACAAGCTAACTTCTCGGCTGAGTTGATATTTTTAATACCCTTCCAAAAAGGTATGGTTATATTTTAGATTGCTAAGCAAAGATGAAATTTTAAAAATTTCTTCGATTTTTGGTTTAAATGAAGTTCACACCTTGAAAAGATTAGTCGCTTTAACATTTTGAAGAAGGGAAACTCGTTCAACATTAGAGAATAGACATAAGAATAAGTTCCTATTTCGTCGGAGCAGAATATCATTATCTGACGTGGAATGTGTCTAGCTAAAAGTTCCCATGAGGTCCCGATTTCAAACATTAGAAAATTGATAAGAAAAAAACAAGACCTTTATTTTTATCCAAATAGTGTCACATTTCCAAACTTCAAGCACACACGCGTATCCGATGGTGAAATACGATCACGAGCTCAATTTTTAAACAAAAATAATATTTAAGTAGATTTTTGAGACTCTCCTAAACCTTTAATAAAACATAGCATAAAAAACTTAACATACTACCTGGTCACTGCAGGTAGTACATAGGACTTACAAGGCGTTTCTCCAAGCCTTTTTTCTGTTTATGATATCAAAATAATATTATAAAATATCAATATCACCTTAAAATATTACATTTACATGTACGAATTCCGAAAGTACAGAGAGGTCATCATCCGGCTTATGTAATGGTTTTGTGGGGAGTCGCCTAGCTCCATTATTGTGAAAAAGGAAAAGTGTTTGAAAAAGGTTGTGAAACCTCTCAGCACCACATTATTTGTAAACAAAACGGGGAACTATTCAACAAGACTGCACCCCAGCTCACAAGGCAAACACGACTCAGACTAGGCTAAACAACTATGTACCGAACTCAATTTCTATGGATGATTGGCCTGCGGGTAGCCCAGACCTGCGTCCATTGGACTACAAACTGTAGTCCGTTCTCTAGGCTATGGCTTGCTCTACTCGACACCCAAACATTGAGACTTTGTAGCAAGGAGTGAACCATATTCCAAAGCATAAGGTGCACACTGCAATCGATGAGTGGCCTTTTCGAATAAGTTGTTCTACGATTCGAAGCCATTGAGTGATCGAATAAAAAGAAGAGAAAAGTATTGAAAAATATTCATCAATTTTCATTTTATGTCCAGAAATTCGTGTACCAAAGTAATTGTGCGTACTGGGTATAAATCTTAGAACGACTGACATATCCTCAAAACACATTTTGTAGTGCGAAGCCATTTTACGGACGTTTGACAAGGAAACTAAAAGGAGTCTGTTTGAAATGAATGGTAGGATGTTCCAAATATCTGTGTATTCTTTAGATCGTACTCGTTGCTGAGTGTTAGACTAAGGCCACTTTTTTTTGAGATAATTGGGAAATTCTTTGAAGAAGCGGGCGAAAATTATTGGAGTGGTTTTAATATGAAGAAACTATTTTCAACCAGAAAAGTACACAATTTAAAAATGATGTTTTCCCAGTCCTGTTAAACATTCTCGGGTAGAGTTGGGTCACATTAGTTATTCGGAACTGACTATGCGGATATCGGCAATTGGCGTGTTTGAGAAACAAATTCCTTGGATGATTTATGGACCTCTAAAAGTTGGCGACGAATTTCGCATCCGAAAGAATCGTGAGGTGTACGAGCTCTATGGGCACACTGATCTTGTCGAGCGCATAAAGCATCAGCGGCAGGGTTGGATAAGACATGCTACTCGTATGGATAACCAAGCTCCAGCCAAACATTTGTACAAACGGAATGCGAACGATATATGGAAGATGCCCAGGGTGGGGTGAGCGAAGCTGAGATGGGGTGACCAAGTCACGAAAGATATCTTAAAGCTTGGTGCGACCAACTGGTGGCAGCTTGCTCAAGACAGAGGAGAGTGACGGAAGCGGATGGCGAAGGCCTTGACCATAAATCGGCTATGATGACTACATCAGCCCAGAGAAGAAGAAGTTATTAGGAATATTTGTCTAAAAGATCTTAGGCTATAAGTTATATAATTACCATTATTCCTAGAAACCTAACAGAAAGAGTATACAATCTTTGCTATCATCAAAGCTCCGTTTTGCTTTCTAGATTTGCATTCGGTCTCCTTTTTTTGTTTTGTTTTTATTTTTTTTCATGGATTTATGACAGATTTTTGGCAACGTTTTGCCGCTCTGAATATGGAGTTTGGCCTGCTCCGATTATCCATTTTAATGTCGTTCAATTTTGGAAATGCAAATTTCACACAAAGCGCCGGAATGAGAGTTTGACCTGAGCTCGCGCGTTGAACTTGAATTTAGTTCGCATAAAATTTACAAATGAGCTCCCAATTTGAATTAGTTATCAAATATCTTCAGTTGCCAGTGGGGCGCGCCATTGTTGTCCGCTGGCATAGACAAAGCCATTTGTTGTGACTCCAAGTGCCACCTTCGCCTCCGCAGTCTAACTTTCACTTGCGGCTGGCTGCCATAAAAGCTGATTTGTTAATTTACACGTCATTCCGGTGTTGTGTGTTTTGTTTTCTTTCTCGTTTTTAATAACCGAACGAGCCTCGCTCCGGATTGAATCTGATAAGCTGCTTAACCAAATTTACAACTCGCCACCGAAACACATTCATCGAGATCTTGGCCATTAGGCCGTTCATTGTCACTGCGAGGGGCTTTATTTGCAGTTACAACTAGATGTCTTAGGGAACTATCTTTTATGTCTTAATCAAGTCAGAAATAGACGCGTCTCTTGCGCGCCGCAGAGCGACTCGAGGTTGATGATGATGATGATGATGCGTCAGTGGGAAAGATCATGCGAGCGCCGGTCCGATGTCGCTCATTGGCACGGAAATCGATGCGGGAGGTGGCGGCGGCGGTGCGTGCATCCAAGTTGTAACCACCGCTGGCGGCCAAGTCCTGCTGCGGCTCGGCCGGGGGAGGCAGGTCTAGATTTTGGCCGGGTGCATTATAGCCCTGGCCGAAGGAGGCATAGCTGGGCGGGGGCGGCGGCAGGTAGCCAGGCTGTGGCTCTGCCAGCGGCTGCTGTTCCGGATAATAGCCCAAGGAGGAACCCTGCGATGACTGCAGCTGCGGCACTCCACCGTACTGCTCCTGAATGTGCTGCTGTGCCTGAGCCGCCTCCGCTTCCGTTCTGTATTTGACGAAATGTACTTGAGGCTTGTGTTTGTGTTGCGTTCGCAGGACGCTCAATTTGCTTGCCAATTCGTTTACATCCGTCTGCTTGTTGAGCACATAGATGGCCGTCTTATCCTCGCTGGTCTGCTTGGCCAGGGCATGTAGGGCGCCCTCGACCACCTTGTTCTCCGGCGCCTTGATGAACACCACCTGCAGATTCTTTTGCGCCACATCGGCTAACTTGTGCTCGATTAGTTCGGCCTCCTCGATGGAGTCGTAGGGTGCCTCGAAGGCATAGAAATGCTTGTGAAAGTCCGCATGCTGCTGGTAGGGATCATTTGATCGAGTGTCCGTGTCTAGGCCATAGCTCTGCTGTTCATATTGATAACCCAAATCGGCCGAGCAGCCGCAAACTGTTAAAATGAAGAACTAAGGGAATGCGATTGAAATGCTTGAACGTTTGAACTTTACAGCAAATCTCTGCCTACCAACGATCTCAGCATGGTTTAACCTCTCTGAAGATCAGCACACATTTGACTGCCCATCCGGAGACTCGACGGCATTTTATAATTTCACATTTAGCCACCAGCCCGTGCCAAAATGGGAGAAATGTTGAAACAGCTGCTCCTTATAGGGTAAATAGTTCAATGTCGACTAAGAGAAATATGGCAAAAATTTCACAAACTAAAGTTTATTTTATTTTTTATTATTTCTAAACAAACTACATAAACAGAAATGGTTAACAATGAGTGTTGAGGTCAGTCTGGTCTCCTACAGTCTTTGACGCAGCACCGAGGCAGGCAGATAGGAGCTACCTGGTGACTGGGGAGCGGCTGCGGGGCGTGCGGGTGCCTGAGAGGCAAAGTTCAGTACTGGAGCAACGCCACCATTTTGATAGTGGGAAACGCCGCCCAACTGATCGTATTGTCCCTGGATGGAACGCTGAGCATTCACCGCATCCTCGTTGGTGCGATACTTGACAAAGTGCACCTCGGGCTTGTTGTTGTTGTTGTTGCGTATGGCATTCAGCTTGTTGGCCAAATCACCAATATCGGCCTGTTTGTTCAGCACATAAATGGCCGTCTCCTGCTGGCCAGCCTGCTTGGCCAGTGCCAGGGCAGCATTCTCCAGGCCACTGTGCTCGGGTCCCTTAATGAAAATCACACGCAGAGCCTTGTTCAAAGAGTTGGACACCTGCTCGGAGGCGGCTGGATCATGGAAGTCGTTCTCATCGGCGGTGTAGGTGAAGAATTCCTTTTGCAGCTCGGGTTGGGCAGCCGCATAGTGGGGCGCCTCGGCAGAGGGTGCAGCCTCGTGAGAGCCCACAAAGGATTCGCTGCTCTCGGCAGCAGGTGCCAGGTAGGTGGCCTTCTCCTGTGTGGCTACACCCACATTGGAGTGCTCCACCGGTTGATAGTTGTAGCCCAATTGATCGGCGCTGGCCGCAGCCACCAGGCAAAGAACCTAAGTTGATTGAAGGACAACAAATTGAAACTCCACCCAAGGATCACACACCCGAGCTCAAACTTACGATAAGGAAACGCATTTTCTGTTTCTGTAGTTGGACAACTCCGCTTAGTTTGCAGGGCAAATGTCAAGTCTGCCGATATCTGCGACGCCCACGCTTTTTATGCGAATCCAAAGTTTGGCCAGCGATTGCATTGAGTAGTTCGATTCATTTGTTGCCTCCAACAATTCCCCAATTCGCTCCTTCATCAGCTTCTTTGGCAACTTTATCTATTCCAATTCGCATCTTTATGGCTTTTTTTTTGTTGTTTATGTTTTTTGTTTTATTTTGCTAATCCCTCATTCGCACTCAACGTCGACTGGCTTTTTCATTTGTTTTAGGTTTTAATACCCTCAAAGACAAAGAGTTTATACATTAAGATCACCATTAACATTTTTGATATCGGAATGGAGGAATTGTGTTTCCATCTAAATTTACGTGACTTTTTTTTAAGGGCAAATCGATTTTTGGCTATTAACTGTACGAATAAGCTAAAATGGATTCTGTTGCAATCCACTGCGTCTTGAATGCTGATCATTGGGCTTTCTTTTTCACTATGTGTCGTTTCGCTGAAGTGTAAAAATCATGGTTTTTGTGTGCCAAAAACACGACTTGCAGGACGGAGCAGTTGTCGAACAGCAAAAGAGTATTGAGATTTTCGCATCGTATTGTGACTGGATATGGAAAATGGGTTCAGTACGATAAATCCAAACCAATTGGGCATGGGCCTACCAATTTTTAATTTGCTCCACATCCGTCATCTATAATATCTATTAATCTTTGGTAGCTTTTAAAGCAACTTATAAGGATTACTACATCAAGAATAGAAAACTGTTGCAGTGCTTAGATGAAGTCGATCGTTGTCAGTCAAAATATACTTCTTTTTCTAAAGCTTCGAAGTTAAAATATGTGATTTTAACTAGCCTGAAATAGTAAATGTAAACTGTTATCGTTTGTATGATTCGGTTTTCATCTCTGTTATACATCAAGAGTACCCGAAAGTAAGTTTCGGTACACTGAAGTCTATCTGTTTGTGATATATATCAATTATAGTTGTTTATATTTCAGACTGGTATTGGCTGAGAAATACTTTTAGTTTTAGATGGTAGCTTGCTTAAATCCGATTACTAATTTTTCTGAATTTACCAAAAAGGTCTAAAAATCCACCGACTGACTGACAGATGAATGTTTCACTATCAACTCAAAACCTAAACTGTTTATGCTAGAGATCAACAATTTGGCATAGAAATTGAAGCTATTCATGAATATAATCTTAATATCAGCACTAACAAAATTGTGATTGTGGAAGTCTGACGCACACGACAATAACAAACTCAACGCAGCTTACGTATTGTTGTTGCCTGCAATTTTGCAACAGGCTTGGGAGAGATAGAGAAGAGACACAAAAACGAAGCTTTTGCTGCAATTTCATTATGCAACGGTTTCAAACAATTGCCCGTTTTTAGTATATCCTTTTTACCCTTTGATCTGGCATCGCTGTCGAAAGCTGAAGTGTTGCCAGACCCGTCCGTCGAATATGGTCAACCCTGTACTGGGAGAACGAGTTGATTTTGCAACAGGTATTCTATCGAGTCAAAGAAGATTAAAATTGCTGATTTGAGAATATTTCTGGGCTAGTTTCCAGCAAAGTGTATACCAATGGAAGCAACTTTGGAAATTTTGCGGAACTCGGAGAGACTGTTATAGAAAAATGGTCTAAAGTCAGCCAGCCAACCAAATTTCGTTCTGTTAGTGCCTATTCGCTTGGCTAAAGCAAAGTATTTCGAAAAGTTTAAGAAGTAGACACTATTAAATAAGAATATTATCCCGCAATTATAAAACTAAAAGAAGAATCCAAGATTTCATTCAAGTCTGCCACATTAACTTCCAACTGCTGGAAATTTACCACCGATCTTTACATCAAGCAGCACTTAAACGATATTTTATTCATCATTTTGTTCATCCAAACTTAAATGAAGACTAACATAAGACCTGTTTCTAGTCAACAACAGCATATTTAACTTATTCTAGGAGAAGAAAATATAAAGGCGCTTTTAACTAGGTTAGGTTTGATTGAAAGCTACGACGAGTTTTACACGATGAAGCAAGTTTCATTAAGATTTCCGAATAGCTGTTGTAAAGAGGTGTGGGTGTGGTGTTCTTTAAACGATTGTCTCTTCACCGTTTGCATCCAGTCTGAAACGCCTCGTAAGAGTATAAAAACTTCGTCTGGCATTCGAACGCACCGCAAATCTTTGCATAATTGGCTGTCGAGCATAATTTGTATGGGTTTTCTAATAAATTCTCTGTTGGCTTTTTGGCTATTTATGCAAATTGAGCGTAGTGGGTGCTCTTGAACAGATCTGTCGATGCTGTTCACTTTGGGGGCTTTGTTATTGACCATTCATCCGGCCGCTCTGTTATCACTCATGCATTATGTATGTACACGACTGGCTATGTATGTATGTATGTATGTATGTCTGTATGTGTGTATCCCAGCCGGGTCCACTGGCAGTTCCGTCTTGCGGCTGCCATAAATTAGCGCGCTAATAGTTTGTCTAACCTTTTACTTCACGCAGATTAACATTTTAATTACGATAAAAATTTTCATCGATTGTTTGGCGTACATCGAAATAGATGTAAATTTTTATTGATTTCTTGTGGCGCCGTCGCTGAGGAATTTTTATGGCCCCTCGGAGGCAATAAACACTGAAGTCTGCAATTTTTCAATGTGTCCGGATTGATCCGCCCTAAAATCACACTGAAGCTGTCAACTCTCAGCTGGGACACTGACATCTCCATCTGCGCCAACAAATCCAATTTACGCAATTCACTTTAATTTATAATTTTATTCGAGGCATTCGGCATATTAACAGATAACAGAAGAGTCAACAAGTAGTAGGAACAGGAGCGACCCAGGAAGGACTCCAGCTTAGAAACGATAACGCAGGCGACGCAGCACCGACGAAGGCAGGTACGAGTTCTCGGGTGTCTGAGCAGTGGGCTGACGGATCTGGGACGCAGAGGCGAAGTTCAGAGCGGGGGCAACACCACCGTTGTGGGACTGGCTGGTTCCGCCTAGAGAGTCGTATTGGGACTGGATGGCGCGCTGTGCGTTGGCAGCATCCTCGGGAGTGCGGTACTTGACGAAGTGCACCTCGGGCTTGTTGTTGGCATTGCTGCGGATGGCATTCAGTTTGTTGGCCAAATCTCCGATATCAGCCTGCTTGTTCAGCACATAGATGGCGGTCTCCTGTTGGGCAGCCTGTTTGGCCAAAGCCAGGGCAGCGTTCTCCAGGCCACGGTTCTCGGGTCCCTTGATGAAGACCACACGCAGACCCTTGTTCACGGAGCTGGACACGCGTTCCAAAGCCTGGGGCTCATCGAAGTCCTCCTCGTTGGCCGAGAAGGTGAAGAATTCTTTGTTCAGTTCAGCGGAAGGAGCAGCGTTGTAGCTGACTGGAGCTTCGAAGCCACCGCCCAGGCTACCGCCGCCGAGGCTACCACCGCCGAGGCTACCACCGCCGAGGCTACCACCGCCCAGGCTACCGCCGCCCAGGCTACCACCGCCCAGGCTACCACCGCCCAGACTGCCACCGCCCAGGCTACCACCGCCAAGACCGCTATCCAGGCTGCCGTAGTTGCCGCCGCCAAGACCGCCTCCAAGGCTGCCGCCTCCAATGCTGCCGCTGCCAGGAGCAAACGATAATCCTGAATTGGAGTGTCCAACGGGCTGGTAGTTGTAGCCGAGCTTATCGGCGCTGGCCACGGCCACCAAACACAAAACAATGAAAGCGCGCATCTTTGAGGTTCTACTTGAAGCTCTGAACTCAGAATGATTTGGCCCAGAGACGGCGTGCCATTTATATACATGGATGTCAATCAGAACCAGCGTTTGACACTCAGATTAGATGCCACGATAAGGCCTGCCCGATGTTGTTGCTGCCGCCCGCTGCTTGGTTAGGCTCTAACGTGTTTCTCTTCCTTCTTGACAATGTTGATTTTTGGTATGACCGCAGCGACGCCGGCGTCGCCTCGCACAGTGTGCAAATGGGCCCATTTAGCGGAATTCAATACACAAACAAATGTAAATTAGAAGATTTTGCCATGAACTGTTGGAATACCCCTGAAAGCGGTTTGAAGTCCACAGAAGGAAGCGAAAGTCGTTACAATATAACTAAACGGATCGAGGAGATATTTTTCTCTTTTGATTTGGAAAACCTGACCTTAGAAAAACTGTGTAAGCTCGCTAACATAAGAATTAACATGCTAATTTCATTCTTGTTTTTCGCTTTCTTTGAGAATTTAAAATGATATGGAATTGATTAGAAATAATGTTATAAAAACATACAAAGGTATATAAAACTTGGAAGGTCAAGGATACCATTCAGAAATGTCTTTCTCTCAAGCAATTTTACCAAGAGTGAGCATGGCTGTATTACACTGTCAACAATTTGGGAATTTTTGATATGATTTCATTAATGCTTTTTGCTGGCAATTTTCTAGCCAATAAGTTCATTAATAATGCTTGCGATGAATAAAATGCAAGAGCGGGAATCACTTGTTTACCTAAGCGGCATACCAAAGGAAAGCTAACTCCAAAGAAGTCACCTGCTGGTATACTGAAGTTGCCTCTTCCATAAGAATGATGCAACGCTTAAACTTTGCACTCTTTGTCTCCTGTTACAATCAGAACTGCAAACCAAAAACTATATTCGGATCTCCGGTACACTAGGGTTCGGAAATTTAAGGTTCGATGTTTTTGGGAGAAGGTTTTGGTTCGATCCTTGGTCCAGTCCACGCTTTATACAACATTACTAATTTTTGGATTCTATGTGTTTTAAAAACAGCATTCGACCTAAAAACTCCCCAATTTGTATGGAAACCGAGTAGTATTAGGGTCGGAATCGGTTAGTAGAAAACATATTCAATATTTAAATTACAGATTAGTGAAATTCCATTTCGTGGTTTTCATAGAAAAATATCACCAAAATAATGTTAGACTCTTGCTTTTGAGAATTGTGTCAGTTTTGTAGAACCGAACCGATATTTTGGGTTCGGAACAGGTTCGGGTTCAGCTTTAATTTCGAAAGAGGTTCGGTTCAAGGTTCGGCTTATGGTAAAATAAAAGTCGAAATTCCGGGTTCGAACCGGTTCGGTTTAAAACCGGTTTGCAGCTCTGGTTATAATCCTAGACACAATAAATCGAATCATGAACTATTTTACATTTTTTTTTTCAACCTGAATCTTTGATTAAATGTGGTATCATGCAGATCTGTAGACAAATATCCTATTCAAAACAAGGCATATGCCTAAATATGGGGTCCTACACGATGGGAGATACCGAAGGAATAATTATCTCACGAATCTTAGGTCATATGTGCGATAAAAAAAACGTTTAGCAGGAATTTAGTCTAAGTCTGAACTATATTAAAACTATATTAAAATCTCATCATCATATTTAAAATAGTTAATTTTGCGTGGATTCTAAAAATTAACAAACAACATAAGATGTAAGTCACAGCAATAAACATTTGTCTAGAGAAGCTCCACGAATTGGATTAACGAAACGATAATTAACTATGATTTAATTTATGGATTTAAGGCCAGGTTTAAGAACTGTCGTAGAGCTTTTGTTGATGTATGGCAAGTTCAGTTTTTATATGTGTAAAAGGGATCTCGGGCACATTTGACCCAAGCACATAAGTTCAAGATTTCAGGCTTTGACTTGAATCCTGCGGAAGGTGTTTTGGGGCAAGCCAGCTTAGATTCGAGCATTTACCATTCTTTTGCTATCTCCCGTATGTTTGATTCAGATATTTAGTCATGCCTGCCTACTATTGACACTGAGCAATATGTTATATACACATCATGATGAGTTACAATTCTTAGCAACTTTTCTGGTATGACCATCAGTGAAACTGTCTAAAGGTATCCACTAATTAGCCCCCAAATAAATAAATTATAAATTTTTATATATTATGCAAGCTAATAATCATTCAAGAGTAAACAGTGAAACTAATAGAATATTAAGGAAACATCATCTAAGCCAATTGTCCAGCAAGTGTTATTTCACAATGCAAGCCCAGATAAGAATACAAGAATGCATGTTTTTTAAAAATATTGACTAGCATTAGATGTTCTTAGTGCTCAGTGTGATAAAAGAATATCGATAGTTCCATCGGGACTGAATAAGCGTCTACAACTTGACCGGAGAATTAAGTGAGGTTAAGTTTATTGCTCCGGTTACGTCAAACACAGCATGAGACTCTCAAAAAAGGCTAACCTTATTTTATCTAAGAAAATGATTCTTACATTTTTGCTGTCCAATTCCATTGATGTACCTTTATGCAATCAACGCTGCGTAGTAAATTGTTTTATGTGCAAAACACTTTTAGCAGATCGTTTTTTTTTGATAAATGCGTTTCAAAAAGCTCAGACCTATATGTAAATTTTACATATTAGTTTTAAATTGTGAAACCGTTTATAAATGGTTTTAGGTCTTGCTTAACTAGTTTCTGGTGTAACAAAATGAAAGCCTTTCAAAATGGAACTTCACCCACTGTGCCTTGGTGGCGGCGCTGATTGAAATTTGATGAACTTGCAGTTTACAAACAAACACAAAATTTTTATGCAAATTAACGATGTAGGCAGCGCAGTCGCAGCGCCAGCTCCAAATTGTTTGTCTTTGCCGGTAGCCAAGTTCTTTTGTTCACCCATTTTGTTATGCAAATCGAAAGCGCGACCATAGTCAGAAAAGGCTCTGTGGGCCCATGAAGTTGATCAAATGCCGTGCATTCATTTTGGGGCAATTTTCGAGCTTAATAATTTTAAATTACTGGCCAGATCGGCTTTGGCAATTTGTCAGCTCAAGCGAAATCAATTTGGAGATCTGTGTGGTGTGGGCCACCTAAGTGACAGATTAACAACAGAAAAAAAAAACTAATACCAACCAAGAATTGGTTACATTATGGAAGAATGGTTTATTGGCGAATTTTCATAACCAGCTCAATAAAGCTCAACCCGTTTTGCCAGGCCGGCGAACAAAGAAGCCCCAACATTCCACAAACCGAATTCCACGATTTGTTTGTTGCCCCGAAGATCCGCCAAGTCGGTAGAAATTTGAATATAAATTTAACTTTCGATTATATTTTCATAGCTTTAACAAAACAATAACAAATGGAATGTGGTAACTAAACCTAGAAACGCAGACGACGCAGAATGTTGGCCGGCAGATAGGTGCTGCCCGGCGTCACGGGTGGGATGTATGAGGAGATGGGAGCGGTGGCCTCGGGCTGAGCGTAGTGTTCCTCCGCACGGCTGGCAGCTGTGGGAAGAGGTGGTTGCGAGGCGAAGTTCAGAGAGCTGGCCACGCCTCCATCCTGATGCGAGGAAGTGCCACCCAACTGATCGTATTGACCCTGGATGGCTTGCTGAGCATGGGCCGCATCCTCGTTGGTGCGATACTTGACAAAGTGCACCTCGGGCTTGTTGTTGTTGTTGTTGCGTATGGCATTCAGCTTGTTGGCCAAGTCACCGATATCGGCCTGCTTGTTCAGCACATAGATGGCCGTCTCCTGTTGGGCAGCCTGTTTGGCCAAAGCCAGGGCAGCATCTTCCAGACCACTGTGCTCGGGTCCCTTGACAAACACCACACGCAGAGCCTTGTTCAGAGAGTTGGCCACCTTTTCTGAAGCAGCTGGGTCATGGAAATCGCCCTCATCAGCGGTATAAGTGAAGAATTCCTTTTGCAGCTCGGGTTGGGCGGCCGCATAGTGGGGAGCCTCGGCAGACTGGGCTGCCACAGGACCTGCCACCGAGTCGCTGGGCTGGTAGTCCGAGGCAAGTGGTGCCGAAGGACTGTCTTCATACACAGCTCGCTCATTGCTGGCTGCCCCACCTGGCTGGTAGTAGTGGCTCGAGCCGGAGTGAGCCACTGGCTGATAATTGTAACCCAACTGATCGGCGCTGGCCAAAGCCACAAGGCAGCAGCAGACTAGAACGGAGAATTGAAGCATGTTGTTAGGTGAATGAGCTGCAGGCAGAATTTGATGCTGATGACAGAAGATGCTTTGTCTTTTATGCAGATGTCCATGTGGAGTATTTGCCGATAAGCTCAGCTCGCTGGCTTGCATAAATCTCTTTAATTATGCGCAACTAAATTAAGCAGAAGGAATACTTTATTGCATTCGTTTTGTTTTGCCAAAAGAATGGCAAAAGATGCTGCTACCAACAGTGATGGGCGGGGGTAAAAGGGGGTAAAGGAAAATTATTAGATGGTTAGGCTGTTTTCTCAGTTCCACTTTCACACTGAATGGTCAGAAATAGAATTGTTCCTATTTCACAGAGATGCAAAGTTAACAGCTATTCCACCCGGATCAGGCCTGTTTAATCTTTGTATAAGATTGGTTCTGATATCCTTGAAAAGGGTATATTAAAATTGTCCAGATGCTTGGAACTCTTAGAAGTAAGCATCTCCGACCAGGTCCGTCTGTCCGGCTTTCTGTTTCTATGCCATCTCCTCCTTCAGCTTTAAAGCTATCACCACCAAACTTTGCACGAAGTTTTCTATTAAGAATACGCTGCACATTTGTTGGAACCGGCTGGATCGGATGACTATAACATATAGCTGTCATAGGAACGATTAGTCGAAAATCTAGTTCTTGTAGGAAACACTTTTGAGTTTTCAATGCAAACGTCTCCAAACACCGTAGTTTGGTCAACATCGAACATCTATGTAGTAAAGCTGCCATAAAAATGTAAGGTTAGAAAAATAATCTTAATAAGAAAAACTTTTTTGTTTTCTATGTAAACCTCTTTAAAATGGGCATACAGTTATTTTATAGGCTTTCACACAATTCTTCAAAGATTTGTCAAAATCAGATGATTATAGGTTATAGCTGCCATATGAATGATCGGTCTAGACAATTAGCTTTAGTGTGAAAAACTTTTTTGTACTCTAAGAAAAGGCTTCCAAACTTTGCATCTCTTAGTTTGCTATGCTTTCCCATGATTCCACTTAATTTGGTCGAAATCGGACATCTATATAGTATAGCTGGCATACAAATGTAGAGTAAGAAGACAACACTGAAAAAAGAAATCAATCCGAAACGGGATTGAAAACAGGGTGATCCCGGATACTCTTGAAGCGATCCGAAAAAAGATTGATTTGCCTCACACTTTTAATTTTAAATCCCAAAAAACAGGATCACTTTAATCCTGCTCCGGGATTACTCCGTTTTCAATCCCGTTTCGGATTGATTTCAGATTTTTTTTTTCTGTGTAGTCTTATTGAGAATAAAATTTGTTTGTTTTCAGTGGATATGTCCTTCAAATATGTTAAAAACGTGCTTCAAGGGTATACAAACTTCGGCCGATGCGGAGTTAACTTTGCTCTATTTTTATACTCTGTACCGAAGGTACATACAAGTAGAAGGAAGCATCTCCGACCCCATAAAGTATATATATTCTTGATCAGCATCAACAGCCGAGTCGATATAGCCATGTCCGTTTGTCCGTCTGTCTGTCCGTATGAACGCACAGATCTCAGAGATGGTAAGAGATAGAGGTTTGACATGTATGGGACATATGCTTCTTATGTCTCCAGGCAGATCAAGTTTATTTTCAATATTGGCCACGCCCCCTCCCGCCCCGCAATTTAGAAAAATCGTCATATCTCCCACAGTTTTGGCAAAGATGGCTTGTTCCTTCTCGACATATTTAGTTATTAAGATAACTTATCGATCCGCCAAAGTAATGAAGAAGATCGGATGAACGGTTTTCGAGTTATGATAAAATTTTCTTGGTACAGAGTATGTTATAGTCGGGCTTGACCGACTTTCTTTCTTGTTTGTTTTAAATTTTTTGGTGTCTTTAAACTTTTCGGCTATTGATGTTTTCTGCAAATCGTTTCGAGATTTCACTCCGAACCATCTTTGACACGGCTCACTCTGGTTCGGAAACGTTCTACAGGCAGTAAAGAATCTGGGTCCATATCCGTATAACTCTACTTATTTCAGAGAATTGAATTAAAGCTCTATTTAACCGCTTAATAACCGATTCATTGAGTTTGAGCATAGAATATCACTCTTTGCTGCACATCATGAAAATACTGAAATAATGTGAACCTGTCGGTAGGTTTGAAAATACTTCATTCAGCCTGTTATATATATATATATTTACTTGATCTTGGGTACCCCTTTTAGTTTACAAGTGCAGGGTATAAAATCGAACATTTATCTAATATTTGGGCAAACAAGTTACATTTGAAGATCCTAAACAGTTAAGTTTTGATACTTGTTCTCCATTTGTCGACCAAATTACCGAATTAGATACAGAGTATTTGATGTTCCACGCAAGTCTGAATTTACCCACTCCATTCTGTCTTTTAAATTTCAGGATTTGCAAATTTCACCTTCACTTATAGGTGTACCGAAATAACTACAAAGTTACCAAAATGAACTCAAAATATGCCGGAAACGATATCTCTTACAAAACCGAAATTGCAACCCAAGAAAGGTTCAGTTTGACTCCCTCGTTTAGGCACAAATGTGCCGTGCCTGCCCTTCTCCGTGAACCCTCTTGTTCAAGCACATACAATTCCAATCCTCACGCACCCATCTCTAGTCAGCACGGCCGAGCACTCATATTAAATTCAATATGCTGCATTTAGCCATAATTTGCGTTATGTTTCTTCTACGTTTATGGCCATTTCTGGGCTTCACCTTGAATTGAAATCTCGCTGAGATCGATAAAATCTAACGACGACCCATTCGGCCGGCGCATCGTAAACCCCATTTTGGTTGCTAATATGGCCGATTGGATAGGGATGAGAAGTGTCGCCCAAAATCGTTCGAAAAGCACACAAAACGGCCGACAAGCCGTTTCAAATGCAAATGAGACGCGCCTAGTCACATTTTTGCTGGCAACAAAAACAAAACAAGAAGAAATATCATAACGATTCGCGAAATTATTATTGCTTTGTTTATTTTTGGCCATTTTGTCGCCGTCCGCGTTTATGCAAATGTTGCGGGTGGAGGCGACCTTCCGCGGACGGTTGCGCCGGAAGTGACGGCAGCGGCAGCGGCAGCGGCATCATCGACCAAAATAGCCGCTATCTCTGATGAGAAGTATTGACCCTTGAACTGCAGCGGCGCCAAGTCAGCGCCAGATGAGATGATTTGATAATTCGATAATCGGAGATTTAATAAATTACTTGGCGCCACTCATTTGGCAAGTACTCGGCGCATATTTTAAGCTATGCAAAAATTTCAACAAAATATCTGCAGCGTGACAAATCATGCGAAATCATAAAGCGAAAAGGCAACCGCCTTAAGCATATTATTTATGCATTTTTGAGGCAAATTCGACTGGTTCAGATTTCACATGTATCCATAATGCATTCCTTGGCGAAACTGGAGAACGGAGTCTTGCACTTATAAAAGTCATGACTATGCAAAAGCTAAGGCAGTTACACATCGTCCATCCAATCTCCACAATCTACCCACAAAAACAATGCGTGTCTTTCTTGTGCTTTGCCTGGTGGCTTTGGCCAGCGCCGATCAGTTGGGTTACAATTATCAGCCAGTGGCTCACTCCGGCTCGAGTCGCTACTACCAGCCAGGTGGGGCAGCCAGCAATGAGCGACCTGTCTATGAAGACGGACCTTCGGCACCACTTGGCTCGAACTACCAGCCCAGTGAGTCGGTGGCGGGTCCTGTGGCAGCCCAGTCTGCCGAGGCTCCCCACTATGCGGCTGCCCAACCCGAGCTGCAAAAGGAATTCTTCACTTATACCGCCGATGAGGGGGATTTCCATGACCCAGCTGCCTCCGAACAGGTGGCCAACTCTCTGAACAAGGCTCTGCGTGTGGTATTTGTCAAGGGACCCGAGCACAGTGGCCTGGAAGATGCTGCCCTGGCTTTGGCCAAACAGGCTGCCCAACAGGAGACGGCCATCTATGTGCTGAACAAGCAGGCCGATATCGGTGACTTGGCCAACAAGCTGAATGCCATACGCAACAACAACAACAACAAGCCCGAGGTGCACTTTGTCAAGTATCGCACCAACGAGGATGCGGCCCATGCTCAGCAAGCCATCCAGGGTCAATACGATCAGTTGGGTGGCACTTCGAAGCACCAGGATGGCGGCGTGGCCAGCTCTCTGAACTTTGCCTCGCAACCAGCTCCGGCTCGTGAGCACTTGGGCGGTTCAGCCAGTGCCCCGGGTGCCAGTTACCTGCCCGCCAACATTTTCCGTCGTTTCCGATTCTAAGAAGAGCGGAAATTGACTGGAGATTTGTTTTGTTATTTAGTTGTCATTGTTGTTATGATATTTGAATAAATGATACGTTTAATTGTTAATGAAGACAAGATTTGGAGCACTTACTTTGCTTTTAATATGCTTTACAGAAAAGGGTCGCATTCACCGAAGACACTTCATCAGTAAGTAAATAATTGCTAACATTGATTTAACATTAGAAAACAATTTTAAACAAATTTCAAAACGAATCAGTTCAACTGGTAACGAATCTGCTAGTGGAGCAATATCTCTCTTATTAAAAGCTTTGAGCTTTCTTTTGATTTTCACATTCATTCATGCGTGGATGAGATATCGTACATGGACTTACAAAGAGCCGATCATCTATGAGCAATCACCGCATTCCAACACTTCGCACTGAGCTTAAAAGGAGCTCGCTTGTCTGGTGTAGCACAAGTTATTCTTTTGTTTGTTATTTATAGTTTAACAAAGTTCAGTCAAATTGTTACTTGAGAATTACGAATTTAAATAAGACAACAAAATGTTTGTTACATCTAACATAGGAGAGTTTAAGCAGAAGAGATGGTATTAATTGTTGTAGATAAGACAAAGGTTTCGAAAGGGTTCATGATGGGCATGGTTCGTGAGACATATTACAAGCTAAAGCATTCACTTCCTTGTTGTAATTCTGATGTTAACTTACTAGGACAGATCAGTGCTATATGTTCCTTTACTTGAGAAGGTAAGAGCAATACCGAGCTGATGGAAAGGTGCTCAGTTGTCTCACCTAGTTAAGATACCAGATAAATGTGAAACAACTAAACGAGCTAGTTAAAAAAGTGTCCGAAGTTCCATTAGTTACGTAAAGGTAAGGGTACAATAGGACTTTGAGGCTGGATCGAGATATCAGCAAACTTATCAACAGTGTTTCGGGAATCGGTAGAACAGTTCTCTGAGTTGGGTTTTCCTAAAGACTTGACACTTAATCTGCACTTGTTTGACATTTGTTGACAAAGGCTCGTATCAAGGATACGAGTTCAAAAGCCAAACTAAAATGGTTCAATTGGAAAAATCTTTACCGAACTGCAGCATAAATTACTTAGTTGGCCATATAAAGCAACTGAACTAAGGAACTGATCTGATCTTTTGGGACTTTAGTTATGTACATTGTAATAAGTAGACAGCGGATTTTGCATATTATTTAACCGATTTGTATCCTAGCAGATTTGGAAAAATATGTACTTAACAAATTTGTTCACATCATTTCATCTTTTGCTGACCTTTCAATACATTAAATAATTATTTGAATTGAGTGCAGAATATGTGGAATTTTATTTAGTGTTGTGCACATTTACATTGGTTTACTTGGATGAAAATATGTTTGAAAGTATGCAAAATCCAATGTCTAGCAAAAAGCAATTTAATTATTTTCGGTTTATCCGCCAACATCAGAATTCCTCAACAAATTGACATAAATTCGACTCACAACATTTAACGTGCAAAAAAAAACAAGATAGAAATCCCATTTTAGTAGAATTTTCCATAACAGATATTGGGAAAATTGAGTGTCAATCAACACTTAATGAAATGCCAGAACAACGATGCAACTATAGAGTTTTGGAGTGAATGGAAGTGGGCACGCTCAACTTAGTACTTTGTATAAGATAATGGCGATAGTGTATCTGTATTTTATTCATAATATTATATTATAAATATTATATAATATTTCAAATACGGGTTGAGTCGTTATGCGAAATTCTGCTTCGATTATAAGATTCTCCTCGTTAACTTAAGCTTATAATGTCTACGACAAGGATGAGGACGAGGACATATTTCTAACGTTATAAAACTACATGGATAATATGAAAAGCCACGCGATTTTCAGATTTTTCAACCGCTGATTTCCTACTACGTCCCGCCAAATTGGCCTTTTCGCCGATAAGAGTTGGCAATACTGCCTTTAAAATAACGAATATGTATTTTTTTAAGGAAAAAGTGGTATTAAATAGAATTAGATTAGATTATCTGCGATAATCGCCCAATCATAACAACTGGGACTGTCTCCATTTTCAAAAAGCTAAGGACCAGCTTAAACTTTCCTTCATTATGATCCACCGACCATTTATTTTATATGAATTTGCTCTTGGGTTGTCAATGGAGAGTGGCATTAGTGAGTGAGGATTGCCTGGACAAGGTCTCTCATCTTCTTACTGACCCAATAATAACATCATTCAGTTTTCACTTTCAGCGGCCACTCCAACCAATTTCAATTCGAAAATCGGCTCCTAATTTATGAACAGATAAACAACATTTATAAATAGCAGGCGGAACTCCCGGTATGCGACAGTTCTAATTCGATTTTTATGATCGGCAAACATTTATGGCCCGTCGCTAGTTTAGCGGCTCGAAACTGGTTCCCAGCGATGCAGTGTTTCCCCAAAACTTATTCCGCGTTTGCTTAAGTGCCGCCAAGAATGGAGCTCGGCGTAGGGAACCGGTCCGGCGGTTCCCGTCTGCACTAGAACAGAAAGTTAAAGAGTGCCGACTGGGGGGGAATTGGATAGTTTTGCATAATCATTTCATAAGCGCAACATTTTGCATAAAAAACTAGTTGAGAACCATTTTCGGCTATTGTTCCAACTGGGATGGGGGATGTATAAAAGGTGGGCTACGCGGGCTCAGGATTCAGTCTTAGGCTTTACCTGTTCACCTTCGTACAAAATGCGTTTCCTCGTGCTTCTCTGTCTGGTTAGCGCCGCATGCGCCCAATACAACTATGGCCAAGGATTCACGTCCGGCTCGGCCAGCAACAGCATTCCCAGCGTGTCCTACGACCAGCCCGCCGCCTATGAGGGCGCTGCCAGTAGCTACACACCCACCGCCGAGCTCAACAAGGAGTTCTACACGTTCGAGGCCGATGAGAGTCAGTTCGAAGATCCTCATGCCGACTCCAAGATAGCTGGTTCCGTGAGCAAGGGACTGCGTGTGGTCTTCATCAAGGGACCCGAGAACCGTGGCCTGGAGAACGCTGCCCTGGCTCTGGCCAAGCAGGCTGCCGAGCAGAGAACCGCCATCTATGTGCTGAACAAGCAGGCCGATATCGGTGACCTGGCCAACAAGCTGAATGCCATCCGCAGCAATGCCAACAACAAGCCCGAGGTGCACTTCGTCAAGTACCGCACTCCCGAGGATGCGGCCAATGCCCAGCGTGCCATTCAGAGCCAGTACGATAATTTGGGTGGCACCAGCCAATCCTTCAATGGAGGCATTGCCAATGCCATCAACTTTGCCTCCCACGCCCCAGCCTCCCATGCGCCTGCCCGTCATGGCAGCACCTACTCGCCCCCGGGAGCTGTGAGCAGCTCTTACCTGCCCGCCAACATCCTGCGTCGCCTGCGCGTGCGCTAGGACACCAACTGGCTCCGGCCAATCATTGTGATCATTGTTTCCTCTCCTCTAAATTCGAGTGCCAATAAAAAATATACCACAACCAACTTGTGTAATGTCGATTTTGGGTTGAGTTTTTCCAAATTGCTGGCCGCATTGTGTGCGGTTATTGCATTTTTATGCTCATGTCTTCGATTTTTATCACTTTTCCTTATAATCACATTTATGCAAAGCTCGCCGAGCGACACAAAAGCCGCGTCTTGGCCGCTTTGTAGGCGGAAAAAACATTTAGCGGCGCCGTCAACGCTTTGTCTTCATCGAGAAGCCGCGCTGACAGCCTCGAAGACAAATTTGTATAAATAATAACCGTCGCAGCGGCAATAGGCAGAAACCAAACGTACTCCAAGCCAAGAGAACCTCATCAGCAGAATCCAAGATCCAAGATGCGCGCCTTCATTGTAAGTAAACGGCAAAGGCGACGGCGAAGGATGCAGCTTTCTAACGGATTACCCTTTCCCTTTTCTACACGCTTAGGTTATGTGCCTGGTGGCAGTTGCCTGTGCCGATAAACTGGGCTACAACTATCAGCCAGTGGGACACTCTGGCTCTGGATTGTCGTTTAATCCTGGCAGCGGCAGTGCTGGCATTGGAGATGGCCTAGGTGGCGGCTCTTTGGGAGGCCTAGGTGGAGGCTCTCTGGGAGGCGGCAGCCTGGGCGGCGGTAGCCTGGGAGGAGGCAGCCTGGGCGGCGGCAGCTTGGGTGGACTTGGAGGTGGCAGTCTGGGTGGACTTGGAGGTGGCAGTCTAGGTGGACTGGGTGGTGGCGATGCCATTGATGCCCCCGTCTCCTACAATGCCCCCGCTCCCACTGCTGAACTGGAAAAGGAATTCTTCAGCTTCACCGCCAACGAACAGGACTTCGATGAGCCCCAGGCTTTGGAACGCGTGTCCAGCTCCGTGAACAAGGGTCTGCGTGTGGTCTTCATCAAGGGACCCGAGAACCGTGGCCTGGAGAACGCTGCCCTGGCTTTGGCCAAACAGGCTGCCCAACAGGAGACCGCCATCTATGTGCTGAACAAGCAGGCCGATATCGGTGATTTGGCCAACAAGCTGAATGCCATCCGTAGCAACAACAACAACAAGCCCGAGGTGCACTTCGTCAAGTACCGCACTCCCGAGGATGCTGCCAACGCCCAGCGTGCCATCCAGGGACAATACGACTCTCTGGGAGGTACATCTCACTCTCATGACGGCGGTGTTGCCCCCGCTCTGAACTTCGCCTCTCAGGGACCAGTTCGTCAGGCTACTGCCCACAACCCCGACAATTCCTATCTGCCCACATCGATCTTCCGTCGTCGTTTCTAAAATGATTGCTACTGTTCCATTCTGTCTAAATTTGACAGTTTGAATTAGTTGCTTGTTAATTGTTGTTGAGTTTTAATCGAAAATAAAATTTATTTTTAAATCAAATTGAAGATGAGACTTTAACTTTTGAATCCAAAATGGTGGAGTATACAGCAAAATGCCCACTTTAAATAGCCATGGCATTGCATTTATGTAAGACTAGATATACACGGTGAAGCAAACTTCATGAAGTTCTCTTTGTAGGCGGAATATTCGAGGCAAAATGAAAACGTTTAATAAAGGAAATTGATTATCGCGCAACCTGGAGTCGCAGAAACTCTAGAACAGCTAATTTGCAGCTGCCCAGCAATTGCCACGACAAGATTACAAATTCTGCACACCCCACGGTTCTCTTCTTTGGAGGAAGCGGCCAAGAGACCCTCAAAACAGTTATTGGCATTTGCCAAAAAGACAAAAATCCTCCTGGAATTCTAAGACAAACGTACCCAAATAATCACCCGGCCTCATTAAGGACCCTAAGGTCTATGTGTGACCCCATCTGGGGTCAGCCGGAACTACCTACCTACCTACTTCAAGTACGATTTTTTCAATCCCCAAATACTTGATTTTAGACTGTTTTGGGATGTATTAAGTGTGCTTTGAATTATTAAAATATTTTTAATCATACTTTTAGCATATAATAGTCTTAAGTCAAGCCCAATTATGTCTCAAAATAAGTACAAAACATTCGTTCTTAAAGTGCAGTATTTTCTATTGCCAGCCCAAAAACATTCTAGGAAGAATATAAGAGTATTTCAAACAAGCTGTTCCCACTTGGTTCTTGAACGAAATCTCGGTAATAAACCAAAGAAATATCCAAGACAAACAACCAAAGATCAAGTTATAGCTACTGTTGCTCAGATATTTACCATCACTTCATTACAAAAGTGCTAAAGCCAGTTGGGAATTTTAAGAACAGACTCGCTTAAAGATAATTTATATCTTCTGTTGCGCATTTTGTGGAGCTATGATAATGAGTCTATTTTGTACTAACTAAAAACTCGCTAGAATCTTTCATCTTACTGTAAGTACAAAATGTTCTTGAGTCAAGCCAAACCAAGGTTGGTTTTCATTTCAATAATATTTCTAGTCAAATTTCAAGCTTAGAACGTTTCGTACTTAATTTAAGTACACCCAAGAACGAATCATATTTGAAATTTCAAGTACAAAGCGGCTTAAATTCTATCCCGTTTGATCTAGAACGATGGTAGCCTTTTTTCTCTGACATTCTATGAAAGCCTATTACAATATCGATAACGTTTTCTTCAACTCTTTGTAGGCTGGCAGCCTTTTCTTCACAGAGGTTGCTTCATCGTGTAAGGCCCGTGCTAAATGTTGATTAGTATATATATTCTTAGTGCATTTACATCCATGTAAATTATATATTTTGAGATGGCTTTACCGTGGGCACCTGGACCACTACATCGATTAGTGCACAAATTGAGTGAGAAAATGATTTTACAGGTTTGATTGTTTTGGTGATTAGAAATGTGTGATTCAACGCTTGTTGTACCCATAAATTCTCCTCACACTAAGCAGTCTTCTAGCCAGATTGTTAAGGTGGAATACTACTTTCTTGAAATATTCTTAAAGTCACTTGTGTTAGAATGTACCACGCAGAACCTGCACATTTGTTTGCCAACAATTTGAGCTGTATATCGAAGTATTTATAGGTGTTGCGGTGGGCCAGGACTAAGGGCCAAAGCTCATGCTCAAATTAAGAAGTTCAATTTCAGCAAATCCACATGGGTTGGCAAGTTTTTGGTGTTTTTGAAAAAGCTTTCGCTTGCTTTATCAGCAATTCTTTTCATATCTTAAGTACACGTACACAGTTGAAGTACCAGGGAGTGTTCGGTTCGGTTCAGCACATGGTTTTTGCAACCAACAGAAAAGAGGTTTTGGTTCGGTTCAGTGTTTTTATTGTTAATTTATAGTAAAATATATATATAGGCCTGCTCTGATTTTTGTATTATGATTTTGAAAGTCAATTCCCAGAAATCATTTGGTTAGCTGTAAGTTTCTCATTGAATTGTCGCAAATATATAAAGGCAGCTATTCGAGTGACGACCAGAAGGACTTCACCGCGAGAATAGTGCAGTATTTGTTTGGTTTGTCTCAATTAATAATAAAAGATATTGTATCTAAAGTTAGATGACGGTCAGGAAGAGAGAACGTAATCGCTCAAATCATATTTTTTCGGATTTCGACTTCTACGAAATTTATGCTAAAGAAAATTGAAGCCATCTTGTAATAGCTGGTGCTTAAAAGCTACATCAGTTATTTTTGCTTAAAGGTAAGCGTCCTTAAAGTTTTCAGTGAACTGAACCTAACCGTTTTGCTTTGTGGTCTTCCATATGCAAACTGGTAGAGCCAGTTGGGAATTTCAAGAACAGCTTGTTCGCATTTTGTGTAGCATAATTTGTGGAGTTTGCCTGGCTAATCGAACGTAACATCTTCAACATATCAGCTACGACTTAAATAAACCATAATTTTACTCTGTTAAACGCTAATTTATGAGTCAGATAAGGCTATGTAGAACATATAATGTCGGCTGATCTAGTCTATTATGTACTCAGCCCAAAAGGAGAAACTATCCAAGAACATTTCAGTTATATTGATATGGGTTCTTCCACTGTAACATGTTTCTTACCTTATGTAAGTATTTCTAAGAGTTACCCAAACTTTTTATTTGAAGAACAAACAGCTATAAATTCCTTTTCAAACCTATCTAGAATTCAGCCAAAACAGAATCGATCTCTAAAATCAAAACGTCCTTCCAAAATTTGCAAAGATGATTCAGCCGACTGAAATAGCTTTCGTAAGAACCATCGCTAAAACGAAATGTTGTGCAAGGTGAGCTGCGACATAAATGTTAGCTCGCACCTTGATTGGCGTTTGCATTCACCAAAATTTCATTAAGTGTACCCCCCAATTATCGGATTTATGTCATGACAATAAATCAAAGCCCAACAGATTGGCCAACATCGATTTGGGTTGCCCGAATGTAAGTATGACCGATTGGAGGGAAAACCAACTATCAGCGAATGTCCTACATAAAGCGGCCGCCTAGCCTTGCCGCAGAATGCCAGAAAACTATTTATTATATATAAAATAATAATAGCGATGACCCATCTGCCCATCTGCCTGATCTGCATACCTAAACGCATTTCGGTGAGCGCACGACATATTAATTTTATAATTTAATATTAATTCTTGTAAAATTATTGAATAAAAAACTCGAATATTTGAATAACCTAAAACAATCAGCCGTCGCAGTCGCAATCGCAGCGGTGGCCCATTGAAGAGCAACAAAAATTCCACACCGACCATAAAACCGCCGAGGCGAAAAGCTTTGTAGGCGGCAAATCACAGTGGCATCAAAGCGATTTCTATGCAAGCGGCGACTGCGGCGGCCGTTTGGGTTTTTTATCAGCCTCGAAGATGGATTTGTATAAATAATAAAGATCGTCCCATGGAGAGGGCAGAAGTATTTCATATCTCGAATCGGAAGAACCAAAGAACAAGATGCGCGCATTCATCGTAAGCCCAACCAGCCAGCAGCAGCAGCATGGATCCGAAGGATAACCGTCTAACTGTGTTCTCTGTTCATTTTACAGATTATGTGTTTGGTGGCAGTGGCCTGTGCCGATAAGCTGGGCTACAATTACCAGCCAGTGGGTCACTCCAATGCTGGACTCTCGTTCAGTCCTGGCAGTGGCATTAGCGGAGGCCAAGGAGGCAGCATCGATGGCGGACTTGGAGGTGGCAGTCTGGGCGGACTTGGAGGTGGCAGTCTCGGAGGACTTGGAGGTGGCAGTCTGGGTGGACTTGGAGGTGGCAGTCTGGGTGGACTGGGAGGTGGCGATGCCATTGATGCCCCCGTCTCCTACAATGCCCCCGCCCCCACTGCTGAACTGGAAAAGGAATTCTTCAGCTTCACCGCCAACGAACAGGACTTCGATGAGCCTCAGGCTTTGGAGCGCGTTGCCGGTTCCGTGAACAAGGGTCTGCGTGTGGTCTTCATCAAGGGACCCGAGAACCGTGGCCTGGAGAACGCTGCTCTGGCTTTGGCCAAACAGGCTGCCCAACAGGAGACCGCCATCTATGTGCTGAACAAGCAGGCTGATATCGGTGATTTGGCCAACAAGCTGAATGCCATCCGCAGCAACAACAACAACAAGCCCGAGGTGCACTTCGTCAAGTACCGCACTCCCGAGGATGCTGCCAATGCCCAGCGTGCCATCCAGGGACAATACGACTCTCTGGGAGGTACATCTCACTCTCATGACGGCGGTGTTGCCCCCGCTCTGAACTTCGCCTCTCAGGGACCAGTTCGTCAGGCTACTGCCCAGACCCCCGAGAATGCCTATCTGCCCACCTCCATCTTCCGTCGCCTGCGTTTCTAAATACCGACCAGACCTTAGCTTAAGCTTAAACCGATCGAAGTTTCTCAGCTTCGTGTTGTCAATTGTTAACTAATGCATTAATTGAAATTTTTTTTAAAAATTACAAAATCTTTTACCAAATTCTGAGCGAGAGCTTTCGTTTAAGTCGTTTAAGTGTTTTCCGTTCCAAAGGTGAGGAGTCATGATACAACAATTAAGGTAGGGAGCTCGCTGCGTGCGCCGTCTGCAAAGGATCTTTAAACGTGCAGTCTTTCGCGTACTCTTGAAAAGAAAGGTTCTTCGCGCAAAAGCTCAGTACTTCAAAAAAAAGGCGCCGTTTTAAAAAACGTTGCATACTTATCTGAGCCGCACGCGCAGTTCGCTTTCATAATGTTGAACTATTCAAATTAATGTTAATGCTCTGCTAAGGAAATTATTATACACTTAATCCCCTGGGTAAAGGGTATATCAAAATCGGGCAGGGCCGACTTTGACCAGCTGAATTATGCTCATTTCGAGAATATTTGAAGCATAAGTTCTCAAAAGTTTGAGAGAAATTTCTGTTCTTGTTGCAATATGAAGAGATCAAATTTTTTGAACAAGATTTTTCCCTCCATGTTCCGGACATAGTACATTTGCATGGTCAGCTTTCCAGCTAGAAACCTATCGATGTGTGCGATATTTGAGAATCAAAAGAACTCTAACGCATTATGAAAAATTTTGTTCTTTTTTAAGCATAAACCTCCTATCCAAAAGTGTTTCAATGTTGACAACAAATATTAACATAGCCCTATCCAGGGGTAAAGAACACAAATGGCTGACACTGTCTTTCTAGATCTTCTCTACACAGAAAAATGAAATGCAATCAAAGATCTACTTGGAAAAGATTTGTCTTAAATATCCATTAAATAATCCAGCGGAATCATCCAAATGATCATAATTTTTCAAATCCTTTGGATGATTTTTAGCTACGTTGACTGATTTTTAATAATATTTTAGACATATCCTTACCAAAAGGATACCGTAAATCATCCAATGGATATTTTTTTAATATAATATGATTTTTACCTCTGTGTAGCTAAATAAAAGGTGTACGTGGGGCTTACCGTCAAAAAGGGTTCGGGGTTACTTCTTCATAGCGAATGGTGTAGGTAGATACTGGTTTGCTCATTGCCGGGATGATTCCACTTAACGAGCTGGCTACAGAAGCAAATGAGAGATAACAGGCTTCATGGTTGAGTAGCTCAAGTCAACCAACCAGAGCAGCGGAGCTTCGAGAAGAATCGCTTTACCCATAGCCTGATTCCAAGATTATTGCCGTGGCTGTCCAGCAATCAGGGTAAGTGGAACCCCAAAAGCGTCGGCCCTGATGATACCTTGGAGTGCATTTGCTGTGAAGAAGTCCCTGTGCAGTTTCACACTGAGATCCAGGGTATGCTGGTAAACAATGCCATGCAGCCGTCCCGCAGACAAAAGGTGTTCTGTCAAACTTTCCGTGGTTCCAAGTTGTCCGAAATTATTTATATGAACATAGTAGTCCTACAAACACAAAAAAACCCCGAAATAGTCTTAAATTCATGGCAGTTTGGCCTTGGTATAAGGCAAAATACTGCAAAAAATTTCAAATAAAATTTCCCCCACAAATTAGAAGTTTAAACCAAGGAAGCAAATATCTTTCAGTCGATTTATTTTTGAGGCAATAATCACCTAAATATAAGGTCACTTTTCCTTAACGTTCCTAATGTCGTATTGATAATTCTCAGCACTGAGCTGTCATCAAGCCGCCTAACTCGGATGGTAGAAAATCGGCTTAGAACGTGTGGTGAGTTCGAATCCAACTAGAGGCGTATATATTTTATATTTTGTTGTGGTTTGTTTTTGGGATTTGTGTCAGTGTGTTTAGTTCTGTGAGCTCCTGAGATAAAATTCCTGTAGAGTCTAAAAAACAGATGTATTTTTTGGTATCTGTAAGTCAGACACAACGAACCAAAAAAAAAGAGAGGTCGTGGGTGGTGTTGGTGGTATGTGGTGGGTCCCGTAATGACCCGCGGCTGCTGCAACATACATTTGATATGTTGGAAAGCGCACAGCTAAGCGATATATTCGCATAAAGAAAAACAACAAAATTGACAAAGCAACGAAATGTTTTGGAAGGATTCATAGTTCATAATTCCAGCAGTACTCCCTCGCTCTCTCTCTCTCTCTCTCTATCTATCTATTTAGATCAGGGATGTTCAAGGAGAGAAGCTCTCTGTCTCTCTCTCTGACACTCACTGAAGCATTACTACGGCAAGCATTCGGCATGAATTGCCCTAAAGTGTTCGGCCCCTGATGGCTATGGGTGAACATCGCTGATTTAGATAGCACCATAATAATATCACCTTTTGCCATATCGGCCTTAATGTCCCTCAAGCATAATCTACTCATTAGCTTCTTCGATTTTTAATTGCTGCCACAACAAGCTGCCAAAAATAGTATCTGTTTACTCCCACTATTTCATCAATTTCCTCAACGTTTAACAAATTAATTTTCAAAATAAATTTAACCTAAAACCATACAAATTGTCTACACGATTAGATACACCCACTAAGTGGATCTGGAATCATTTATCTTACTCTCCCATTTGATTGGCCCGACCGATTCTCTCCCGGTGACAGCTCAAGGTTGTCGCTGCCAACCGTTAGATGACCCGATTTCCGACCGACTGAATGGGAAAGGAATCTCAAGTGCAACCCACACATTAGCACCGAGAAGATTTATGCTTCATCCAAACCTGATTAGCCATAAAAACAAAAGTCTAATCATTAATTTTATTGAGCTGACGATCACAGTTTTTTTTGTTGAAATCATTAACAAATAAGCGATTCTGTATGCGATCTCAAAATATAACAAAAAAGTCAGTCGGAGCGTAGTTTTCTGCATAAATTATATGCCAATTATGGGTGAATCACGGCTGGCCAATCAGCGCTCGGGAAACCAACCCGCAGTCGACGCCGGCGGCGCGATTGAAGCTGCTGTCGCTCCAAACAATGTGTTAAATGTGTTAAGAGCGAAATTATGTTAACAGTTTGGCGGCATTCCGAAAAACCCGATGGCCGATGGCCAATCGGAGAGCGGAGCTGGTGGATCGCTGATGGGTGATCGGTTGTCTTCCGTCTGCGGGCCAGAACTGGCTGGGAGTGAAGCGCGACGGCTTAATTCGACTAGGTAGACTGGTCCAATTTGGCGTTGGCGGTATAAAAGCATTGTTAATGAAGATCGGGCCAACATTCTAATAGAACAGTTCGACAGCGATAATATCAGGAAGGATGCGTGCTTTGATCGTTTTATGTTTGGTGGCTGCTGCCAGTGCAGGTCGTTTGGGCTACAGCTACAATCCGGGCACCACTCACAGCATTGGCGGTGGTGGCGGTGGTGGCGGCGGTGGCGGTGGCATTATTAGCAGCGGTGGCGGACATGTCAGTGGACTGGCCGGCCCCGTCAGCTACGCAGCTGCCCCACAGGCTGAAATCCAGAAGGAGTTCTATACCTTCTATGCCAACGAAGATGACTTTGAAGATCATGACGCCCAGCGTAAGATTGCCGCCTCCGTCAAGAAGAGTGTGCGCGTTATCTTCATCAAGTCGCCGGAGAACCGTGGCCTGGAGAAGGCTGCCCTGGCTCTGGCCAAGCAGGCTGCCGAGCAACAGACTGCCATCTATGTGCTGCACAAGCAGACCGACATCAATGAACTGGCCAACAAGTTCAATGCCGTCCGCCAGAATGCCAACAACAAGCCCGAGGTGCATTTCGTCAAGTATCGCACTCCCGAGGATGCTGTCAACGCTCAGAAGGCTATCCAGAGCCAATACGACTCTCTGGGTGGCACCAGCCAGTCCCACAACGGTGGTGTGGCCAATGCCCTGAACTTCGCCTCCCACTCGCAGGCGCCAGTGCATGCTGGTCATGCCCAGGTGCCCGAAAGCAACTACCTGCCCTCCTCGATTCTGCGTCGTCTGCGCCTGCGCCGTTGAGATGCATCGCAATCATGTTGTTATATATGTTAAACTACTTACGAATAAAAATAGAAACACGTTAAAAAACTCACTTTTAGACAGTTGAGTGGGCAAGGGCCCAGTATCTAAGCTGTTTGCTCTGCTCTGAAAAGTTTATTACGCCTGTTTTCAATTTAAGCCCCCTGCGCCAATCGAGCACGGATTCATTTTCTGGTTGTGAAATCAAATTTGGCCACGCCCCCTTCTAACTGCTGCGCTTAAGTATTCTTGTTGTCTTCAATTTTGCAAGAGGCATAAGAAAGAAGAAGAAGAGGGTCACTTACGAAGTTGTTGTTGCATTTTCAATCTGCGTAAGTCAAATACTCTCTGAAATCGCTTTGCGTCAACACATGCGCCTCTGGCCTAAGTGATCAATGTTGTTTTACGGCAATTCCTGTACAGAAATAAAACAAATACAATTTCAATAGATATTTTTTGTTGTTCCTTTTTATACCCTGTTCCCATTGAACAGGGAACATGTATATTCTTGATCAGCATGAATAACCGAGCCGATCCGTCTGGCTGTCTGTATGAACTCATCGATCTCAGAGACCATAAGAGATAGAGCCACAAATTGTTGCATGAAGGAAGACTTATGCTGTACGCAGATCAAGTCTGTTTCAGATTTGGAAAATTCCACCCCGTCCCCCTTTTATCACCAAAAACCAAGACCTCCTCTAGCCATCCTAGACCTAAAAGAGCCTCATGGTTTAGTGTACATCAAGCTAGGCCCAATATCTATCTATTCTGAAAAGTACAATCAGATCGGACTAAAAACACCGGAGTTATAAGCGAAACAGTTGAGATGATAATAGCACCCCCAGTCATATAGTCATTCGACATGTATGGGACAAAAACATCATATACTTGCATGCTCATCTAGTTTATTGAAAAAGCCTCATATCTTTCATAACCTTCTATACATTTTAAGTAATCAACAATATTTATCGATCCGACAGACTAAGTTTATTTTTTTTTTTTTGGTAAGAGTGTTGTTATATCTAGAGCTTATGGCCTACTAGCAGTTACCCGGCGTGCGTTGCAACGACCCCTTTAGTATTTAGAAAGAATCATTTGACAATTGCCAACTGGAAGTCATTATCATATTCTAGACACTCTATAAAGTTAAATCTATCTCAATCTCAATACCATTCAATCTACACTTCCCATTTAACCGTCAACTGTTGTCATCTATTAAACTTCTTCATAAACAGAACTTATCTTAGAATTTTGAGAATTTCGTTCATTTGCGGTCTGTTCATCGATTCGGTCATTATTTGTCTATTTACCCGTGAGCCTGATATTCAAATTTATTAATAAAAAATTTCGAAATTTTTTGAACAGCTCAGCAGCTCTCTGTGAAGCGTCGTGTGTTAAAAAAATAGTTGCCGTCGATTGCTCTCCTGCTGCTGCGTTTCTGCAGATCCTAGCCCAGATTGTCGCTCCACTTAATCTAGTTTTATAGTTTGATCTGGGCGGAGTATTAGACACCCAACTTTTTGAGGCTGAAATTGATTTTTAAAATTTTTGTAATAATTTCATCCTTGGAAAATTGTATGATAAATTAAGCTCTCATATTTGGTCAACCAGCAACATTTGTTGCATCCCACCAAACCCGAACCCAGGCTGATCTGAATAAGCTGGTTATAAGATATTGCTGCTTGATGCGTCTAGTTTCACAATTTGTAGGTCCCGTTCATGAGAACTTGTGATTCCTTGTATGTCTTCTTGCATTGATGGTCCAAATTCTTCCCCTGACAAAGCAATGATATCATGGCAGCATTTTTGAAGGTGTTTTTCTTTTGGTCTCCAAGTGGATTACTTCAATTTCTCACATTCTTGGCCAAAAGTATAGCTCCAATGCAACTGATTCTAGCATTTTACCGCTTACACCGGAGCAATCAATTCAGATCCACCGAAAAACATTGTCAATTTGGTTTAAAATGTAGGAAATTGAATTTATTTAAGCATTAGTCAACAATAACTAGGATTTATAATCAGTTCAGCGTCAAATTAGACACGACGGAAGATCGATGTGGGCAGGTAGGAGTTGTCGGGGTTCTTGGCGCTGACCTGACGGACGGGTCCCTGCGATGCGAAGTTCAGAACGGGAGCAACACCGCCATTGTGGGCCTGAGACGAACCACCCAGAGAGTCGTATTGTCCTTGGATGGCCTTCTGTGCGTTGGCGGCATCCTCGGGAGTGCGGTACTTGACGAAGTGCACCTCGGGCTTGTTGTTGTTGTTGCTGCGGATGGCATTCAGCTTGTTGGCCAAATCACCGATATCAGCCTGCTTGTTCAGCACATAGATGGCGGTCTCCTGTTGGGCAGCCTGTTTGGCCAAAGCCAGAGCAGCGTTCTCCAGGCCACGGTTCTCGGGTCCCTTGATGAAGACCACACGCAGAGCCTTGTTCAATGAGCTGGAAACGCGTTCCAAAGACTGAGGCTCATCGAAGTCCTGTTCGTTTGCGGTGAAGGTGAAGAATTCCTTTTCCAGTTCAGCAGTGGGGGCGGGGGCATTGTAGGAGACGGGGGCTTCAATGGCATCGCCACCTCCAAGTCCACCCAGACTGCCACCTCCAAGTCCACCCAGACTGCCTCCTCCAAGACCTCCCAGGCTGCCGCCGCCCAAGCTGCCGCCTCCCAGGCTACCTCCTCCCAGGCTGCCGCCACCCAGGCTGCCGCCTCCCAAGCTGCCGCCTCCCAGGCTGCCGCCTCCCAGACTGCCTCCGCCAATGCTTCCGCTGCCAGGATTAAACGACAATCCAGAGCCGGAATGACCAACGGGCTGGTAGTTGTAGCCCAACTTATCGGCGCAAGCCACCGCCACTAAGCACATAACCTGTAATCAGAAGTCCATTAATCTTTGTCCTGGTTCTCACTCATCCTTCCGCCGGCTACTTACAATGAATGCACGCATTTTGAATCCAATTTTAGTTCTTTGACTTCGACTATTGAGCTGTGTCTGTTGTTTGCATCACCGAAAGGTCCAATATTTATACGAAATCCACAAAACTATGTCACCAGACTGCGCTCAAGTTCATGCAGAGCCACTGTGGCCACCGCGGCTGCTGTGCCGCTGCTGTTGTTGTTGCTTCCGCTGCTGCTGCCAGCTCCGAGCATTTGGCAGCAACTTCTTCTGCTGCTTTTGTCTCTTGAAAAATGTTCGGATCCACCTTCGAGAGACGCGCCAAGGCGATAAAAACAATGGCGCCGCCGTCGCGAACAAAGCGCATTGCCATTGCCATTGCCATTGCGGACTGTGACTGCGGATCGCCCTATTCTTGGCAGTGTTGCTGCCGGCAATATGCTAATTCCTTGGCCCCAGCCCTAACACCGGAGCTAGTGTCGCATTAGCGAGCCAACTTGGTGGTAATTCGATAGACCAGCACTGGCACCAGGCTCTCGGGCAAGATCATCGAAACCCGTTTGGCACACCACAAATGGTCATGTTTCAATAAAAGAAATGATTTTCTTCATATTTTTGTTATGCTGAAACAAGTTCGAGATGAAACCAACTCGGTTTTTCTACACTTTTTAGTTTGTCCAACCACATATTTCTAGCTGGGAATTCCCAAACGGTTATGGTGTCCAGTTTTGTGTCGTTTTCAACTTTTCGAATTCGTTGACAAGGTTTTTTTTTTATTATTTTGGTGGGAGACACCCTAAAAAAAGTTCACAATTTTAGGTTTGATGGAATGCGAATGCCACATTTGGTTACACTGAGAAAAAAAATATGCTGTAGTCTGCCAATTTACTCAAGATGTGTTGGATATCCGACGTCTTCAGCTAAATGTTAAGTAATACTTTCAAGATGGCGTAAATTAGTAGAGGATTTGTTTAGATGTACTGCTGATCTGGTCATTTTTAAGACCCCTGTTCTAGTCCCGAATAGTTATAAAGCAGATAAATAGTTACCAGTAAAGATTCCAACCTAACCTAATTTGTTGCACTAGTTAACTCTTCATGGTGTGAACAGACTACCAGACAACTGACAGTGTGAAAAGGCTGTGTGTAGAAGTGTAATCAGTCAGCCAATCAATAAGAAATTGAGTAGATACTCCTTTATCAATAATTTGAACATGTCCATGTGTTATACAAATCACTTCCGGCCCAAAACCGACCCGATTCCTAGACAATTTGAGTAGTTCTTAGAACACATTGAACTAAATGAACTACTAAAACTTAGTAATATTTGGTAACTTAATTAAGGTTATAGTGTTTCATTTATTAATATTTTTTTGGGCACGGACTGATCGAAGGTTCGAACCCAAGACCTTCACCCTTAACCTGCATCATCCAAACCTTATCCATTGGTAAAATTTGGTTCAAGCCAGCGAAAATGTTTGTCATGTAATTGTTTGGGTGCAGCCCATCGTCACACCGTGGTCGGTTTCGACAATCAAGTGTTGCAAAGATCAAATCGAGGAAACAAAAAAAGATACTTGACAAATTTTAAAGGAACAATGATATACAGAAATTTTGTAGCATTCAAATAAGCCTAAGTTTATCAATGTCAGCATTTAGAAGAAGAAATTGCTGCCTGATCCGGCATTTCTCTGATCTTTCTGCTGATCACCAGTGATACGGTATCATGATAGACAATTTGACGTATCATGATAGCGTAGGGTCCTTTCAAGTGATACTACCACCTGCAGTTGTAATTGTATAGCCTTTTTTGATACCGATACGAGTATCTTGGTCTAGTCTGTGCACTTAATTTAAAAATTATAAAAAAAAAACATGTTAAAACTTAGGTAGGACAACCTTTTTTGCAATTTTCATGTTGAGATGGAGCGGCGCCACAAACTTTGACTTGGTTTACTTGGCAAATTCTACCCTCAAACTTGTAAATTACAGTAACTATTATCACGATATTATTCTTCAGTATGTATATAATGCGTATAGATCTCTGAAAACATGGTCGAAATTGGTCATATGACATTTCGTTCGGAACAATCCTTGTTGGTTTTTGTTGCTCAAAATAAGAAGTAAGCATTCAGGTTCTGAATTCATTAGCATAAAATACAGAGGACCATTAAGTCACATATATTTTATGAATGTAATTTTACAATATTTATTCAACAACATTTATCTAAGCAAGAAATTTTGATTTTGAACTCGAAGCGATTTAACAAGAATCAAGGGCTTGGCTACGGTTCCGGTTAAGGTTTGAATATCAAACGAGGCACGGCTGCCGTTTTAAATTCGTTGTGTCTATCGAATTCATTGTCCCTTGGTACAGTAGAATTCTACAGTCCGCAGTAATAAAGCGGAGCGGTTAAAAACATTTTAGAGTATATCTTTCTTAAGCATTACCACAAAGAAACCTATGTGAGTTATAGTCTAGTGAAGGTTGTGGCGCACTTTAAATGTATTTTTAGGGATAGAGACTCTGAATACATAATTATTTTCCAAAGTTGCTGGTTCATGTTGAAAATGTTGACTTTAACCAAAAATTTAAATATATTAAAGTTGTGAAATAAATCGAAAATACGAGGAATAATCGTGATTCTTTCACATGCTTCATTTATAATATCTTTGAATCTTTGGTAAAACAGTTACTGCGCTATACCAAAGATATATAAATATTTATAGATAGAAAATTAGCCTTGGGCGTCGCTCACAACGACTTCTGAAGAAGCTGCAAGTGTGAGAAAGAGAAGAGAAATATTACTGCATTTGCCACTGCCCAGCACTTAGTAGGAGGAGACTCAAAACACTTGGTCACCCATTTCTACTCAACCTCTCGGAACTATCTGAGATAGAGATTCCGTCTCTCCTTAAATGCTTAATGATTTCACAATGGATTAATCGGGGAAAAAAATGGTTTAAATAGGGATTATATAATATATGGTATCGCCATATAGTATGGCTTAGCCTAAATTAAGGGACAATTTATTGCCCCTAGCTATCTCAACCTTACCTAGACATTTTCAAGAAGATTCCACCTCATCTTCGTCAGAATATGCACAATAGTGCGGACATTTCAAGTATTGAAAAATGAAAGATCATAATAATAATAATCGCTTCTTATACGATGCGTTTTGGTTTAAAAAAGGCACAAAACAAAAATATAGAAAAAAATGGGTGCTAGTGTCTGCGCAATGGATTTAAAGTTTATCAATCATACGTACTGTTGCCCTTGTTTACAATTTTAAGTTTAAAGTCGTTGGCATAGACTTGCTTTGAAGTCAAAATATTTGGCAAAAAGGTATCATGACCGTTGAAAAAAATACTTTTAATAAAAACGTGGAATTTCGATGAGGCAAACGTGTCGTATACGAAATATTTTTGGAAACTTTGAAGCCAATGCGCAGAGGTAAAAACATGAATTACAATTTTTTGATTTTTAAATTGGTTATGTACACCCGTCAAGTAATCATTTATGATGCGATTTGTTAAGGACCTTATCGGCGTCCACCCTAATGCACAAGTTAAGAAATCATTCTTAAATTCATAAGTTCCTTTTGGCGATGTTACAATCTAAGACCATGATAGGTATGAAAGAGCTATCTGTCACACATACCTACGAATAGCAGAGCACACTCTATGTTTATCTCACACCTAACAGCTATTTGGATGATGAGAAATCAGCAAAATAGAGTATTTCATTTCTTGCTTTCTTTTTTTCCAAGTGTACAACATGCTGAGATATTAAATTTCGCCAATATTTTTGGCCCATCCATTCATCCATTCAGCTATCCACCTATTCAGCCCGCCTGCCTAAATAGAGGCCATAAAGTTAACAACCGTTGCGACCTTGACGTGTTTTTTTTTTTTTACTGTTCAACACCTGAAGCGATGCGGCGGTAATCAGCTGGCGCCAGGCGGCCATTTAATCTGATCAGTGATTATCACGTTTTCCATCATGCTTTATTGATATCATAAAAATTATTGTTTTTGCCTCTTTGGTGCGATGTTATAGATATACCAAATGAGAATGGAGGCGCACAAAGAAACATATTGAAAACTGATTCGATTTGCATAATTAAATGGTCTTAGCATAGAAATCCACAAGATCCATAATTAAAGATAAGCGAATGGATTTGGCGAATCATGGTTGTGACTAAGAAGCGGATGGGTGTCATGAAAACCGAAAGTGAAGACATTCCGTTTGTCTTTTCACTGCCCCCGCACAGAATCGAATCAAGATGCCGCCGTCTTCGGGCCAAAATCAATTTGTCTCTTACTTTTCCGTTCATGAGGGGCCCCACCTAGCCCGCAGAGCGTGTTGCCTGTCGCTGGTGGCAATGTCATATGCAAACTATCCAAAATGTAAACATCGGATAGCAAACCAGCTACAGCTCGAAGGTCGCCGGAGCTGACGCCACACGCACATAAAAGATGCACACAGCAGCCACATAAAATGGAGAAAAAATAGCGGCCAGGAGGGCCGCTCACAATCGATGGAAGCGGTTGGACAACGCTGGCCCATCAATAAATAAACAAAATGCGGCCCGGCCTGGTGAGCTGTTTATGCAAATGCCCTTTTTGGGGGCCGGGACGGGTCAATTCAATCGATCTATTTACAAAATGTGTCAGTGCTCTTATGTTGCTGTTCGGAGCTCTTAATTTATGCACTCGTCCCGCCGGATCTGCTACCAAAGTGCCTCTCCATAAATATGAGGATTAGTAAATTCGTAAATCAGAAGTTTTATCTAAGAAATTTGCAAATTACCGAACCAACTGGTTTGTTTACTTAGCTTCTCTCCTTTTGCAGAAATGTTTGTTCTGTCGGCATAAAAGAACTTTTTCATAAGTTGCCGGGTGCCCCCCCACCAACATTTCCGCATGCCACAATGGCAATAAAAATGCGTAACAAAAGCGCGGACAGTTAGCCGCAAAAATGTTGGCAAAAAATATGCAAATTTTAATAAATTTGATATGCAAATAAATTGTGGCAATTATTGTTAGCTTTGGCCAACAAATAAATACCAAATTCCACTATGACAAACTGAGCGAAAGCGGGGGAGGGGACACAGAAGGGAAAACAAAACTTTAATAACTCGTCGGCAGCGTTGAAATAAATAAATCAAATTTAGCCTGTCTGGCCAATTGTTTTGCCAAATTGGGTTAACAGTCAAAGCAATTTTTTTGTGGAGGAAGCACACTTCTCAGATTAGACAGTTGATTCCAGTCTGCCACAAAATGTAGAAGCCGATTTACTAACACTTTTTGATTATTAAATGGATTTTGTTTTATTTTCATAAACAAATTATTTTCCCTTTCAACTTTACACTAAATATACTTTTCGAGCTTTGGATACCAGCACCGAAAGTTGACTATTTGTCATGAAAAAGGCTCAAAGTGCAATAATATCAGCACAGTACTTGATAACTTTCATTGACTGTGACCGAAACTGCGAATAAATCAGTAACTAGACAGATCAGAAATCAGACAGTGAACGAGAGATTGAATTAAACAGTGAGCAAAACAGTGATCAATATAGTGACCAAAACAGTGACTAAACGGAGACTAAACATGTAACTAAAACATTGATCAAAAAAGGGACTAAGCCAGCTACAAAAACAGTGACTAACAGGTGCGAAATCAGTGATCAAAAGTGACCAAAATAATGACCAAAAGAGTGACCTATACATTGACCAAAACAGTGACTAAAACAGTAACTAAATAGTGACTAAAACAGTGATCAAAGAAGGGACTAAGCCAGCCACAAAAACAGTGACTAACAGGTGCGAAATCAGTGATTAAACAGTAACCAAAACAGTGTCCATAACTGAAGAGTGTGAATTGAAATATGGAATTCCTAAACTCAAAAAAAAATCAATCCGAAACGGGACTAAAAACGGGGTGATCACGGATATTCTTGAGCTGATCCCGGAATAAGATTGATTTTGCATACAATTTTTTTTTTTTTTATCCCGAAAAACGGGATCACTTTCAGCATGCCCCGGGATCACCCCGTTTTTATTCCCGAATTCTGATTTTTTTCTTTCTGTGTAGTATTTTCAGTACGCAGTATCGAGTACTTAGTGTCGATTATCGAAAACTGAGTCTCACAAACTGACTATCAAAGACTAAGAATCTAGTTTTGAGTATCGAGTGCTGTGCATCGAGTCAATGGGAGGACCTAAAAGCATATTTCAAGCCAAAGCCGGACCAAGATTGGTCGCTGTGCGCTTTAGTTCCAACAACAAGTTATAATAGCTGTGTATCGAGTACTTAGTATGTGCGTAGTACTTACTTACAAAAACTGAGTATCATGCACTTAGTATCGAGTACTGAGTAACGAGTACCTATTATCAAGTACTTTGTATCGAGTTTTAAATATCAAATACTGAGTATCACGCACTAAGTATCGTATCATGCATTAGTCTCAAACACTAGGTATGAAAAACTGAATAAAGAGCACCTCCTATCCACTTCTTTGGCTTAAGCACTAAGTCTCGAGTACTCAATATTGAGTACCTAGAGCATCTTATAGATTACCAAGCCTCGTTAACTGAGTGTGGAGGTCTATGAATCAGCTCTTGAGTATCGTGTACGGTAAATCAAGTACTTCGTGTCAAGTACTTAGTTAAAAGTTCGCATACTGAGTATAGAGTACTAAGTATCGATTGCTGAGTATCGGAAATAGAGTTCTTTGTTTTGAGTACTGTATATCGAGTACTTAGTTTCAACTACTGCATATTGAGTACTGAGTATCGAGTGGTTAGTATGAAGAGCTGACCATCAAGCACCGAGAAATAAGTATTGAAAACTGAGTATCGAGTATGGAGTCACATACTCACAACCACAAGGTCACAGAAAAGAGATCCAAAAAGATACATTTGTAATGAATATTCTTAGATATCCTTTATTTTGATACCAAAGTATCCATTTTTCATATTTCAAAATCCAAAAAAATTATGTTTTTTTCGGTTTAATTCAAAAAATTATAAATGCGATTGTTTTATGTTCATAAATGAAGATGGTGGTGGTATCACAACCCACCCAATACCATTTGACCTCTAGTTTTTACTTTTAGACAGTAAAGGGAGGGCCTGTATTTTAGAGTCTGCTGAGATGTCAGCTAAGTAATGCTGATCTAGGATTGCAAGTCGTCTCCTACTGAGCGCTGGACAATAAAAGAAAATGTGCTGGGCGCTTTCTTCTCAATCAGCTGGGGAAAAAGCATCTAGAAGAGTGAATGTGGTTAATACGAAGCCTCGCGGCATGACTATAAAACAGTGTCCCGTGAGAATTCCGAAGAATAGGGAGACAAGCTGCCAGCCTAGACGCAGTAGTGTTAAAGTATCCATTGAAAGTATCTATTCCAATAGTATATCGATACCAAAATCAGCCAATGAATATTTTGTTTATCCTTTTTGCAATGTGTAGGAGAGAGTCGGAGCACATGCTTTACAGAATTTTACACATCAATGCCACACTCATATTTTGGGTTCTGTGAAAATATGCCGAACTCTAATCTGCATGACCATCTAATCTCTTTTCCTTAGAGTTTGCGCTTTCCCACAAAGAAACGAAAGATTTTCTAATGAGATGTTTCACCTGAACTTCAAGATTCATGGAAATCACCTACTAGCTTGGCCTTGTCATTAATTCTTCGTAAAACCATAAACAAAACCCAAGCGATAAGAATCACACCGATAGACTTGCAAATGGGAAAGTTTTTCCACTCTGTGAATATTCAAGACATCGTAATGCATGAATACCAAGTATAGGGTGCTCCAGCACAAGAAAAAAAAAAAAACCCAGCTCATAAATTGCCAGCTTATTGTACGCCTTGGCGCCCGCAAGTAGGCAATAAATTATTTTCAAGCATTCGTGAGCTGGCGCGACTTAAGCTTAGGCGCTGCTTAGAACATGCGTTTCGTGTTGCGTATATGGAGTAGGCAGCACTCGAGCCTTGCTTTTTATTTTAATTGCTAAACAAGCCTTCGCATAAAGCCAGCATAATGGCCTAGTCCGTGAGAGCACCCCCACCCTAGTCTAGGCCGATCTACAGGCCGACGGCAGGCGAGAGCA
The DNA here is from genome assembly GCA_035044965.1 of Lordiphosa andalusiaca. Taxonomy (NCBI): domain Eukaryota; kingdom Metazoa; phylum Arthropoda; class Insecta; order Diptera; family Drosophilidae; genus Lordiphosa; species Lordiphosa andalusiaca. The sequence continues at coordinate 1,895,633 of JAWNNM010000342.1, forward strand.
GCACTTTACGAGCAACAACGGCGAACATTGACAGCGACTTTTGCATGTGCAAATTGTCGTTTAATTTATTAAGCAGCGACTGCAGCGGCTTTTAATATAAACATACAACACTCTAATTACAAAATACACACACACACAGCAGACACACACTGGCAGGCAGGCAGACACAAGCTATGGTGTAATTAGAACACGCTCATCCACCGAGTCCTAATTCGCATCTAGCTGAGTGACATAAATTTAGCGCACGCTGCGTATGCGTAATGAAACCCATAAAACGAGCGCTGTAACAATTAACGCGCCTAGCATAATCCGACCCATTGGATCTGCATCAACCAGTTGACCGCACCGACTTTGGCCTCTGGCTGGAAACGGGTTAGCAAACTGGTTGGCATCAGCACTATCACCTGGTTTGTTGGCCTTTCCCTTATGCACGAACACCCGCAACAAAATTGATGGCCAACTTGAACTTGAAGATGTCGCCATGCTGATTTGCAATTCTAATTTACCAACGGCCAACGGTCAGGCTGGGACGAATGCAGCAGGCCAGCCAGGCCGGTGAATGTCAATTTTGGGAAATATTTATCCAATTCTGTTTTCAATTAAAGCTGGCAAACAACAGAGTTTCCGTTTAAATGAGTTTATTCTGGCACAATGGCAGTTGGGATTTTTGCAGCTCGTTGGCACTTCAATGTGATGGCCGACAGCACTCGGTGCGTATACTTAATACGGCCGGCCCGCCCAGCCGCTGTTTATGCGCTGCACATGACAATGAGACGTGGCAGTCAGGATATCCCACTGCTGCCTATTGCCAGCACTTGTCACGTCTATGTCGGTCAGAACCTGGCTAAGGCCCTGACTGAAGGGGGCATATTAAATGCCAGGATGTTGTTAGGTTAAAAGTGGTTCTAGCACGTGTGCCCTCCACGTCGCATCAACCTCAACTTCTCCATCCGATAAGCAGCCATTTCGAGGTGTGTGTGTGTGTGTGCCACGAGAAGAGGGAAAGGAAAGCGGAAAAGTTAGTGGCAGCACTGGGGCAACGATCTAATAACAATTCCTGAAACGTTCTCCCGCATGTCGTGGCAGCCATTTGATGTTCCGACTTCGCCATTTTGTGGTGGCTTAATCAATCAGCAAGAAACTTGCACGTGCTGGTCGCTGGGAGGCCAAGCTTAGCGCTGGTAATTTACAAACTTGGTCAATGGCACATAAATGGAAACCCCGGTTTAGGCCTCCGCATAATATTGGAAATTTCATAAATTATTAGCGCCAGGTTATGAAGTTTTGGCAAACGTGGGGCGGAGAACTCCCCGCCCTTGCGGCTAATGTGTGCCGTACGTGAGCAGGTGACAGAGCTGTCAGTGGCTGCCATCTACTACGCGCTTCCCGCGCTGACACGCTGACACTTGTACACAAATATCCAATGCCACATTTCCTGACCTGGCGCCGAGCAGCAAACACCGTTAGAGATACGCTTTGCCCTATCAAACAGCCACAAGTTTGCTTGTCTAATGCCAGCGTCACGTTTCAAATTTATTACGACGAAAATTCTTCAATTTAGCGTACGGCCTCCGACGAGAGCGGCTGTGAAAGTAATACAAATAGTACTCGATACACAGCAGCAGTCATCAGCACTGGGGCGAACTTGGTGAAGGTAACAAAATCGGAAAAAAAAACCATAGACAAACGCTTGTTGGAAAAAACCAATGGTTTTAGTCCCCATTTTTAGCATTCGCCGTGCACGGACTACTAACTTGGGAATTTCAAGCAGACTTATGTGATTTGTCAGAAATAAGTAGTCAAAAGATATCCATTTTATCTGTACGAAATTGAAGGGTTTTGTTAGTATACATAGAATGATCCGATCTAATCCGATCTGAATTTTTGCAGTTTTGAAGTAAGTTTCATTATACATTTTCATAGAAACATTGGTCCTTTAACCAGAAAACAAAATCCGGGCAAATTTTAAGTATAAAAACAAAGATTTGATCACTGCAGCTGGAGTTAAATTTCAAGATCTAGGAGGAATTTAACTGGAAGTACTTGGCAAGACGAATACAAGTTGAACCTTTTATATTCTAAATTATTTTTTGATTGATGCATAACACTCCAAAATAAGTACTTTTTCGGTTAAGTGCTTCACACAGCTTTTAACCCGCCGGTTAGGTTCCTTAACTGGTTTATGGAGCTTACCAAACCGCGGTTTCGGTTCAGTTCAGTGGGCAAGTGCCTTTAGCACATAATGAAATATGATTATTTTTTATCACATAATTTCATATCAATAAATCATTTGAATATTCTTAAAATCCTTAGAAGATTCTCCCTAATGTGTGATGGACTTGCAGGATTCGACTTAAAGTTCCCAGAGGACTGCACTTCGAAAACAGAGAATGCGTACCATGCATCTTACATATAAATAGGGTGTTATCATATGATATAAGCAAAAACTCTTCTTTCTAAGATTGAATTAAGGTAAAGAATTACTACAGAAAATTGGAAATATTGTCCACCAGAGGACGACAAATCAACTATCAACTTTCAAGAATAGAATGCAGATTGATGACAGGTACATTTACTAAGAGTTTGGTGCGCAATTGCAGAAGACTTACAGGATTATAGCTTGTGTCAATTCATCCATAAAGGCTATAACAATTCGGCATCGCTAAGGATGTAGAGGGTCGAAAGAAATTACGAATGAAAATTACCTTAGGGAAACGATTCAAATTCCCAAATAAATAAGTATCATTCACTAATAAGAATCGTTTCACGTTTTAAGACTCGTCAGCAGTTCGGAAAGAAAAAGGGTTCGGTTTGAGGTTCGATACACCAGCTGGAATAAGCGGTTTGGTTCGGTTCAAAACTGTTCCCTGAATCTTTCTATATTTTGTGGCGAATTTCGAAATTGTTTTTCCAAATATAAAAAAGGTGCTTTCTTAAATTTAGGCCGCTTTATTAAATGACATGCTATTCGCCCCATTTTAAGACACCGTGCAGTGCATTTCATATCTTAATTCAAGGATAAATCTGCAGTAAACTTAAAAAGATTTTATCAAAACGTTTCTTCACATTTTAGACTAAATCGCAGAGATTCTATAACTAAGATATTATATTCTATAAACCCATTTACATTCTATAACAAGAAAGAAAGTCGGTCAAGCCCGACTATAACATACTCTGGAAATTACTAAGGAAATTATACGCTCAGCATAAATGTTGATGTTGCTGTAGCAGCTGAAAGCAGTGCTGCTACAGCGCTGCAGCAGCGAACAGTCTTTTGATCATAGCTCGACAACCGTTCATCCAATATTCTTTATTTCTTTGGCGGATCGATAAGTTAGCCTGATTACTAAATATGTCTAGAAAGAACAAGCTATCTATCTTTAAAACTGTGGGAGATATGACGTTTTTTCTAAGTTGCGGGGGCGGGAGGGGGCGTGGCCAAAATTGAAAATAAACTTGATCTGCCTGCAGACATAAGAAGCATATGTTTTATACATGTCATACATCTATCTCTTACCATCTCTGAGATCTGTGCGTTCATACGCACAGACAGACGGACATGACGGACATGACGGACATGACGGACATGACGGACATGACGGACATGACTCCGCTGTTGATGCTGATTAAGAATATATATACGTTATAGGATCGCAGATGCTTCCTTCTATAAAAAGCTGTATTTTTGGATTGTTTCTTTTAAGTTTAGAATTAAAATTTAAAACTAAGAGAAGAAACAAAGTTTTGGGCGATTTTCTAAAAACTAGAAAAATAATTTTTTGAGTGCATATGGTAAGTTTGGTCAAAAGTTGTGGAACCTTATCAATCTAACACTGATATCCACCTTTTCTACTTGGAATTTGCGGCCCTTCAAGCCAAACATTGAAGAATGCTGTGAGAAGTGAGCTGCTTAACGCCGGAATCAGTTGGAGGCGTCTCCTTATTCTGCTGGTCCGCAGTACTCCCATCACAACCCTCGCACGCCTGATAGCAACCAAAGGTTTCACTGATGAATTGGATGGAGCAAACCGTCTCCAATTAACTGACAGGGAAAACAGCACCGAAACTGGGACATAAATTTGTGATGGCTTATGCAATTGTTACAGGGGATATCGGTACGATGGCTCCGACTTTGGCTAATAACATTTAAGTGGAATATCTTTGTTGTTGTGTGCCTAATGTGGCCAAAATGAAACCCTGGAGAGCAAACAGCCGCCAAATGTCACTTGACTGTCTGATTGTTAAACAAATAAAAAAGCAAAGCACATTTACGGGCATTTCTCGTAATCCCCCGGAAAAGTGGGGGGTGGAAAAGCATAGGCGAGAAGGCAGCAACTGTCGGCGCTTATCAATATTTACACAGTTACAGGGCGGCGCGAATTTTTTCGTCGGCTGCTGCTGCCAAGGCAAATAAGAAATTTGAAAGTAATCAAAAACTCATTGTGCCGGCTCCCGTGTTCCCCTCACGCTCGCTCGCCCCCTTTCGCCGTCTCTCTTTTGTGCTTCCGCTCAGGCAACTATATTTTTATGACCATGCTTTGGTTATTGCAAATTGCAAAAAGCAAAACGCCTTCGCACATATTGCCACTTAGCCTGGCATTCAATTGCCGTTAAGCGACCGACCCCCCACCAATCCACCCACCATCCACCCACCACCCGCAATAACAACAATGCGTCTGCCACTAAACACGCCTAACGCGTCCGCCACGCCTCTCCAAGTTTTTAAAGAAACATTTTTTGCCCGGCAAGACATTTTTATGTTTATAGTGTGCCACCCACCCCACACCTCCCTCCACTCGCCGCTCCCATTGACACTTGTTACAATTTTATATTTTTGTATTCGGCAACTGTTTTCGCTTTGTTCGCTCGAAAGCGTTTTTGTACTTATTTGTATGAAAACTTTGACTGGCAATTTGCGAGTACATAAAAGAAATTTGTTCTACGCTTCGCTATTTTCTAAAATGGCCACTTTAACTTAAAGCGCCGCCAACGCCGCCGCCGCCGCCGCCCACTCCTACACGGTACGTGACTGTCGGTGGGGTTTGAGTTTAATAAGCAATGGGAAATATGTTTCCACCGACTTCCGTAAATAGATAACGCCTTCAAATGTTGTTCACAGTATTGTGAGAAAAGTGTAAAGGTGGTGGAACAATTTCAAGAGATTGAAAAGCAATATTTATATCAGAAGTGAAGTACATTCTGTTTGAGTACTACTCTCACCCCCCTTGAAAATTGATGTGTATGTGATGCAGGGTTGTATACGGTTCTATAAAAGGATGAAGCACAGACGGACACGGCTAAATCAACTCAGGTTGTTCTTCTGATCAACCATTTAGATATATACTTCAAGAGCTCAAGTCAGTATTGCTCATTTTTGATCATTAACGAATCCACTAGCTCTTCGTAGTGAGCACTTGTCACCATGCCAAACACCAGCTAAGTATTTGTCTATCTACACAGGGAACCAACTAAGCTAAAGTCGGAGATATGACAAGAATTTCGGCATTCAAAAATCCTTACTCAAATCAATAGTCAAGTCAAATCAAGTACGTCTTACAGAGTACTTTAAGTTTGTGCAAAAGTATGTAACAGCCAAGAAGGAAGCAACACCGACCCCACAAAGTAGGAGTGCCCACAGCCACCTTACGGCAGCGTAGCCACCAATACAAATTAACAAAAAGTAATTCAAAAGCAACAGCCACCTGAATACGAAGTAGAAACCCGACTGTGGCCTGGAGAAATGTGTGTGAACTTGTGGCTGCTCGTGTCAAATTTTAGGCTTAAGCTCCATTTGCACGACCTGATCGCTCAGCTGAGTTTTCGTCTCATTTGCTGTCAGCTCGTGTAAACAGGCGACTGATTAGTTACCAAAATTTTCTCAGCTGAGTAATCCGGCGAAATAGAACCGATTCTAATTGTCAGCTGAGTGGTTGTAGAGTTGCTAAAATCGTAATCGTTAACGCTGAGCTGAGTTGCTCCCCCGAACTGCTCAGCTGACAAAAACTCAGCTGAGCGGAGCCTTACAAACGCATACGAATTTGCTGTTGTGTTCAATTCTGCAAGAGTCATAGAAAAGGAAGGGGTAGAGAGACACATTAAAAGCTGCTGCTGTAATTCTACATAGAAAAGAAAATCTGAAATCAATCCGAAGCGGGATTGTAATACCGGAGCTGGCTTCAAATGATTCTGTTTTTTGAGATTAAATACAAAGTGTGAGTCAAATCAATCTTTTTCTGGGTCGTCTTTAGAATATGCGGGATTACCCTCTAAGCGCAATACTCTTGTCAATGGCTTTTGCGCAAAACATCAACAAATGCGCACGGCTCGTATAGACTGAGGACATCCCTGCCAGAAAGTAGATAAATCGAAAAAAAAGTGCGTGGCAAATTTTAAGCCTATGAAGTATGATATGATCCCGGCAGTAGGTATACAATTTTAAGTACGAGTGGACCTGAATTGATACTTTATATCAGCGATGTTCACCCATAGCGCCCAGGGGCCGAACACTTTAGGCAATTTATGCCGAATGCTTGCCGACGTAATGCTTCAGTGAGTGATAGAGAGAGACAGAGAGCTACAGAGAGCCTCTCTTCTTAAACATCGCTGCTTTATATTTACGAGAAAGCTACGCTAACTTCGTCTGTATCGAAGTTTTTATACCCTCGCAAGTGCTCGCTTAACTATTTTCAAAAATAATTTTTTCCACAGACCGACCCATTTTCCGACTGATCGTTGGTATGGGAGCTATATGATAAAGTCATCCGATATGGACAAAAATTTGAAGAATTGGGTGCAAGCATGTGAAACACAGAAATACAAAATTGAAGGATGCTACCATTAAAAACAAATAGTTTTTCTAATTAGGACTGTTTTTCAGACCTATCTTTTGTTTGCCAGCTATACCATATAGTTTTCCGATTTTCATCAAACTTGACAAAATTATAAAAAAGCATAGAAAACCTATGAATACAAAGTTTAGAGATGTTTCTCTTGAAAGGAAAAATTTTTTTTATACTAAAACTAGTTTTCTGACCGATTGCTCCAATGGGAGCTATGAGATATATTCATCTGATCCGGTAGGTTCCGAAATATTAGTAGTGTGCAGCAAAAAGAAGACTCTGTGCAAAATTTTAGCTGGATAGCTTCTACACTGATAGACTAGTTCGTGTAGAAACAGACAGACGGACGGACAAGGCTCAGCTCGTCACCCTGATCAAGAGTATATATGGTTTATGGGGTCGGAAATGAATATTTAAACATAATTGATGTTGTCTGTACTCCATGTTCGCAGATTTGGAAGAATCCAAAAAAAATATATGAATCGATTTTAAGACCGGAAGGACTGAATCTATCCTCTCCAAGAATCAAACAACTCAGATGCATTCTTCTTAAGAAGTATTACTGGTGACACATTAAACGAGACCTTTCCAGCAGTCACTTGCCACTTTTCCAAAACTTAATAATAAAGTCAATTTAGAAATGTTACAAACGCTTTAAAGAAATGAATAAAGATTTCAGCATTTCAATTGCAACAGCAAAAACAATTTCAAAGCACGCACAGCCCCAACAATTTCTGATTTGTATTTGTTTTCCAGTTGTTTACTTGCCACTTTGCATAGAAATGGCCATTGAGTGGCCATTCATTCACATAAGGGTTAGAAGAAGCAAATAACAATTTATTGATCCCTTTTAGTCGACCACTTTTCGAGTGGCCTTGACCGTTGGGCGTATAAAAATGTATATTATCCCAGCAATTAGCCTTAATTGAGTAAATTAACAATGCCGCCACAACGATAAAGGCAATCGAGGTACTCAGGTATCTCATTTTGTGGCAGCACAATCAAGAAAAAAAAAAACACAAAAAGCACATAAAGCGAAGCATCATTAAGTTGTGCCATAAAATTTGAGACTAGATGTGGAATCGAGCGCCTTAAAGTGGGGACTTAGGTCACAACTGCAGCATCAACTTGAAGGGAAGTTGTCAGAAGTGGCACTAAATCAAAACTACAAGTAGAGGAGACACTGACCAAGTTGTCCACCAACTGGACTTGTCTCACTCAGCTCTCTCTCTCTCTCTCCATCTCCTACTCGAGTTGCAGGCACATTGATGTATGTCTTTTATGTGCGTGCTGGGCCGAGGGACAAGACAAACTGGGACGTGGAGAGAAATTACAACTACAAGTTGGCGTAATTTATATGCAGACATGGACAGCAGCAGCAGCAGCAGCAGCAGCACATTGCAAGACAGGAGCAGAAAAGCCGGCAAATCGAAGCAAAGTGCTTTCGACAAAATATTTGTAGCCAAAGCCAATGCAAATCGGACAGCGAATGCCAGTTGCTGTTTATAATGCAATGTAGAACTTTGCGGTTGCTCAATTTAAAAAGTAAACAAAAATGCTACAAAATGAATTTTTATGATATGCAAATGATTCGGTGCCCAGTGAGCGAGCACGCAATGTGCGACCAGTGCGAGTCCTGGCTGGTTACACGCTTGACCAATCCCCCAACCCCCCGACCCACTCCCACCCACTCGCCGCCTCATGGGTGCATGAAAATTTCCATTACAAAATTTTGCGGTGCGCTGCTGTTATTTTTGGACTGTGTGTGTGTGTGTGTGTGTGCTTAACAACAGCAAAAAACAATTAAGTTTTGATTAGAAACAACTTCGAAAAATCTCTGGGAACGCCCCTGGGGTAGTCATTCCACGCTCCTCCATATTTTATGCGATGACAGCTCCACAGACAGAACTTGCCTTGCACCACCACACATCCACCAGGCCTGCCAGGCGCTTCAACAGAGGCAGGGAGAGAGAGAGAGAGAGATTGCGAGTGTGAGTCCGTGTCGTCCTCGGTGCAAATAAATGAAATCGGAAGTCGCAGCTCAAAGATGTCGTTCAGCTTCTCTCTGATGATGTTCATGTGGGCGGCGCCCGCACATTTATCTGTCTGCATGTGTGTACTTGGATCCCCCACAAAAGCGTATTGTCAAAGTTGTGGCATATAAAATATTAAGCAAATTCCCAGCAGCTTTTTCTTTCCTGCGTTGTATTTTTGTGCCTTAAAGTGTTTTTTTTCGAACAATCATTTGAATATACCTTTGTGTGAGTATGAGTCGTCTTAATATACATATACTGGCGATTTTATTAACCACCAGGGGTGAGCCCATTCGCTAGATAAGGGTATAACTACTTCACTTGCTACTTGGCGAACAGGGAGTTGGAAGTAGGATCGTATTTTGACAGTTCGCAAGGCCACAAGCTAGGAAATAAGGTGGCTCAATATTAATCGAATACAGTTTAACAAGTTTGTAAGCCCTAACCCAGTGTTAGCCAACATGCACCATGGTAGTTTTAAAAGATTGCTAAACATATGTCTAAAAGCCACGTGACATTTCTCACATTACTAAATTTTTATAAGCCGTTCGGTACAGTACCGCACAACACAAATTATGCACAAGCTGAAACACGTTCTTCAATTCTACCAACACATCCATGCAACTCATTTCGTCGCAGATGACAGACAGTAATTACCCACAAAGAAATGTCAACAATATCAAATGCGGTATACCTTCTGGTGTAGTTCTTGGTTTTCGTCTATTTGCATTGTATTTTAACGAACTCTCTGTTTCATTGTCAAATGGTAATGTGCTTATGTATGCTGATGTTGGCCAATTGTATGCTAGTTGTCTACTGGGGGGAATATAGATAGGTGAGTGGGTTTGCTTATGTAGAGCTAATAATGTAGTTTCTTTTATAAGTCATCACAAGATCTTAAAAGTATATTTCCTAAATCTAATCAACACATATTCCAGACTTTCAACCAAAAGGGGACTCCATTTTCAATTGATTGTGTTTGGATTTTTGATTAAGGGCCGATTTCTCATCTCATGCTTAGCTACCATGTGTCAAATAAACTAAGATTTTGCTTTGTTATTTGTTGGTTTATGTGACAGATAGCTCTATGCAGTAGTTTAGAAAACGGCCCTTAATCTGTTTCATTTTATATATAAACCACCCGAGTACTCGGCGATGCTTGAGCCCCTTGCTGTGTGATAATATGAAGCGCTTGTATTCAAGCTTTAACTGGCTCTATTTTAACATTTAAACTTCTCCAAACTTATGCGAAACCTATTTTATATTGAGAAAATACCAACCACATACCAAATTTCCAGCTTATGCCTTAAATTTTTGTTTTTTTTTTATGCTTGGTTGTTATTTATTGGATCTTCTCTTAAAGAGACTAACAATAATTTTGCAAATCTTATTTTAGAAACTATTTTATAGAACTATTTCAGTTAGTTTGTGTTCTGCTGCCCTTCAAATCAGTCGCTGGGTTGGTAGATCGTTTCTACGAGGACTAGAACGCGTTGCCAGCATGGTGAGAGATTTGCAAGTTGGTCAGTGTGGGCAAGAAGCTTTTCAGAATCTGAAGTTCCTCAATTTCAGTTTCAACCAATGGGATGCTGAGGTCGTTGTGGATATACTTATTGCGAAAGTACCATGGCGCTCCAGTGTAAGTTCTAAGGATTCTTCACTGTGATCTTTGGAGGATGTCGACACTGCTCTCACAAGCATTTCCCCATAGCTGCGAGCCATAGGTCCAGACAGGCTTTATGGTGCTTTTGTACAGTAAGACTTTAATTCCAGCTTTAGAGGGGAACGGGTGCTAATTAGCCAGTGAAGGCTAATAAATTGTTTCTTGTATATACAACTTTCAGCAAGTTTTCATACTCTGGGATCAGTTTTCTTGTATTGGAAAACAAAATCATGAATTTTTTTGCTTACTTTTCTTACAAGTTCCAAGTTGCTAGAAGAGTTTTAAGACAATCGGTTGAGAAAAGTTACTTTGCATGCTGATTTTTCCGGAAGTTTTCATATGCTTCACAAATTTCCTCTAACACTAATTTTACTAACCAAGTTTTGAGTCAATTGAATAGGAAATAGTTTTTCCACACAAAGTTTTCTTGATATTTTTCCACCCTGGGATCGGATTTGACAACTGTTTTGCTAAAATACTAAATCGAAACCAATTGTGACCAATCCCTAAGTCGATAAACGTAGTGTTAAACGCCTTGAACATAAATTGAATCGATCATGTAAAAAAAAAACATTGGCTGGCTATTTGAGCCTTAGGCCAGTGAAAGGTCTTACTAATCCAACACCAACATTGGAACATTAAGTCATACATTATTTCGCTTTCTACTTTATTTTACTTCTTTCCTTCAAGCTGAGTCGGCTAAAAAATTTATTATACTCTGTACCGTAGGTACATAGAGTATTATAAGTTTGTGCAAAAGTATGTAACATCCAGAAGGAAGCATCTCCGACCCCATAAAGTATATATATTCTTGATCAGCATCAACAGCCAAGTCATGTCCGTCATGTCCGTCTGTCCGTCTGTCCGTCTGTCTGTCCGTATGAACGCACAGATCTCAGAGATGGTCTCGGAGATAGAGGTTTGACATGTATGGGACATATGCTTCTAATGTCTGCAGGCAGATCAAGTTTATTTTCAATTTTGGCCACGCCCCCTCCCGCCACCGCAATTTAGAAAAAACGTCATATCTCCCACAGTTTTGAAGATAGATGGCTTGTTCCTTCTGGACATATTTAGTTATTAGAATAACTTATCGATCCGCCAAAGGAATGAAGAAGATCGGATGAACGGTTTTCGAGTTATGATCAAAAGAAAATTTTCTTGATACAGAGTATGTTATAGTCGGGCTTGACCGACTTTCTTTCTTGTTTTTTCCAAGCAGAACTTCCAAAACATTTTTGATGTGGCCCGAATTTTCATAATCAGGGTAATACAGATACAAAAGTGTACATATACATAAGTAAGCATACTTACTAATCAAGTTTCAAGGCAATCGAAAGAAAAACCATTTTTATTCAAACAAACTTCAACGTATGAGACATGAAAATAAAAGTGCAGACACTTTCAACTTGCTTAAGCCAACCAGCTCAGCTTTTTATTTCGCAGCGGACGCCAAATGCTTGAGTTTTTAAAACAATTCTTAGTTCTTTCTGTAATTTTTATTAAAAATCGGAAAATAAAAACTTAAGTCTTAGTCCTTATCCAATTTATGTTTTCGATTTTTCAATCAAAAATTACATGAAAATTCGTATGTTTTTTTATGAGAAATTTGCATAAGCCTGAGTTTAACGAGATTTGTTCAGAGTTCTACATCCTGGAACCACATTTATAAACCCAACCCAACTCTTTTCTACATAAACTTAATTGAACAACGGAAAGATAAAGGAATCAAACTCCTAACAAACCATTATATTGATTCAAATATGAATTTGAGTAATTCAGAATTCAACTATTTTCCCAAGTTCTAAATATTCGTAAAATTTAACTGATAAACTTAGCTCTTGGGTTTCTTGATCGTTGTTCATGTAAGCTTAAACTTGACGTGCTAGGGCAAAACGGAGCCCGAAAATGCACTAGGAATGTTTACCACCTTCTTTGGTTAAAAAGTTTCCTATTTTTGTAAGCTTATGTAATCCTCATAAACAAATTTTAGTCTTAGAAATGTTAGCCATTAAGATCCCTTGTTGTATGAAAAGAGAGTAGAGCTGGGCAAATTTCCCAATGTGAAAAGCAACATTTACCAACTATTTTTAACGTCTGGAGAAAATAAGTGTGGCAAGCTCACTTGGTTAATATAACGAGAGTCCACAAACACTTAATGGCTCTGGCCACAGCTGCATTTCCCTTTTTTTTTCTCACCAGATACGAGTCATATCTTTTCCCATAAAATATTACATTTTCAAAAACTTGTTGCATCTTCTCGGTGGCATAAATCATTTGTCAACGAGCCACATTGAATGTCCGTGCCCAGGCACGCTAATGTGGTCAATGCCAACTGTTGCCTCTTGCCTCGTCGGACAGCCGTTCAATTGCAGGATGCAGGCTGAATGACTCTATAAATGCATCTGCCTCTCCGGCTTCCCTTCGTATAAAATTCAAGTGAATGTTTCGCTGGCAAGGTTCCAAACGAGGCAGTGGGCCTGGGCAACGGAAACGGAAGCGCGCAAAAAATTACGACTGCGAAATGGCAATGGCAATGGCGACGACGATGGCTTTGGCGATGGCAACGGAGATGGCTAGACTAAGTGGCGAAACATGAACAAAAACTTTGCCCGTTGTGCGGCCGGCAAGTTGAAACTAATGACAATTTTGTTGTAATTAGTTGCGGCTTTGCCGTAAACCAACAAATGCGACGGCAAACGAATAAGTTGTCAGCCAACTTAAGTAAAGCCATTTCCATAGTTTTCGTCGCTGGCAAATCTTTTTGCCTCAGCTCAAATTTGTCGGAAATGAGATTCATTTGTTTTCTGCACCCAAGATTCCGACTGTGTGTGTGTGTGTGTGTACCGTGTGTGTAGCCATGACTGTATGAGGGGGGCGGGGGGCATACCAATTACAGGGCAACATTTTACATTTGCCTGCCAGGTATTTCATACTCGTACATAGAGCCAACACTTGGCCTTTAATTATTTGAAATTGCAGCTATGCAGCTGCTGTTGACGTGCCAGGGGGGGTGGAATGCACGAAGGTAGCGTTTACTTTTCATCCGAGACCACAAAATATGCCACACAGCTACTTTGCTTTGCCTTGGCTAAGTTAGAGCTTTGGCTAAAACATGGCATTTCATAAATTTTTGTACAATTAAAAATTGCTCACCTTTGCAAACTGCTGATGAATACTTTGGACGGAGGCGTAAAAGGGTACAACTTATGGCTCTTCTGCAAAAATTTAAATTTTCAGACACAGATTAGAATGAAGCCATGTCTAGGTTTGGTCAAGTGAAATCAACGTTTACAAAGAACCAGGACGTATCCTGCATGTGCAATTTTAAGCGAAGATTGTTTCATATTTGAAGTGTTGTCTTATGCCGCTTGAAGCTCAAACGCTGTACAAGTTCACCAAATCTAACTTGATTGGATTGTAACAGAAATGTGAGTAGAGAATGCACCGGATAGATAGTCCCTAAAATCCCAAACCGAACTGTTTCTGCGGAGTTCTGAATTGAACAGATACAGTTCTTGGCCTTGATTAGACAAATCAATCAACAACACTTTTAGGAAGTCTGCAGAGCTATGTAGGAAAATGAGGGGTTGTGCTTGATTTCGTTGTTTTTGAACACTTTTTTTCTGAATTCGGGTGGCAGTAGAAACGGACCGACTTTGAACTCTTTCATTGCTCTGCAACACAACACCAAATATATGGATGGAGTGGTGGCGTCCACTGGAGTCTACTAAGCTGTTGCTGTTAATGGGATAACCGATATTTTGCTATTAGCGCAATGAGCTCCAATTGAAGGTAGGTCATAGCCTGTTTCGACGTTTTTTTAAATGGTGCTCTTTAAGGTCAGCATTTCTACAAGCGTTACGCCCTGCTGCATAGAATTACATTTGGCAAAGAGGAAGGCTCCCAAGCTAAGCTCTAAAGAGGCCCTTAAAAATGACGAAGCTATAATTCGATGAAGACACGGAATTTTTTGGCGTGCATCGAGAATTGTAAGAAAAGTTGTCATAAAGAAGAAAACTAGTTTTAGTGAGGAAAACTTCCAATCGTAGATTTACTATGTTTTTTTATAATTCAACCAAGTTTTATTAAAATCGGACAATTATATGGTATAGCTGCCATACAAATGATAGGTATGAAAAATCAGTTTTAGTTAGAAAAACTTTTTTTAGGGTTTAAAAACTTCGGCACAGACAAAGTTAGCTTAGCTTTCTCGTTTTTTTGTCGCAGTTAATACAAAATTAAACAAAATTCATTGGTGGCAAGGTCGTTGGATACTTCTGCTTTAGACACTGTTTTGGTCAGTGTTTAGGTCACGGTTTCGTCACTCTATTGGTCACGGTTTAGTCACTGTTTGAGTCACTAGTTTGGTCACTATTTAAGTCACTAGTTTGGTCCCTGTTTCGGTCACTCTTTTGGCTACTGGTGAATCCCTGTGTTGATGAAAGATATGGTTTTTGCTTTAGTCACTGTTTTTATCACTGTTTTAGTCACTCTTTTGGTCACGGTTTTAGTCACAGTTTTTATCACTCCCTTGGTCCTTGTTTAGTCACTGGTCTCTGTTTTGGTCTCTGGTTGATCACTGTTTTGGTCATAGTTATCGTGATTGTTTGAGTCACTGTTTTTATCACTGTTTTGGTCATTGCTTTGGTCACTGTTTTGGTCAGTGTTTAGGTCACTGATTTAGTCACTCTTTTGGTCAAGTTGTAGTCGCTGTTTTGATCACTGTTTTGGTCACTGTTTCTGTTTCTGCTAGTCACTGGTTGGGTCACTGTTTTGTTCGCTGTTTTGGTCACTAACTAGTTACTGTTTTGGTCACTCTTTTAGTCACTGGTCAGTGGGCCATGTGAGTTGCAGTGGTTAGTGCGTATTCCTACTGTGTCAGAGGTCGTAGTCACTGTTTTGGACACTATATTAGACTTTGTTATGTCCACGGTTCTAGTCACTGCTTTGGTCAAAGTTGTTCACTGTTTTTCTCTTGTTTTTGTTCACTGCTTGATCACCGTTTTCCCCCTCTTTCCACCACCATCACACAACCAACCTGCTGATATGGAGAATTGTGACTTTGCAAAGTTAAAAGCGTAGCCGAAGAATTGTGACACAAAATCAAAATTATTCCCGTTTTGGGCCCCCAGTCAAGTGTTCGTAGAGGAGCTTTGTTCTGAAAATTCGTAAATAAACTTCGTAGATCTTAAACTACAACTCAAACAAGTTGAGAAGTCGGTCAAGCCCAACTATAAACTTCTCTGTATCTGCCTAAGTTGGTATATATTATAATCTGCTGCATTTTAAAGTAGATGCCACACGAAGAGTTAAGGGGTATAAAGTACTGCTGCTGTAACGCCACTATTGTTCATCCGATTCTCCTCATAAAAAGCGATTTTAAAACTAATATTCTACAATTCTTATGATTGCAAAATGCTTGAGAAATGATTTCACTTTCTTAAGGAAAATGACTTCATGTCATTTTGGAAAGTAAATGCCAATTAAGTGTTATGGTTATCTTCCCATTATCGCCCTTTTAACTGTCATTGATGTAAGCTTTTTGTTTCCTATCTCAAATCAATGTAAAGTGGTAATGATTAATGAAAAAACATCCAAGCACATTCAAGCACATGAAATAAAAAAACGGTCTTTGAAAGCAGAACTCAAGCTGTGCGCTGGAATTCATTCATGCAATTTTTCACTTTTCTTCTTTTATCTGCCTGCAAGTGCAGCAGCAGACGCCGCTCTGAAACTGAAACTCTGGTAAGGGGTATTTTAATTTTGTGCAGTTGTTGGCGAAAGTAAAATCAATATGGCCAAGTTCAAGCCATCAAAGTGTGACAGTTGGCTGTCTAGATGACTTCAATTAGAGTCAATTAGAACCAAGTTTTTGATAATGCCTGTTGGCCGCATGTGGGCTTACTGCTGCTGCTCACAAACAGAACCCAATGCACGAAAGGGTATTTCAAGTGCCCCAGAATGACTTTTACTCCTTTAATTTCGCTCGCTTAAATATTTTAGAGAATAGCGCTCACTCGATCAAGATGATTTATTTTGCAAGTAAAAGTCCTGTCGCCGTCCCCCAATTCTAAATTGCCAGGCAAGTGCACTTAAAGGCGACAGCGAGCGCGTTTATCTGCCAGCCAGCCAACCCGCACAGCTAGCCCGAATAGTTTTAGAGACGGGAACCGGCGGGAGGGCTGATGCCTGATGGCTGATGCTTCATGCAAAATCAAACGCAAAGTTTTGATTATAGAAAAAGTAGCGGGGGGGCGGGCGAGCGAGTTTTGTTTGAAGAGTGAGCGCGCGTGTGAGCTTAAGACACTTTCAGCACAATCCATCATTAGGAAGGAACAGCTGCTTCCTGCTGCTCTCAGCTCAATCCGCTTTGAGATGCGCTCGACAATATTTTTCAATTTCGCACAGCAATCGAGCGTTGATAAGAAAACTAATGGTGAGTGCAGTTAGGTTGGGTGGCTGCGTCTTACGGCTGACACAGACAGCATATCCAACAAATGAAGCCGCAAAGCTCCTGCCGAGCTGATGGGGAATTGGACCTACAGAGCGCACATGTGCCAGGTTCATCAACGCCTCGCATAACTGGATATAGACTTAATATCGTTGGCAAATTGTAGTCTCCCTTTTGCCGTTTCTGTTAATTAAATGGGGGAATTTAAAAACGGATTTCAAGGCAAAAGCCAAACGGCAACCACACATCCCAATGACGGGCCAAATAACCGCAAGTTCGTCATCAGTGCTTGGATCTGCTGTTGCCCACTCTCTGGATGCCGTGTCGCAGCGTCGCCGTGTTTATTAATGAGCTGACGTCCAGCAATCTGCCACATGCAGCGCTCCTGCGGGATGGTCATCATTGTCCACTCGGTTTGCTCTGCGCCTTGTTTAAATCACTGGCCCACACGATAATCACAATCAAAATGTATGCAAATTGAGCAGCGAAACGCTTGCTGGCCCGTCCATCCACGGCTGAAGCCATCCCATTTAATCAGCTTTTTCCTTTTCAATGCAGCGAGCAGCGAGTTGATTAAGTGGCGGAATGCGTGGGAATGCAGCTTAAGTGTGGCTAGTGTGGGTTTATCTCCCATATAAGTATATGTATTATATATATATTTGAAAATTAATTAACAAAAGTTGAGTGAGTCGGGTGCAAAATGTAAAAAAAAAAGGAAAAGGAGGAAAAGTTGAAATAATTCCACTGAATGGAGAGCAGGAAAATTGAAATTACTAAGAGCGAGCCACAAGATGTGTTTAATTAGTC
This sequence comes from Lordiphosa andalusiaca, assembly GCA_035044965.1. Lineage (NCBI taxonomy): Eukaryota > Metazoa > Arthropoda > Insecta > Diptera > Drosophilidae > Lordiphosa > Lordiphosa andalusiaca. The sequence goes on from JAWNNM010000342.1 coordinate 1,913,429, forward strand.
AACATTCAATTGGTCGAGAAATGAATCCTTTTAAAGTTAATACCTATCACTGGGTGTATCGTATGCGTCAGGGTCCTGGTCCGGTTCCTGGGGGTGGTCGAAGCTTGAGTATATGAATCAGCTTAAGGCAGCCACTGCTCTGCTCTTTAACCTGCCATTTACGATCTTGATGCTGGAAGCTTTTTCTTTTTCATTTCGCCTTCAGGGTTCACATACAGCATTTTATATAGAGAGGCAAGACACTGGGGGCTTTAATTTTTCATACTTTGTAGTCATTATTTTGGCTTGAAGTGTGTCAATACTAGTGTTGGCTTGTTCATGAGTGACAAAATTGAGTTGTTCACTAAACTGAGCAAGTGAACATGTTCTTCATTTGTTGTTCATTTTTGTTCAGTCAGAGCTGTTCAAGTTGCTCTTGTTCTGTGAGTTGTTCAAACAGATTTGTTCCGTCGCTCAGTGAGTCTTGTTCAGTCAGAGTTGTTCAGTTGCTCTTATTCTTTGAGTAGTTCATTAAACGTTGTTCAGCCGCTTTTGTTCTGTCTCTATTGCTCCGTGAGTTGCTCAGTATCTAGTTCAGAGATTTGTTCAGAGAGTTGTTCAGTAACTAGTTCAGTGAGGTGATCATTGACCGTTCACTTAGTTCGGTGACTGTATGGGAACTCTGAGTTAAGAAGTCATCATACCTCCCACTGTACGGAGATACTGACTTAGATCCTGTTTTGTTGTAAACTTCATTAAAGATTAAATTAAGTTAAGTTTGTATTTCATTTCAATACACATTGGCTCGTAAGCTACTCAACAATGAAGCAACTCAAAAACTGAACAACTGAACAACTGAACAACTGAGCAACTGAGAACTGAGCAATTTGACTGAGTTGACTCACTTTAAAAAAATGAACAAGTGAACATTTTCACTGAAATGAACAACCTTTACCCAACACTAGTTAATACTATGTTATAACAGATCTACACAAAAATTAATGATGATAAGATCCAGGGCATTCTCATATCAATAAATATCAAACTGATATTTTCGAACATGTAAAATCAATATTTTAAGATTAAATTGATATATTTTCAAGTCATTTTGTTACACAAAATTCAAACATATTTTATAAATGACTGGTTAATCTCTTCTCTCTTCGTATTACATAAGAGTTAGTCCTGACTGACTGATTGGTAATCATCGCACAGACTAAACGGTAAGAGATAGAAGGCTGCAATTTGGATACGAGTTTTCTTATGTGGTGAAAGTGCGTACTGAGGCGGGGTATTGGTAAACTCCAACCGGAAAAGCGTAGGGAATTATCGCACAAATTGTAGTGTTGTAAGCAAACATTGTGTTACCGATTTTAGTCAAATGTTAACCAGCACTAAGGTAGTACGAAACACATCCGAAGAACAGAAGAAGAAGCTGATTCGAGTGGATGCAGAAATACGCTTAAATATTATTAATTTGTGTGAATAAACAATAAAATATGTATCATTTAAAGATGTGAAACATTATTGCAAGTGCTTTCTTCAGGTTACAATGTTACAGTTGATATAAGACATTTGCACTTTCCGAAGAACTCAGTTTCAATTTTAAAATTGTTTGAAAACCCTTTTCTTCTATAACTTGGGTTAATCTTAGATCAACTGATCGAAAAAATATTGCAGGAAATGATATAATAGGAACCATAAACCAATGAATCGATGCCCCATTTGATTACTTTCTAGATATTTTCCGCTTCCCCCACCAGAAATCAGACCCATTCAGCACCGATCGGAATAATAATGCCAGATTTGAAGTTAATTCACCGCAGAAGCTATAAACCTCTTCCAACAGAACGGAAAAATATGAATAGAAATGAGATTGCAGCACCCAAAATCCAATATAATAATATCTCATTTGATTTTTTGTAAACTCTACCCCCCATCCCCCCTCATAAATATGACCCGTACCCTCGGATCGGGTAAATACTGCTGGAAATTAGGTAAGCTCACCGAAAATTCTATGAAACAATACCCCATTGGAGATTTTTTTCAGGATTTTACCCCCTTTTCCTGTTCTCTATAAGTCAGCCTCTTCCAACAGTTTGAAAACATATTGGTAGAAATGAAATTGGAGCACCCAAGTGATATTTCGTTAATGTTACCCCCCTTTCCACCACAATATTCTTACCATTCTCCACCCATGAAAGAATATTACCAGAAATTGTCGTTTAGAAATTGTGAAACCTATAAAACGATACCCAATTCGAATGTTTTAAAGATCTTACTCACCTTTGTAAGTCAGCCCTCACCCAATCGATCGATTAAATGTTATCACAAAATGAAATCAGAGCATCCAAAAATCCATTCCATTTCCATTCTCTGCCATTTTGAAAGACTGCACCTTCAATATTTTAATAAAGTCAAAAATTGTTGATGCATTCTTACCGATTCTGCTGTATACAACTGGGACGCTTAGGCTCATTCCTCCCTCAGCGAACATTTCCTAAACTGAGTAAAGGGAACAAGGACAATGAGCAACCATTTTGCAGCTGGGGCTTGTCTAATGCATAAAAATGCATTGCTTCGATGGCGTCCCCTGATCCTTGTTGTTTCTATTGTTAATGTTATGTTGTTGTTGCTGTTGCTCCTTTCGCCTGTTGCTGCCCATGCACTGACTTCTCGCCCCGGCAATGCGCAGGCGCTGGAAGGCCACACAAACTGTTGCAGTTGGCTGGACAAAAACATTGCCCCAGCCAGAGCCAGTTTATCCGTGACTTTATCCATAAAAGGCGACCGCTTTTATTAGTTTTTTTTTCAGTTGTTGTTGTTTTTCGTGGGGCAGGTCCCCAAAGGGACTTCGGTCGTTTGCCTGGAAGCCTATGTGAGTCGTCTCTTATTGTTGTTATTTCAGTGCCTGGAATGCAGTGCGTTGTCTTTTTTATTACTACTGGATTTTTGTCTTTGCTTCGGGCCTACCCCAGTTTGGTTGCGGGGGGGGGGGGCTTTTGCTCGGCTGGTGCTTTGCAATTGCAATTTTCAAGGATAAGCTTGAAGCAGATTTATAAGGAGGGCTTCAGAACGTGCGGAATTTATTAATGCTGCCCCAGAGTAGTTGGCAGCCACCACCACCACCACCACCATCACCACCACTTCACCTTCATCAGCTGGAGGGTTATATAAGGTGTCGACCGGCTCGAGGCGTATTGAAGTTTTGCACATCAATAATGAGATGGAAGCGAAACGTTGCCTTGTACACAACCAAAAACTAGACAAGGGCTGCTAGGGCTGTTAGTTTTGCGCTCCACCTTGCTGAAGCTGGCAAAGAAGCCGCTTTACCTGAATCTGAACAACTCTCACGTAGTCGCATTAACAAACTTCGGTGCTTAAAGTGCAGTCGAAAGGCAAACACCAACAACATATTTGTAATCTCGCGCCGAGGAGATGCCCTCCTCGTACCATTAAACTTTATCTGTGTTTGTGCAGCCGGCAAGAGGGCAAGGGCATGATGTTTTTGGGATGGTAATGAGGCGTCGGGAATAGGAACAGAACAAAAGGCCAAATCTGACAGTGGGTAGACGGTGGCATTTATTATTCATTCGTTGCTAAAAGAGTGCTGAAAGTGAACTTTAAAACGAAAATGTATTGAGTGTAAACGGGACAAAGGTCATGCAGAAATATTAAAAGAAGTGGTGTCCATTTTATTTGTATTAAAGAAGTAGAATCGCTTAGTTTTACCGTGACTGTCGAACCATTAAATTGGGAAAAAGCATTTCAAAGCGGATCAATTCGAGCAAAAATATTTGGAACTTAATAATCTTAGTTTTACAAGGAAAAAGTATTGGAAGGACATTGCGAAACATTCTTTTATTACACTCATCAAAAAATGCTCTAAATTTGAAATATTCACACTTGGCCTTAAGTATTTTCAGCATTAACTTAGAGTTAAATATGATATTCGTAGATCTAAAGTGTGCTCACTTCAATTTGAAAATGAAGTGGAAACGAAAGTGGAACCTCGACTAAAAGTCTTAGCTGAATTATGTCAAAAATGTCTCTCTGGTATTATAAAAATCTAGGAAATTGTTTTGGAGAAGTGTCGACATGCCCGCTGAGGCCATACAAATTATGGAATTTTTGAAATGACTCAAAAAAGACTCAAACGTGATTTAAATGTTAAAAAAAAGTTCTTTAAATTTCAGGGGAGGTACCAGAAGTTTATAAAAAATCGTTAAATTACTTTGATGATCTTCAGAACTGCATACTTAAAGTATAAGTCGGAGCGGTGGTCGATTCTCCTTAAAAGTGTTGCCTAAAGTATTCACTGCATTGTAATTCTCAAGTTGAAATTCACTGAATTGGGAGTATAAAAGAGGCAACCGAAATTCGGAGCTTATACATGTGTTTAGTAAATACAAAGTGCTTTTTAATTAATTTTACCACAAAAGGTGCATAGTAAAATCATATATGATTGTTTTATAGGTTTTACCAAGCGACTTTTCCCTGAGTGTATTCAAATTACTCTCGAAATATCAACATTGTATACTTTTAGTGGCACTCAGGGTAAAGCATACACAAATATACAACAAAAAAAAGGAAGAAAACAACACTAAAAAAATTGAAAAACATTTTTATAAACTGCGGCATTTCACAATGTGTTTTTGATGGAGCTGAGCTTGACACATTAGCAATTTTAGTCCATTAACGCAAAATTGCGACCATAATTGTGCCTATAAATTGTGTGTGTCATTTGGGACTGAGGATAGAATGAAACCAAAGCTACACAAAGAATATTCAGTTGGTGTAAAAGTAAGTAACAGCCAGAAGAAAGCATTTCCGACCTTATCGAGTATATATATTCTTGATCAGCAACAACAGCCGAGAATATAAAGCTATATCCGTCTGTCCGCCTGTTTGTATCTTAAAAGTGGTAGGAGATGGAGGATCGCCATGTTTGTCACGAAAACTTCTTATTCCTGCAGGCAGAAAAAATGTATTTTTAACCACCGAAATTTAAAAAATAGAAGAATGTTAATTTCAGCTCGGCCGAAGTTTGTTTCTAACTTATTTGAGGGAAATTTCCACTGGAAACAAACAATTTTTTCTCACTAAGATTACTTTTCTGACTCTATTCTTCGATGCCAGCTATACTATACACTCAGAAAAAAAAACCAAGAACCAAGTACTTGAATTAAGTACAAAAGGTGTCAATAGTACGGTAAGTACGAAAATACTTGATTTAAGTACAAAATTCTTATATCAAGTACGATTTTTTCAATCCCGAAATACTTGACATTAGAATGTTTTGGGATATATTAAGTAATTAATCATACTTTTAGCTTATAATGGTCTTAAGTCAAGCCCGATTATGTCTCAAAATAAGTACAAAACATTCGTTCTGAAAGTGCAGTAATTTCTATTGCCAGCCCAAAAACATTCTAGGATAAATATATGAGAGTATTTCAAACTAGTACAAAATGTTCTTGGTTTGAGCCCATACAGTATAGCTACTTCCCACTTTATTCTTGAACGAGGTCTCTGTATTAAACCAAAGAAATATCCAAGACCCATAACCAAAGAGCAAGTTAGATCTGTAACTCCGAAATTTACAATCACTCCATTACAAAAGTACTAGAGCCAGTTGGAAATTTAAAGAACGCACTTTGTGGAGCTAGGATAATGAGTCTATTTTGTACTCAATCTAACATATTTTGTACTTGAACTAAGAACTCGCTTTTCTCGAATCTTTCATCTTACTGTGAGTACAAAATGTTCTTGAGTCAAGAAGGTTTGTTCTCATTTCAATAATATTACCAGTCATATTTCAAGATTAGAATGTTTCATACTTAAATTAAATACACGCAAGAACGAATCATACTTGAAATTTCAAGTACAAAACGGCTTAAATTCTATCCCGTTTGGTCTAGAACGCCGGTAGCCTTTTTTTTCTGAGTGTATAGATGCCGATTTTGACCAAACTAAGTGGAATCATGGGAAAGCATAGCAAATTAGGAAATACACAGTTTGGAGGCATTTTCTTTGAAAAGAAAACAGTTTTTCTCACTGAAACTAGTTTCTCGACCGACAGTATAACCTATAGTCATCCGATTTTAACAAAGCTTTGAAGAATTGTGTTAAAGCTTATAAAATAAATTGATGGCAATTTTAAAGAGATTTACATTGAAAAGAAATAAGTTTTTTTTTTGCTAAGAAGACTTCGGACAAAGTTTGCGCTCGATAGCTTTAAAACTCACGATGGAGATAGCATAGAAACAAACGGACAAAGCTAAATCATCTCAGCTTGTCATGCTGGTCAATAATATATATACTTTATGTGGTCGGAAATGCTTTCTTCTATGCGATACAAATATCTGCAAAATTCCATGTTAAAAAAGTTCAACAAAAGGAAAAAAACAAAAACATTTCAATTAGTAAAAATTGTTTACACCTGCTGTGGGATTTGAGCCCACAACCTCCTCAGTCTAGGCCACCATTCTAACACCTGAGCCAAGCGGATTGTTGATAACTCTAAGCTTGAACTGACATTTTGGCATTACGAACGTTAAGGAAAACTCAACCTTATATTCAGGTGACTCTTTCCCCCACAATCAAATGACTGAAAATGTTGCCAGCCAAAATGACTGGATCTGTAAAGTAACCTGGCCCTAAAGTGTGCGAGTCGACAATGCCGGACAACGTTAAGAAGTCATGCCATTAGTGTTAAATAAAACCAGGAAATGTTTATAATAAGCGATTTTGAGAGTTTTTCAGAATAAAAGAATTTCAACTCATTACCACACTCACAAGGTATTTGCTTACTTGGTTTCCACCAGAGCTGCAAACCCATACTTTTTTGGATCTCCGGAACGCTGGTTCGAACCAAAATTCACTAATGGTTAGGGTTCAAAAATTTCAGGTTCGCGGTTTTTGGAAGAAGGTTTTGGTTCGAACCTTGGTTCAGTCCATGCCGGACACAATATTAATATAAAACAAAGCAATTATTTATAAGATACTAAACATTACTAAATTTTAGAAGTTAATTTAATTCCAAACTACTTAAATAAAGAAATCGGGTTGTTATTGGGTCGAAAACGGTTTGTGAAACACATTGATATATTGATTATTGCTGCCCATTTTAAGACTCAGTCGATCAAAACCAACCTAATAACAGATAGAATCGCTAGACAGAAGGTCAAATTTTGTGATGTCCACCATTTTTGTTGAACCGAACCGATATTTTAGGTTCGGAACAGGATTGAGTTCAGCTTTACATTCTAAATTGGTTTGGTTCAAGGTTCGGTTCACAGTAAAATAAAAATTTGGAGTTCCGGGATCGAACCGGTTTGGTTCAAAACCGGTTTGCAGCCCTGGTTTCAACACCTTTAGACCTTACAAATAGGAACAAAATTTCAACTTTTTGATCAGTTTTTTGGGTTATACCAAGGATCTTTGGCTCCATTTCTGGGTCAAATTACCATGAATTTAAGGTTATGAACGGGGTTCAAAGGCAATTTAATTGGTTGGGTGTAGGATTATTTATCAATACGCCGAGGGAATGGTGAAGATTGAATGAACGATTGTCGAGTTATAGGGAAAACCAAAATTTTTAGGATGGCCAGCACTTTCAAACTTTGGAAGGTACAGAGTATGTTACAGTCGGTTTCTATTTCAAATTTTGAAAGTTATTTCTGAACACTTTGGATTACTTTTGGTTATATTTTGATTTTTTATAAACGTAATTAATTAGTAATTATAATTAATGTGACAAGTGGATTATATAATCATTACAATTGTTTTTTGAATAATAATCTAACTGACAGCGGATTTTGCATATTTTCAATTCGATTTTAATCCAGGTAGACTTGGGCAAATGTGTATTTACCTCATTTAATTATAGTTTAAGTCATCTTGAAATCAAATGCAGTTTGTTTTTGCTAGTTTATGAACGTTAAGAGTCAGCACAACATTAAGGCCCAATTTCTCATCTTCTAAATAGCTGCTATATGTCAGATAAACTGGTATTTTGGGACTGTTATTTGACGGACCGATAGAAGATTACAAAACGTACCTCAAAGTTGTGCATATTTTCTTTGGCTTACTTAAATGACGATCTATTTAAAAATATGCAAAATGCGCTGATCGAATTTTAACAGCCATGTTTTCCAACCAAAGTTGCCTTTCATAAATTTCAAATATTTTTTGACATCGATTGGACTCCTCTTGTTACTCTGCTCTAAAACTAACTAAGTTGTGTGACTGCAACTGCAGTGTAAGAATCACTTGGCCTTCCATACCGGTGACCAGTTGTGTGTGTGTGCAACAAAATGACGCGTTGAGCAAACTCTCTCAAATAAAATGGCATATTATGCAGAAGCACAGACTTTGTTCAGTCAAGGTCTGGGGCTTTGGGTCCCTTAGCTTTCCCATTCCCATTCCTATTCCGGCAGCCGGCAGCTGGTGTGCTTATTTAAAATTTATGAAAACGCATCATCTGCACAGCACGTTCCATTATTTGCCAGATAACTCAACAACTGGCGATGGCAAACAGCATGGCGAGCACGAGCCCAAGGACTAGGAATAGTCTACAACTTCTACCTGGCCATATGTGCGTATCAGGTGAGCTGAGTGTGTGTTTGTGTGTGTGTGTGTGCGAGCAAACAAACACTGGACATTTTTCAAAAGCTTCGACGACTGGAAGCAGCAGCAGCAGCGGGAGCAGGAGCAACACCAGCATGAAGCATCTTTCGCCAGGATTTATGCGTGTAATGTGAAAAATTTCAACCAGCAAATGCTGTAAATTTCTGTCACATCCCCCGCCAAGCGTCCGTGTGTCCAAGCATATTTGTGTTTAACCAAGCATAATCCTATTAAATGTGACAGGGGACGACAATTGGCTGATATTTTTGGCTCCGACAGCGGACGATGTAATGGCCAAATGCATTGTCCGCTCGCTGGAGTGTATTAAAATATGACAAACTGTTTATGTTTTGGGCCCCTCCGGCATGTGGGTGGGTGAGTTGGCCCCGCCCCGCCGAAATGAGATTTTGATTAATGCGCCACGCTCTATCCAAGTGTGCGCGTGTATGTGGGTGTGTGGGTGGGTGGCTGGAGAAGGGTGGCTGGTTGCATTAGCGTCAACATGCAAAAATGCCCGCAGCTTTGGAACGTCATCTGCACATGAAGTGTAGCAACAGCGGAAGGGCACAAGGCGATCAAGGGCAAACCACGTGGGCCGGCCACATTCATTTGTCTTGCTCAGCGTGCGGCAGGAGCTGGTTCTGCCAGGAGCAGAAACATTGCACTTGCAATGCATGGCGGAGCGGGAGGAACTGCAGTCGGCGGCAGCAAAGATGCATCGTCGAGGGTCTAATTCAATTGGTGGGCATGAAATATTTAAAATGCTGACACAAATGGCAACGTAAGTGTCTCATGTGTTGTGCACTTCGAATCGAATTATGCACACTGGCGCAGGAACGAATACACAACGAGAGGCCATGTTGACGTCTGCAGGCAGCCAACCATCCAGACGTTGCGTTTCCGCCCAAGATATTTGTACAATGTACATATGTGTGTGTGTGTGTTAGAACAAAACTCTAACGATTTTCACATTAGCCCAAGGTCCGCCCACGGGCCAGCACGCTGCTCTGTCAGCTGTCCATGCATTTGTCTACGATGTCGGAAGACGTTGCGTTGCGTCTCCTTTTTCGGAAGCCAGCAACATTTTCCGCCCTGCCGTTTGACATCGTGTCCGCCTCGTTGGCGAGGCATCATGATTGTTTCATGTGTCATAGGGAGTTGTGTTGCATGCAGATACAGATTTTTCATCCTGCGAAGTTACGAGTTGCTTGCGCTCAGACAGCAAAATAGATTTGGTCAAAATACACTTGAAGACATGTATTTTGAGGGGGGTAGTAAGCCCTTGCGGCTTAGGACATTTTTCGTTTTGCAGCGAATGCAGCCAAAGGGTTGCCCACACGTGCACATGCCACGTGCTTAGAAAAACCACAAATTCTCAAGATTTGGCCTTATAATTTCTCAATCATCATGGTGAATGCTATACAAATTGGAAATATAGCTTGTTTTAGCTAAAATAACGCACTCGGTGGGGGTTTTTTAAAGTCCTTGGTATGAGAAAACAAAGAACCAAAAAAGAACCACTTGTTTCTCTTATAATACGACAGATATAATGTGTAAGATGCATGGTAAGTCTTCTTTTCTAGCCGACATTCTCTGATTTTGTGGGGCATTTTTAGACGAATCCTGCAAGTCTGGCATCATAAGATCTAGATATTCTTTTAAGGATTTTAAAGATACTCAAATGGTTTAAAGGAATTCAATTTCCAAACTGTGCGCAAAGTGACATTACAACAGAAATCATAATATTTCATATGAACCATTGATCCGAACCGAACCGAAACCGCGTCAGTGAGCTCCAAAAACTAGTAAAGAACCGAAGCGGCGGTTCAAAAACTGTGTGAACCACCGAATCGAACCAATACTTATTTTCGAGCGGTTTGCTTCCCTGGAAAAATAAACATAAAAAGAAAGGATATTAGTTCTGGCGTGCTCCTGCACGGAGAGACCCTTCCGGGCATAAATACCTAGGAGTGACCTGGGACATAAGACTCGCATTCTAGGAAATTGCTTAGTTAAGCGACAATTATAAGCTGGCTCCTGAATGCCAATAACAAACTGGCGCTAAAATCAAAGTCCTAATATATAACGTTATCTTAGCGCCAATCTGAAGGTACGGCGTACAGGTATATCATATCGCTGTCGAAACCCACATGAATAAAATGAGGGTTTTTCAAAACCAAATCCTAAGAAGAATTTCTGGTAGTGGTACAATCGAACAACAGACATCGACATCGATGGCCGCACCTTTTTTTTCAGTGTTTTTCCTAGACCATACTTGGCATATATCGATTGAAGAAACCTCTTCCCATTGATTGGCAGTAAGCCAATTTAAACTTCATAGTACTATTGTACTTGGTTTTTTTAGCATAAATCCATGGGACCAGCAACGCCCACAAGTTTTCCATTGGATTCATGTCCGTTGTCCGGGGAGCACGCAGGCCACTCCAAAGACCGAACATTATTGCCTTCCTACCGAGTCTCTCGGCAGACGTGCGTCGGGTGGAGTATGTGGAGGTCGTCTAGGTTTAGCAACTGATAAGATAGCATAGAAACAGACGGACAGACGGACCTGGCTACATCGACTCAGCTCGTCATGCTGATCAAGAATATATAAGGTTGTCAAAAAAGTATTACCGCAAGCTTGTCTTTGCAAGCGCGTAGTTCTAGTTGTATTCGTCGCATCGGTTCACGCTAGAGCTTTTTGGAAAGCTCTTTTCACGCGCTAACACGTGTTTGATTCGTTCGTGAGTTATAGCGTCGCAAGCATGGAGCAAAATAAAGAGAAAATACGGCATATTTTACAGTACAACTACGATAAAGGCAAAAATGCATCTCATGCAGCCAATCAAATTTGTGCAGTTTATGGACCCGATACAGTTTCCATTTCCACCGCACAACGATGGTTTCAACGTTTTCGTTCTGGTGCAGAGGTGATCGAAGATGCGCCACGGTCCGGCAGGCCTGGCCTGATTAAATCCCTGAATTGATCGAAAGAGACCGGCATAGTAGCAGCCGTAGCATCGGCCAAGAGCTGGGCATGAGTCATCAAACCGTTATAAGCCATTTGAAGAAGCTTGGATTCAAAAAGAAGCTCGATGTATGGGTGCCACACGACTTGACGCAAAAAAACATTTTGGCCCGTTTGGATGCATGCGAATCGCTTCTGAATCGCAACAAAATCGACCCGTTTTTGAAGCGGATGGTGATTGGCGATGAAAAGTGGGTCACTTACGACAACGTGAAGCGCAAACGGTCGTGGTTGAAAAGCGGTGAAGCTGCCCAGACGGTGGCCAAGCCTGGATTAACGGCCAGGAAGGTTCTTCTGTGTGTTTGGTGGGATTGGCAGGGAATCATCCACTATGAGCTGCTCCCCTATGGCCAAACGCTCAATTGAATGCAGCACTCATGCAGAAGAGGCCATCTTTGATCAACAGAGGCCGAATTGTCTTCCATCAGGACAACTCCAGGCCACACACATCTTTGGTGACGCGCCAGAAGCTCCGGGAGCTCGGATGGGAGGTTCTTTTGCATCCACCGTATAGTCCGGATCTCGCACCAAGTGATTACCACCTATTTCTTGATAGTCGGAAGTTGGCCACAAGAGAGTCCTGTGAAAATTGGCTCTCCGTGTTTTTGGACAATAGGGAAGCGAGCTTCTATAAGAGGGGCATTATGAAGTTGGCATCTCGTTGGGAACTCGTCATCGAACAAAACGGCGCATATTTGACTTAAATCGCATTACTATAACCAATTTTATGAACAATTGAAAATTCAATAAAAAGAAGACTTTTTTGACAACCTTATATATACTCCATGTGGTCGGAAATGCTTCCTTCTATGCGTTGCAAGGGTATAAAAAAAGACCAATGAAGTAGAACAAGGTACGAGGCATATGCTTAGCTGTCAATTGCAGTGACCGCCTACTGCGCCGCCTGTTAAACTGTTACTTTCTGGAACCGACACAAAGCAATTATGTACAAAAACGCCAATGCAATGAACCCATTTGGAACAATGGCTATCAAAACCATTTAACTTACCACTCAGCTGCATGTGAACTTACCCTGTCAATCGATATTTGGATGTGTTTAAAGCTGCATAAAATAAAAACAAATTGGTTAACTGCCGCAAGCGAATAAAATATATATATATATATAGATACAGGCTGCTGGGCCAGACGTAATTGGTCGAGCAAAGTGACAGCGGCAATCTCTATTAAATACAATGAGAAGAACACAGCTCTATTCAGCCTCACAGCAGCAGCAGCAGGTTAATAAAACGCAGTGGATTTTCTTTTAAAAATACAAATTATACAATGAGTGTATCATTTTTTATTATTATTATTATTATTATTATTATAACATACCCAAGAAAGTGTGGATTTTGTTGTTTGTTGCATATCATAATAAAAAGTTGTCTGGTTTTGTTGGCTTATTACCTAAAGTTGCAGATGGATACAGAATTTACATGTCTAAAGAAATTTTAGAAACTGAAACTGTTACGATTACAACTGGTCGCTCTTACATATACAGACATGTATATATAAATATATATATATATATAGTACAACACAGACACATACGCATATATATTTATATATGATATTTATGATATCTATGATTAATATTAATCAGAAATGTTTGTGTGTGTGTGTAATTAAGGCTAAGAACTAAGAGATTTGGGGGGGGGAGGGTGGCGGCCCAGTTGGAATGCAGCGTCTGCCTCTATTTCTGGTGCTAAAAACAAAAACGTAAAATTCAGTTTTGCAAATATTTTTTCAAATCAATAAGAACAAATGCAAAATGATGAGTTAAATGCGAACAAAATGAAATTATTTAAATTAATTAAATAAGATTTTTGTCTGGTCGGAAGTTGGGTTTGTTGTTGTTGTTGTTAATTAGTAACAAATGAGTTTTGTTTTTGATTTTAAATGCACATTTTGTAACACAATGAAAAAAAAGTTGGTTTCAACACACTGATATGTTGCCCTCTCGCTCTCTGTGTGTATGTGTGTGAGTGAGAGTGTGTGTGCGTAGGAGTATTCGTGTGTGTGTGTGTGTGTAAATCACATACCGACAGACAGACAGCATGGCGTATGCTTAATTTCTGTTTCTCTACTTCTTTTTGCCCTTCCTCTTGTTTTTGCTGCGGTTGTTATTGTTGTTGTTATTGCGATTCGTTTGCCTGGTAATGGTTTCCGCTCGAGGAATACCGCTGGTCACCATATTGGATACTGTACGTGTTGTGGTCACCACACTAGTGCTGGGCTCACCCGCAGCCGTTGTTGCTCCCGCACCCGTCAACGCCTCCGTGGTGGTGGTGGTGGTCGTTATGGTCTCACCCTGTTGCTGATCAAAAATCTGTCGTTCCGTTTCGCCTGCACTTAGCAAGCGATTGAACAGTGCCTCACCAGACTCGCCGCCGTCCGTTTTCTTTTGCTTCTTCACCACCTCGGTTACGGTGACCACCGCTTGGGAATCGCTAGCCGCGGGTAGTGTATAGGTGCGTTGTGTTTCCACCACATTCGTACTGAGCAAATCCTCTACAGATTTACGCAGCTGCTTTGAGATCTCGGCCAGGGCTCGCTGCTCCGCCTGCAGTTGGGCCAAGGTGTCGGCGCTACACTGAGGTGGCACCTCCTGCTGCCTCTCTGGCTCTGGCTCCAGCTCTTCTTGTGCCTGTTTCATGGTGGTGTAGGTCTGCGATTTTTGTAGCTGGCTGCCTGTGTTGAGATTCTCTATGACCTGTGCACCCTGTACATAGCTTACATTCAATTGCTGCTCCTCCTCATCGGAGTCCTCGCTATCCTCGTCGGAGGAATCACTGCTCTCCTCCTCCTCATCATCATCATCATCATCATCATCATCTTCGGACAATTGACCGGCCAATTTGGCTATGATTGTGTTGCGATTGCTGTCCTTTATCAGCTCCTCGAGCAGCTGTTGGTTGTCGTTTCTGGTGCCACCAAAGTCCACCACATCGTCCCTGGCATCGCCATAGGCGCTCTCCTCGCCATCCCTGGCATCGTCATATGCCTCCTCCTCCTCCTCCTCTTCGTCCTCCTCCTCGAGACTCTTTTGCAAATTCAATTTGACGCGCTCGTTCTCTAAAAGTTCCTCCAGCACCGTCTTCATTTTTGCATTTAATGACAGCTCCGTCCTGCCGCCTCCGCCTCCGCCACCGCCGCTGGCGGGTAACACAAAAGTTTCGCTGCGTAGCAAGGACGCAGCCCCCTGCTCCAGTTCGTCATCATCGAAGGCAGCTCCACTAACATGTATGGTGCGCGCACTGCCATCGCCGCCTATCACCGGATTCAGCACCTCCACAATGGTCGTCTCCTTGGCCAAAGTCTGGTGGAGTGTCAGTGGTGTTGGTTTGATGCGCACCTTGCCCGACGACACGCTCTCAATGGACGAGGGACCATAGGCATCGGCATCGTGACGCAGAAACAGTTTCTCGTTGTTGGCCTGAACTGTTACAATGGAGGCGGTGTCCTCTTCGTCGTCATCATCCTCATCGAAATCATCTTCCGCCTCCAGCTCCAGCGGTGGCTGTGTGTCATCCAGTGTCGCCTGCTCCTCCTCCAAGCCGGGCACTTGGAGTTCCAAAGAAATGATGCGCTCCTTGCAGGTTTCCACCTAGGTGTAGGGGGTGGTAAGGCAGGTAGATTTGTACATTGTGCATTCTGTTTACCAACAGACCACTAGGTACTAATGATAGCAATAAGAGAGCAACAGAGTACCACAACCAGAAGCATGCCAATATCAAGAAGCAGCCGCAGCCAACATCTAATTTATACAGCGAGGTGGAAAATGCACACTTTGCCAGGTGAATGAGTTGGTGATGTTTGGTTTGTGAGGAGTGCATTAAGTGGGTGCAGCAAGTGGCAATTAGTAAGTAATACACTGAGAGACGGATGGTGGTGGTGGTGGTGGTGGGGGGTGGGTAATGTGATTGAAATGAAATAAGTATGTACCCATTATATGCAAATCTACGGTTGTGTTTATAAATTCATTCTCTAGGGTGCTCCGAGTTTGTTTTTGTGAAATATTTAGAGGGCAACTAGTGGAGGATGTGGAGCATGCAATCTTTGGGTGCCTCCCATGTACATCAAAACAGGATATGACTATGGCTTATGTGTATTTGAGATTGTTTTTCTGGTAACTTGATACTTTTGTGGGTAAATAACTTTTGGAACTTCTGCATTCTTGTGTTGAAAGCTGCTTTCCTGCCATACAATAGACATAGGATCAAAAAAAGTTGCATTCAAATTGAATGTACCTGCATCCTTGACTTTTTGAGTAGTTCAGAAACTATTATATAGTAGCATTTGTTATCCCTAACAATAGCAATAAAAGCCAGGGCTGCAAACCGGTTTTAAACCGAACCATTTCGAACCCGAAACTCCGCCTATCGATTTAATGTGTACCGAATCTTGAACCGATCATTTTTAGAAACCTGAACCTGTTCCGAACCTCGAAATTGGATTCGGTAATAGACAATCTAGACGGGTTCAAGCGCCTGAGACTTACAATAGACAAAAAAGTTCAATGAAAAAGCTATAAAAACCGACCCGACCACAAAATACCCTGTTCATTTGTTTTTGTAACAAAATTGTCATCCTAAATGTAGGCAACACTTTTTTCTCGTCCTAGGCTCAACTGTTTCGCTTATAACTTTGGTGTTTTTTGTCCGATCTGATTGTACTTTTCAGAATAGATAGATTTTGGGCCTAGCTTGATGTATACTAAACCACGAGGCTCTAACTTAAAAATTGTGGATCTGACTGTTTTTTTAGCTCTAGGATGGCTAGACGAGGTCTTGGTTTTTTGGGGATAAAAGGGGGACGGGGTGAAATTTTCCAAATCTGAAATAAACTTGATCTGCGTACAGCATAAGTCTACCTTCTTGCAAAAAATTGTGGCTCTATCTCTTGTAGTCTCTGAGATCGACGCGTTCATACAGACAGACAGACGGACATGGCTATATCGACTCAGCTGTTGATGCTGATCAAGAATATATATACTTTATAAGGTCGGAGATGCTTCCTTCTCCCTGTTACATGCATTCGCACAACTTCATGATCCCCCTTTTGAAAAGGGCCTTTTCCCATGTTCAATGGGAACAGGGTATAAAAAAGGGGAAATGAATTAACCTTCGGCTTGTACAAAGTAGCAGTTAGCTGTCCTTAGAGGACACCAGAGGCCTCATTACAGCAAATAGAGCTTTGGTATGACAATATACTGGAGGGGACACAGGAAAGCTCAACTTGCTATTTGGAAATTTTATTCATAAAATAAAGAACTTTTCTACACTGTTTCAATGCTCAACTGGAAAGTGTTCTTAATTGACAAATACATTTAGGGTACTCAGGACTCACAAGCTGAGCGCCGTGGAGTTGTTGAATTGAGTAACAATTCTACATTTTGTACAAGTCGAGAACTAGAAGAAGAATATCAAGATAGTCACTTGAGTTACGGAATGGTTAGATTGAAGAATTTTACACTTTTTGTTAACATGTCATAGCTGAAAGCAGCGCTGCTACTGCACTGCAGCAGCGAACAGTCTTTTCATCAAAACTCGACAACCGCTCATCCGATCTTTATTATTCCTTTGGCGGATCATTAAGATATCATGATTACTAAATTTGTCTAGAAGGAACGAAACATTTATCTTTCAAAGTGTGGAAGATATAACGTTCTTTCCAAATTGGTAGGGCGACAGGGGGCGTGGTCAAAATTGAAAACAAACTTGATCTGCCTGCAGACATAAGAAGCATATGTCTCATACATGTCAAAACCCTATCTCTTACCATCTCTGAAATCTGTGCGTTCATACGGACAGACAGACGGACATGGCTATATCGACTCGGCTGTTCATGCTGATCAAGAATATATATACTTTATAGTGTCGGAGATGCTTCCTTCTGGCTGTTACAAACTTATAATACTCTAGGTACCTACGGTACCGAGTATAAAAAATTTATTTTAACCCATTTCATTGTGGAAAAGGTATCTTTTACAATTTAAATATAAAGAATAAATATATTCGATAGTTTTTGCAAAGTCGATCACAAAATTAGAGAACCTAGCATAAAATGTTTACAATTTCAAAGCTAACATAAGCGAAAAATAAATTCCACATAGCCCAAAAATTTGACCAGTTCGATAGGCATTTGTAAATCGACGGGCGTCTATCGTTAGCTAAAGGGTTGCCAGGCCAGTGGAAAAGTACTGATTTCAGAATCGTGTTCATTTCTCTGATGACCAATTATTTCACAACCATCAATCGATAATCGGCTGTCGAACCTGTAGTTCATAAAAGTAATTCCGTAGATATTTTATTTGAAATTCAAAACACTAAAATGGAAACGTTTCGGAATTATTGCGGATTTTCCTTTGAAAAGTAAGTGGTATTCAGAACAAGATTGAATCAAATACTTTGCTTTAGAGAATCATAAGCTGGATATGACAATTGCCAAAGCTGGGAACCGTTTTGAATCGAACCGGTTGAACAAACTGTTTTCGACCCAAAATCGAGTCGACTCCCATACGATTTGAGCACTTTCTTAGGTCGAAAGTGATTTTAATATAACCTCGGATTAAATTAACTACTAAAAAAAAACATATTTATTAAGTAACGCTGTTTCAAACTCGAAGCAGCCACCGGCGATCCGAAAAATTGTGACACATGAGGTGGAAAAGCAATAACATCTATATGACATTATAGCTATATTTGTCAAGTCAAACTATTGAAGCAGCTGAAGAGCTGTTATAAAGTAATAAAACTACCTTCAAATTTTGATATTTTCTCTTAAGTTGTGCACGAATTTACTCTTTTGCAGGTGGTGCAGCGGGTAGTGTGTATGCCAATGAGCAAAAGGTGGTGGACTTTTAATAAAAGTTTTTTTCTATAAAAAAAACACACACGGCGGTCACCTGCACCAAAAAGCTTCTCAAATTTTGCCGTTTAGATTTGGCATTAAACTGTAAGCTGACAGATGCGGCCCTTGGTCTGTAAACGTACAAATTTGCCTGTCTCCTTTTTTTCTGTGTTCAACCCCAGCTCTCTTGTTTCGCGAATGATAATAAAGAGTTCTAAAAGAGGTCTACTGTCACTGACAGCACCGCCATTTGAGATACTGAGGCACCACGCCGTGCATCCCATTTGCTGCATTTGGGGTCAACTGTGGGGCAATCTGCCTACGGCAGAGTTCCAACTAAAGCCGCAGTCAGCGTTCGTTGACATTCGCTCTGCCAACATAATGGGGGGCTCAAATTGAAAACCAAACCGAACACGTGCCGAAATAAAAAAATCACAACAAAACGTCGACATAAAATGTTTTGCGGCCGTGTTGTTTGTTTATTTTCATATCTTTTCGAAACTCATTAAATCGTCGGGGCTGCCGCAAAACTGAAAAATACTTTTGCTTTAATTTTAATGGACTTGGCCATAAAAAAAAAACACACACACACACAGCGCGTCATTATAATGCGTTTGCATACTAAAATTGTATCCAGAATCAAGCCCCAAAAGCGTCAAAATGAGGGTCGACGCAGTCGTTTCGTGGCTGTTGCTTTATGGACACGTGACAACAACAACAGACAATGGGAACTCTTTGAGGCTGGGTCTTAAAACCACAGCGACACGCGAAAGACAACAATAACTGGAAATGATTTGTGCTGGCAACCTTTTCGCGTAGGTGGCTGTGACTCACAAAAGTAGCTTATTGTCCTTTTTATGCGCTGCACTTCAGCTCGGGGGCGAAATGTCAACAAAATCCTCGGTGCCACCGAAAGCTAGATATTAAAATTTGTTTGGCTCAACAGCAGACGTACACTTGGGGCGACCGGGTGGCGGCGGTGGGGGGCACTTACAAGATGTAAAGAAAGATACTTCTCCACTCTCTCAGGGCAGAAAGTTTGCTGGCCATCAACATCATGAGCTCTATAAAATAATTAAGACCGTGCCTAAGATTCTTGATGAAATGTTTGCTTTGTACAGTGGACAAGTGCTTAATGGTTTGGTGGGTGCGGTGCAAAGAATGTTTTGTTGTATAGAGTGCAACCTGTGACTACGGCAGAGCAACGCTTATGAAATGTAAAAACGTGAATGATAAGTAATCGGCTTTGGCTAAAAAAATATATAGTTCTTATTTTATAATAACTGAAATTCGCTTGGAATTTCATCATCAAACTATTTTCTATTTTAAGTTGGTTTATTAAGATCTCCTATATATTATCAACTGTGTACCTTGCCTGGGAATCAAACTCATCAACACAAACGGTGACTTGATTGGTTCAACTCGTGGCGCCGCCATCTTGACTGGCTTGAACAGCTGTTTGAGTTTCCCCAACTAAATGGATTCAACATTGCCTGCAGCAAAAATTAAAAACAAAATGGAACACAACTAAGGTATTTGCCCATGACTTTTGGCTCTCCAATTATCATCCAATAACTTATTAATATTAGACTTCAACGCAATGCAGTGTGACCGTTTGACATTTGGTGGTATTTTGGCATTGAACAGTCACATTGGTCCCTAAGCTAATCCCCAAGGGAACAAGCTATAATTTAGTCAGGGAAAAATTTAGCTTGCCTGAGTAGTGGGCTTCTAAAACCGGAACTTTAATTTCGTCACAATACTTTATATAAATAGAACCACTTTGAAACAGCTCATGAACAAGAAAGTTTAACGAAATTAAAATTCCAGAGTGGTGGTTATTGTATGATTGAAAAGATCCGCCTAGAATATAAACTCTACTTTTCTCGGGTGGGAAATCTTCCTAAAACTGTTACACGCAAACAACCTTATTAATGAACTAGAAACTCGGTTTCATTTTCGATTAAAGCAAATTCACCCCAAGGATGTATTATGGAAGCGGGGGTTCACAATCTTATTTTTCAATCAACTTCGGTTTGAATCAAAAACAAACGGAAAAACGAATTCTCGTAACACTTAAAAACTAAAATTTCGAAAATTAATTTTCGGCATCTAAATTAAACAGATTTTTGTTCCCATTTTGAAAAAACTTACTAGTGAAGTCGGAAAATAAAATGCGTTTATTTAAAGCCAAGAATAATTCTGGATGGGATCTATACGAACTATTTTCAGCACATTTGAATAGTTTAAATGATATCAAAACAAACATTTTTTCAATGTTTATCACGATATATTGAATATTAGTGCAAACTGTGCTCAATTATTGTGTTTTTGAGTTATTAGATTGTTAAAGCAAGGACATAGAACAACAAGGATGCTCAACAAGTTAACAAAAACTGTATTTTCAAGCGTAACACGTCAAAGAAAATTTCAAAGTGGACCCTCCATTTTACATGATTATGCTGTAAGTGTGTAGGCAATCTGCCAAACCAACTTTGGACACAGACTGCAAGTTTTAGTTCATATTTCGCTGACACTAGCTTGTTCTATAACTTTGATAAGCAGTTTAAGTGTGAGCGGCTGAACATCGAATGTCTCTCTAGTGACAGAGAAGCTTAAATACACCTCTTTTCGTTCCCCGGGCACAGTAATATCGAGCGAAATTGTTAAGCCGGCTTATTGAAATGCCAAATACGGCAATCAGTTACTTTTTGGGCAAATTGCAGAGGAAAGCTTTAATGAAAAACGTTGAGAGGTCACATGTGAGTAGACTAAATGTCCTCTATAATGACTTCTGTTTCGAGACACATGGAAGAGGTGTAATATGTGCCCCACCCTGATAACTCACCACACATTTCGCACGAAATCTGCTAGACAAGTCTCTGGGTGGACTATCTAAATGGACCTAGCCATCAAAACTATTTTTATACAGATAAAATGATTTGAACGTTTCCAAGTCTCATTCGGATTATGTCGAAAGCTTTAGCAGATGTGGGAAAATAATTTTAGAATATATTTGAAGTACTTTGGTGAAAAATAAGTATGGCTGAGAGACGCTCGCAATTTTAGAAGCGTTTTGAGTCACTCACATATCATGCGAGTCATTTATCTCCTAATATTTTTTCATATTTTACAGATCTTCTGTGACAAGGTTTTTGTTGTAAACTTATTAAACTTTGATTGTGTTAGCCCGATTTCCCCAGTATTATGTTGAATGCACCGGTGTCGCATTTGCCCACCTGTGCCACGCAAGACAACGCCTCTCAGCTTGAACTGCAGACCAAAAAATGTTGTGCCCATTCATAAATTTCCAGAACTGGGCACTTTAGCCACATATCAGTTTCCTTTTGTCTTGCGGTTTCAACAATTTATGACTTTCATTTCCGTTTAAAAGGTTTTATCTTATTTCACCTTTTTCTCTGTCACACATTATTTAAAATCAAAAACAGATATGCTGCAGTTGGTTTGCATAGTTTTCATTTTACTCGAGTGTACCCATACCAGTTTGTCTCATAAATACCATTAAACAATACGCACATTATCTACTGATAGTTCTTTTTAAAACAAATTCCGTATTCCGAGTCGATTTTCGTGTAAACGTCAGTTAGTGGAATTGAAATATATCAATATTATATGAAAGGTAACACGTTTACTAGATTTGGTTGGTGGAAAAACGAAATTGTTTAAGCCATTGAAACCGATTGCTCAATGCCCAAGTGGCACCAATTCATCAAAAATAGGCGAACTGAGCTGGTACCCACAGATTTTGTTCTCAAGTTACTTCAAATTTGTACATTTTAAATAAGAAGCGGCAGCGTTTACACACAAAACGATTCGGTATTCGGAACTGGGCTGATAATAAATTCTAAAAAATTTTATTTCATACTATATGACTTATTTTCACGATGTTTGACCTTCATTCACTCACGAAAGTCCGCACGAATAACTGATGTTCATGCACGAAACTCTGTGTGTGCTCCCATTCGTGTCGTGACACGTCATAATACACATTTGCCCGTTCAAATTCATGTCACGGGTGCATCTCTAGTTCAAATAATTCGTGCCATATCAGAGGTCGGCAATGTAAGCCGAAAAGTTGCCACTGTCAACTGAGAATATATTGAAGTAAGTAAAATGCATAGATAATCGAGGTTTTAAGCCTGTTGCTTAAATCCGCTTATCACTTTTACATCTCATCCTAGCTTAACATCTCTGCTTCAATTGCCGACCACTGAAGTATACGCATTATCCTTATACTCAAATCTCTCCTACCTAGGACGATTACTTATCACACACAAAAGGCAACAAAATAAACCATAAAGAAAGTTGAGTTCTTACAAGATTTGCGAAACAAACGGAATTTGGTGCCAATTAACGATTATGTTCTTTGTACAATAATTTTATTTTGTTTTGTTTTTTTTTTTTGAATGAATCATTTGCTGTTTTTGCTAACCTCCGTTTCGATGATTTTCTCAATGTACTCGACGGTTCGCAGTTGAGGTCGCCCTGTAATGGGGCAGGGCACCTCTTCAGTGCGTCGCACGATTTTCTCATCGAGTATTTTCTCGCGTTCGCGCACAATGACCGGACCATCGCTCGATTTTATGGCAATTTTGGGAAAGACTATTTTCGCCCGAGGCTGATTACAATAGTGGGTGTTGGTGGTGGTTTTGGTGGGAAGGGGGGGGGGGGGGGGGTGGGCAGAAAGTTAGAGAGCGGCGGGGAGGAAGAGAAAAGTTGTGTTAATAAGTCGCATAATCAAAATTTTGGTTTGCCAAATGTCTGGTTTATCATTCCGAGTCGCCATTAGTTACAAAACTTAGTTCAGTTTTTCTTGCAGTTAGTAAAAAAAAGCAGACTTTATGAATGGTCTCTCTGCAGGCAAATGGATTTTGGGAATGGCTTAGAAATTTTTGGTTAGTTTGTGGGCAAACTCGTTTGACTCTTACCTCAGCGGCCTGGGACTCGTGCGTAATCAGATCATCCGTCATTTGACGCATATTCTTGATGACATCCTGAGCCTCCACGGCACCCTGTTCCAGTGAGCGTAGACGGGCCGCCCGCCAGGAGGCTCTCTTCTCGGCGCTAAATGATACACAAAAATATAAGAAATTAGTAGAATTTCAAGGAGTACACAACTAACGGGATGACTGCAACTAAAAAACTGATTAACTCCAATTTGATCGAACTATGCTATATACATAGAGTGACAGAGAGAGAGAGAGAGGGAGGGAGACAAAAAACAGACACCGCCAAAAGTAATACAAAAGATAAGGAAGGTGTTCCAATTGATAGATATACAGAGGAATACAGTGGAGACACAGAATGCCACATGTGTGGGTGCACTCTTGTGTGTGTAGGTGTGTAATTGGGTGTGTGTGTGTGTCCAACCTAAAAAGGGGGCAGCAGCTAACTTGACCTCTAACCTTTCTGGCACGCATGTCGTTTATTGGCCCGTCGTCACGCATAAAACTTACTTAATCATGGCGCGGCTCTGGCCCGAGGTGGGTGATTGCTGCTGCTGCTGCTCCTCCTCCTCCCGCAGCTGGCCCAAATACTCATCCACACTGACACCCGCCTGACGAGCAGCCGCTGCCAGGGCTCGGCGCTCAGCCTTTAGTGTGCGTACAGGTATGCGACTGCCTCCAGCTGTGGGCGTCACCGGCTCCTCCTCATGTATGGTGGCCTGCTCGGGATAGATTGGCTGCTGCTGTTGCTGCTTGAGACGCTGCTGCAGCGCAGGCGGCAACACAACTTTGACCTTTGGCTTTGGCAACAATGAAGGCTTGGGCGTTTCTGGCTCAGGCGTCAAAGCAGCAGGGGCAGCTCTCGGTATTTTGCTGGGAGCGTGCGTTGTTGTCTGCACTTGACTTGGTGCGGTTCTGTTATATTTTTTGAAAGTTTGGTTTTTTGGGGTTTTTTTTTGTGTGCAAGTAAAACACGGAATTATTTAACAACAAACCAAAAAAAAAACAAACACAAGTAATTCGTTTGCGAAATGTGAAATGCGAAATGCGGTTAGAGATGTGGTTAACAAACAAAATGACATTATTTTATTCTGGTTTTGGTTTAGTCACATACACGCTCGTGCCCCGCCCCACCGCTATATTCATGCTCAACTTTGACATAACAAGTCGAATTTGTTGTAATTAAAACATACCAAGAAACATACTGCAAACTTCTTCACCGACTGAAATCACTTTTTCACAAAACTTTGCCAACAAGTGCAATAACATGGCAGGCAGCTGCTGGGAAGAGAGATTAGCGTGTTAGGGCAGACAGGAGCCGAGCTCAGTTCAGTCTAAAGTCGTAAAACTTGGGGAAGCCATCTCTCGCACTACATAACTCTATATGCAAAAATGAATTTGAAAAGTCAGGGGAGCCAGCGCCCTTTAGAACTATTCGCACCATAAGCATTTCCTCCCTGCCGCCCCGTGACGAACTTTTGTGGCCTGTGGAATTTTTTTTTTGCTTAGCTTTTGTTTCCAACAAATTGCTACACACTTTCCTGAATTCAAGTTTAATTCGAAATTATTCGCATAAAGCTGAAACGGAGGGCTGAGATGAAGGCGCACTACTGGCAGTGGCAACTACTTCTGGTTGAGTGATTTATGTTTTTCAATTTGTAAGCCGACGACGGTGCACAGTAGTTCGAAATGCTTTTGGGGAAGCGGAAAAAGTAAAACTGTTGAGAGAATCGCCAGGACTTTGAAATCAAGGCTGCAAAACTCTAAAAGTCGGCATCCTAAAGAATAAGGTTCGGTAAGAGCTTGTCGAATCCAAAGGTTTCAAATCAAACCTTGGTTCATAACATCTTATATTTCATGAGTAATTTTTTTAGCAACTTTCGGCAGTTCAGCTATATTCGTGTCGCATGTTTCTGTCAAACATGTTCAGACTTGTTAAACTTGCAGAATATTGAATTATATTATCAGAATTCCACTTTTTTTTTATTTCACTTTTTTATTGGAAAATTGTGCTCAGCGGTGAAGGTTATTTCTGGTTGAATGGAAACACGAACACACAAAATTGCCGAATGAACCGTATAAGAACTGTCAATGCATTCCGAAAAAAGGTACTGTTTGGTGTGTCTTATGTTCCGGTGGCATTATGGGACCGTTCTTCTTATTTAAAGATGACGACGGCAGAATCGTTACTGTGAGAGCGCTACCGTGCGATGATTTTTTTCCCAAAATGGAAAAGCTGACATTTTGCTGACATGTGGTTTCAACAAGACGGCGCCACTTGCCTCACAGCATGGGAAACAATGGCTCAATTGAGAGGATAGTTCAGTGAACAGTTTATTTCATGTTGGCCGCCTAGATCGTGCTTAGACAACACGTTTAGCCTTTTTTCTGACTCTATGCTAAGGCTCATGTCTATAGCGACAAGGCCGCCTAGATCGTGCCTAGATAGCACCTTTAGCCTTTTTTTCTGACTCTATGCTAAGGCTTAGCGCACTGGAAGCCCATATTGAAGAATTTATGCGTAACATTCCGGCTTATATGTTGCAGGGAGTGTATGTATTTTTTTTATAGTCAAATCCGAAACTTGGATAAAAAAAGATCCATTTGGGAAGGATATGTCATAAATATCCTTTTAATCAAGCAACGGAGCTTAAAAATCAAGGATGCGCTCATTTTCTGATCAGAAATTATTCCGTTATCGGAAGAAAAAAGTACCCCAGAAGCGAGTCTTCTTGGAGAGTCAATTTTAGCCAGTTCTTCTTGCCAGATTTGAGTCAATCGAGAATATTTTTCGACTCGTTTTTCAATAAATCCCATGTTAAGCATTTGCAAGAGAGTTTTTCAATTCTTCTTTCGAACGCACGTGATAGCCCACTTTTTTAATTCACAGAAAAAGCTTGTAAAAGACTCATCAAGGTGATTTTTGGTAAAATGATCTTCCAATAGATAAGATTGCTTCTAGTTTACCAAGCAAATTTGTTACTGCAATCTATTGAAGTTAGACCAAGGTTATTACGGTTATTCATTAAAAGGAGCATTTCTATGGCATTAAAGTTTTTGAATATGGAAACTAGCCTCTCCCTGCTCCATCCTAATATGGGCAAGTCAAAACGGCATAAAAGACAACATAAAATAACCTTTTTTTAATAGCTCTGTGGAAGTACTTTATTTAGTGGTGAGCTTGTTAATAGACCTATTGATGGTTCCAAGATGAAACCAACCAAAAAGCATTTTTAACAAGAAAGAAAGTCGGTCAAGCCCGATTATAACATACTCTGTCCAAGAAAATTTTTGATCATAACTCGAAAACCGTTCATCCGATCTTCTTTATTCCTTTGGCGGATCGATAAGTTATCCTAATAACTAAATATGTCCAGAAGGAACCAGCCATCTATCTTCAAAACTGTAGGAGATATGACGTTTTTTCTAAATTGCGGGGGCGGAAGGGGGCGTGGCCAAAATTGAAAATAAACTTGATCTGACTTCAGACATAAGAAGCATATGTCCCATACATGTCAAACCTCTATCTCTTACCATCTCTGAGATCTGTGCGTTCATACGGACTGACAGACGGACATGGCTATATCGACTCGGCTGTTGATGCCGATCAAGAATATATATACTTTATGGGGTCGGAGATGCTTTCTTCTGGATGTTACATACTTTTGCACAAACTTATTATACTCTATGTACCTTTGGTACAGAGTATAAAAATGGAAGAGGCGTTTTAGGCCTTTAATATAAGTGCAGAACTCGGCGAAAAAATAAATTTTTCCAGTTCTACTAAAGAGCTGTTGAGGATCAGCATGCGTCATCTTCAAAAACAAATAGCTTTCTGAAGGGGCATTGTCCATGGAAATCGGCAGGTGGGATAGGATTTGCCCTTTTAGCGTTTCCAGAAATGTTTTAGTCGCCCATTTGGGCGGAAGCTGTTATGTTGAAAAAACTTCCTTGAAGTGCCATTGCTCGCATTCTGGTACTAATAGCGTTCAGTATAATTGCCCTGTGATGATTTCACCCAGTTGGAACAGTCCATATCACACCACGCCCAATTGGTGCCACCAAATGTAGAGTATGACCTTGACAATATGAATATAAGGCATTGATGTTACAGAGGAATAAAGGATGTTAAAAAAATACCCATTGGATGATATGCCGTATCCATTTGAAAACCATTCTAAGCATTTGTAAAACTATAATCATTTGGATGATTTTAAGCTGCGTTGGATGATTTAAAGAATATTTAAGACATATCCTGTCCAAATGGATCTTTTTTTTCATCTGTGCAGTCCCTATACGATGTAAAAATCTGAATTTTTTTATCGTTGGAGGAGCTGCTTGCAGTTTGTGTTGTGTAGGCTCAAAAAAGGCTACATATTCAGAGCACACAAAATCTATGTTCTTTACACTTCAGCGAAATGACACATATTGTAAATGAAAGCATAATGCTGAGGCTTTAACATGAAATTGGTTGCAACATTGAACGATTCGATTTAATATCTGTAAAGTTATTTAAAACTTATTTGCACGCTCAACAAAAATCATTCTTATAAAAGTGACTTAAGCAATCCGGTTCGAGGTCAAAATGGCCAGAGCCAACTATTCATCATGAGATGCAATTATGTATCCAATGAATAAATGTTACCGGCTTGCTACCCCCATGCAGTATTGCTCCTTCCACCGATGACTGAATATATCAAGGTTGCATCATACTAATACTGCCGCAAAAGGGGGTGTGTAAAGTCTTATCCAACAATGGCATAGACTACTTTGCAAGAATGCCTTAAAATAAAGTTTAAAAGTTGTACGAAAATAATATGCAATGTGTGGCCAACTGTACCACTGTGCGACTGGTGCCTGGGCAAGGAGAGAAACTTTAAGTTGGCTACCTACGCAAGTATCAGGAGGCGGCATAGCGAACCAGTCGAGTGAATTGCACTTGTAATATTTTTTCAGCTCTTCTCTGGCTTTTTCTTGGCTTATTTTATTCATTCATTTGTCCTTTCGACTTTTAAATGAACTTTGCGCTGCACCCGATGCGGAGAATCAACCTCCTAGTTGAAGTATTTAATAAACGTGCACAACTTTTGCAATTGGCAGATTTATGCATTGTGGGCGGTAGAGATTGGGTAATTGTTTGGTATTTTGATTGCTAATTGTGGCCCACCCGGGAATAATAATCAAACCACCAGCATAAATCGTTATTTAAAAAACAAAATTGAATAAAAGCCGCCACCAAAAAGTACTTAAAAGTGATTAAATTCAAGTGAGTGAAGTTAAAAATGATTTTATATTTTGATTTCATCGCATTTATTTGTAGAATGTGAGTGTATTTGTGTATGCAGTAACAAAAATATATATGTATATATATGTAGATAGATGGCATATGGCACAGGTTGGATGATGATAAATATGTGTGGTGTGGATTGGGCCATTACCATAATGAATATAGTATAATATTAATACAAAGATTACGAGTAAATTCTAACTGCATTTATACATAAATCATATATAAAATATATATCCAAAAATGTAACGCTGACAACAACGCTTATAATTATTATTTTAAAACTTAACTTTGCAGGCTTATGTTTAGGAATATATGGATAACAGTAAGTCTCTCCTTTACGGAACTAGTTTTACGTGTATAACTGTTAATGGCAATCTCTATTAGAAAAAGTTCTGAGTTGTTAAATGTAACATGAAAACTGCGGTAATTGAAATAATTCACAATGATGCAAAGATAATTTAAGTTCTTAAACAAATATTTGAAGCGTTTCAATTGTTTGACTGTGCCCAGAAATACTATGTGTCAGATAATGCCCGTTTGATTAAAGCCTTAATTTTACTTTCTTTTCAACACCACCGAGCCGACTCTATGCTTTGGAGCGATAAAGTAGGAAAACTAAAGCCATAAACTATAGAAAAAATGTTTAAAATTGACTCAGAGTCTACAAAAATTGGAAGAATAGAATAACTTTTATGGAAACCCCCGAATAAAAACGTTTAAATACATAAAATTTACAAAATGAAAAGTCTTTACGAAACAGTCTACTGATATGGTAACAGTACACAGAATGTAGAATTTTATACACTTGCAACATAAAATTCAAAAAGGTTTTTATTGCCGAGACCCATTTGCCCTAGGCAAGACACTAGAAGTGTAGTCATTCGACATCGTGCCAACTTTATAAACTGTTTCAAGCAAATCTTAACGAAAATTTACGATTTGGAAAGCTAAAATTGTATTAAATAAGGTTTCTTCGTCCAATGGGTTCTATGGCAGCTATAGGATATAGTAGTCCGATTTTGTGCAGTCATTTCAAATCCATTGAAGTGCATTTAACACTAATAATGTGCGATTTTCAGGACTTTAGCATTGAAATCACACTGACTGTATTTGGTCGATCAGTCCTAGGGTAGCTATATAATGCATATATTCTTCCGATTTTGACAACATTTTGCTTCTCTATTTTAAAAGCAAAAAAAAAGAAAGTCCAAAAGTTTTATACTCTGTACCATCCAAAGTGTATGCTCAGTATGAATTTTGAAGCTGCAGTTGCAGCTGGTCGCAGCGCTGCTGCAGTGAGCATTCTTCTGCTTATAACTCGACCCGATCATCACCATTCATTTGGCAAATCGATACATAATTCTGATTACTAAAAATGTCGAAAAGTTACGAACCTTCCATCTGTAAAACTGTGGGAGATTTCCTTTTTTTTATATTTCAAAACGACAAAAATTGAAAATACATTGATCTGCCTGGCAGTATAAAAACTATGCATGTTGAACCTTTATCTAAGCATCTCAAAGATCTGTTTGTTCATACGGACGGACATGGCTTTAACGATTCGGCTGTTGATGCCAATGAAGAATATATATGTATTTACTTTAGGTGTTCGGAGATGCTTCGTTCTGGTACATAGTTAATCTGTACATAAATGGGTCATTTTAGGGAAACTCAGCTAACCGATATTATTTAATGTCATAAAAAACGAACTATCCCCGCTTAAAAGGTCTACACATCGAGACTAAAGTTCTAATTTATGTCATACCCAGCACTAACAGTTCGTGGGATAAACATCGAAGATTATAAATCTTTATAAAGCGGCATAAATTGTGATTCTAACATTTGCATCTCTTCTAAACCAGGAAAAATGAAAGATCAGATAATAAACGGCAGTTATATAGGTTTTAAAAAAACGTTGCCTACTTATCTAAGCCGCATGCGCTGTATGCTTACATTATGTTAAAATATTCAAATGAATGTTAATACTCTGTTAATTAACAGGTAAATCGAAGTCCGGCAGGCCCGACTTTAACTTACGCTCTCGATTTTTATGTAAAGTATTTCCATATACATCTTATAGAAAATATCTTCCGAGTTATTTTTTTATTGCGGGGGCTTGGCCAAAATTTAAAAACAAACTTGATCTACGTGCAGACAATATTAGTCTACATTTGAAATTTGGGGGCTTTAGCTTTTCTAGTCTCTGAGATCTAGGTGTTCCATACGGACAGACGATTAAGAATAAATGTAGTTTATGGGGTCGGAGTTGCTTCCTTCTGCCTGTTACATATATTTGCACGACTTTAGTATACCCTTTTTATTCTTCGAGTAACGGGTATAAAAATAGTTTTTGGAAATATCTTTAAGAAAAATCAAAAAAAATATTCGATTTCTCTAAAAACATGCTTAAGAAAACGTGCTTAGAAGAGATGAAAATATTACATTATAATCACAATTTATGCCGCTTTAATCGTATGCACCATTGTAGAGCTATAATTTTGTACAAGATTTATGTGTTCCATCGTTTATTTTGCTAGCTATAAGTGCTGGGGATGTCAAAAATTAGGATTGTACTCTCGATGTGTAGAACTTAGAAGCGGGGATAGTAATTTTTTGTATGACAAACAATTCCGGTTCACCTTAAATTGGATCTTCACAGTGAAGAGTAATAGGGTATGGTTCATGTCTGTGAACTGGTTCAGAGCCACTTCTTAGAATGTGTTTAAGCTACGAACTTGAAATTTGGTGGGTAGGTTTTGGTAAAATAGAGTTGGATATTATACTGGCTTAAACCTGGTTACCAAACCGGTTCGACAGTGGTTCAGATTCATATCTCAGATGTTATTCAAGCTATGATCTTGAAATTTGGTATATGTTAATATGGAGCTGGAAATTTTAATGGTTCCGAATCGGTTTTTCAGTGGTTCAAAAGAGGATCAGAGCCACATTTGAAAAGTTATATTAAATCTGAAATTTGGCAATATATGAAGTTGGATTTTTAATTGGTTCAGAAGTTTTTTAAGCACATATATTGAAATTTTCGATGTGAAGTAAGAGATTTTCCCAGCTTGAAACTATCAAAAAAGGTGCAGTTCAAAACCTTTTGATGGGAAAAGGGGTCGTCTGATGGTTTATAATATGAATGTTAAGGTTTGACTGAAAGTTGGGTGTGTGGGTTTGAAAATTGTATTTTTTTTGGTAGATACTTTCCCCCGAACCAGTTGCAACGCGCTCAAACTTGAATCATATTTCCCGGGAGACACCTGGAACTCAGCTAGTTAACTAATAAAAGACAATGCATAAACTAGAAACCAGTTAAAACGGGCACTTGCAAATGTTACTCAGATAATTGGGCACAGTCAAACTAAAAGTCACTTTAAATATTTGGTTTAATTACTTAATTACTTTCCGGCTCTGTCCAAGTTATCAAGTATGGCCTTATCATCATCAAGCGTCATACAGTTCACCCTCCTAACTTCTACAACTAATCAATAATATTGCTCTGGCGGTTTTTCAACTAATCGTCACTTTTTACATATCTTGCAGCGTTTTAAAACGGGGCCACGAAAAGAACACACACTGCAAAACTAACTAATGAGTCTGCTTGTCCTGCTCTAAAAATCATTATTTTTAATAACAAACATTTCTAAAATGCAAAATGCATATAAATTATGCAAGCAACAAAGCGTCGCCTGGCACACACACAGAAAACTAGCTGTGTGTGTGGGTGTCTGCCGGCTGGTGGGGTGGGGGAGGGGGGGTGTGTGTGTGTACTGTACTGTGTGCGTGTACATTTTAAAAACGCTGCAAGTGTGTGAGTGTGCAGGAGAAGGTGTTGTTATTGTTGGTGTACTCAAAAATTTCAAGTGCTGACAGCACAGACAACGCTGAGCTGCTGTAAAAGTTGGCCAATTTTGAAAAGAGAAATAATTAGGCTAATAAAATGCATACAAGGCCTATTTTAACACTATATTTATGAAGTGTGGGGGGAGTAAGTAGTTAAGTGTTGGTTGCACAGGTTAAAAAAAAAACATATAATAGTACAAAATTTTGGAATTTCTGGCTTAAGTGCTAACTTACAGGCGAGAGAGTCTCGTGTTTCGTTATACATAATTTAAGTATGTAAAAGTTTAAATCTAGTTTTTTTTGTTTTTGTTGCCGAGTTAGAAACAGGTGTCACATTCCCATTACCGTATGTGAGTGTGTGTGTGTGTGTGTGTGAGAGAGTGTGTGTTGTTTAGTTTCTAAATACTGCTTCAATTTCTTCAAGTGGATTCCTGCAAAAAGGTGGGCCATAAAAATAACAAGATTAGGTGCACAGATTCTAGTAACAATTTTGGCACTGCTTTTTTTTTTTTTTCTTTTTTGGTTCGGTTTGGCGTCGGAAAACAAAAATACAATCAAAACTGGCAAACCACAAAACAAAAAGCATCATTAACGCCCTCATTTCAGCTTAAGGTCAACTTATGCTTTTATACCAAAATGTTTCATTTGCATACGCGACGCGACGCGGTCCATTTGTGGACCATAAAATATAAATTAATTTATGCGCAATCAACAAAACATAAATATTTTCATATGCATAAGAAATCACACAACAAAATGTAAAAAGCTGGTCAATTGTCTTCGCCGTCGCGCTCAGCATCGCTCAGGGCCGGCCGTTGCGCCAAAACCAATTGAAAGCGAGAGCGAGGGAGTCCAAACTTAATAATAGTTCATAAATTATCGAACAATAAATTAGCCGATTAATGCACGACTAAGAATTCGATTGCGTTTTGCCGCCGCTGACGTCGCCACGGAAGCCAATTTGACGTCGTCGCAAAAAAATTCATAAACACGGATCTGGGCAACCTTTGTGTTTCACCAAATTTTATAGATTTAGACGAGTTTGAATTTGAATACGAATACAAACGGTTGAAAGATATTAGAAATTCTAGCTAGAAATTTATTACAAGGCTATTAACATGTTTCACTTCTTTTCCTCATTGGCAATGCCAAGGTTGTTTGCGGCAAAGCCAACATAATAACACACATTTAAATTTATTATATGTAAAGCCAGCTGGGGAGTCGTTTCCAAGTTTTTGTCAGCTGTGCCAGTTTTAAGGTTGTTGCTGGCAACACTGGCGCTGCCATCATGTAAGCCACATTAAGATTCTCATCAAAGTTGCTTGTCTGGGTGGACGCATAAAGTCGGGCGATTATAATTAAAGTAATATGTGAAAAAGTGTTTATTGGCAACACCGAGGGGGCAGAAGACGACGAGCGGAGGAAAAGTTAAATTATAAATATATTGAAAAAATATTAATTAAAATATTAAGCCGAATTTGAAATCTGGACACTAGAGCGTGCTTTTTCTTGGAAAATTATCCAATTCTGCAGTCATCAAAGTTCTCATTATTAGTGACACAGAACTGGTTTAAGAATTAAGGCTTTAGAAATTCAAAGAATTTTGAGGAGGGGAGAGAAGGTTGGCATTGTTGGCCTGCAAGACGTTCAATCATTCCTATTTGAACCGAACCCTTTAAACAGCACATTTCCTTTTCCGTTGGACATTTGTACATTAGGATGCTGAGGTCGCCGACCTTTTTATGGCTTCGCAACAAATAGTGAGCTATGGATAAGAGATGCAATTAATTAAATCTAATCAAATTGAATAAAACTTAATGACCGCCTACTGCGCCACGTTTTGATTTGTAATTGAATTGAACTTTGCTTTTACTTTCGCATCTACCGGATGCCGCAACACTGTTGGAAGGTGGAAAAATGGCTCATTTAGCACTGAAGCCAACTTCTTCTTGATATCATAACAAATAGCAAGCTGTAAAGGATCAGCATTTTGTACAATGTGTCCACTAATCAATAATGTAACTTAGAGAAAGCAAAATAACGTATAAGATGCAATTGAACATTTTTAAACAATTGGAAAATTTAAAGTAATCTAAATCGAATTTAATGACCGCCTACTGCGCCACGTTTTGACTAGTAATTGAATGGAGCATAGCTTTAGCATTTGCATCTATTGGAATGACTTCAATGGCAATTCCAGACCCCATTAGCAATTAGAAAATTAAAAGAAAACAAATTTAATGACCGCCTACTGCGCCATGTTTTGAGTAGTAATTGAATGGAGAGTAGCTTTAGCCTTGGCATCTATTGGAATGACTGCATCGGCAATTCTGGACACCTCTTCTTGGCATCGTATCGTATCAGCACTTTGCATAAAACGCCAATGTAATAATAATCAATAATATATCTTTGGCAACAAAAAAAAAATCCAATCGATAATACTAAAGTATCTCTAAAATTAAAAGTAGTCAAATTTAATGACCGCCACGTTTTCGCCAAAATTAAAAGTAGTCAAATTTAATGAGCGCCACGTTTTCAAGTGTCATTTAATGGAGCAAAGCTTTAGCTTTCGCATCGATCGAAATGATTGCAACGCCAATTATGGACACCTCTTCTGGGCATCGTAACAAATAGCGAGCTGTAAAAGAATCATCACTTTCCATAAAGCGCTCATAATGTTTCCACCAATCAATAATGTAACTTTGACCGAGCAAAAAATAAGTAAAATATACAATGAAAATCTGTTGAGCAACTGGAAAGTTAAATCAAGTTCAAACAAATGTTATGACCGCCTACTGCGCCTCGTTTTAAAATTTAAATTTAAATTGCTTTAGCAATCGCATATATCGGAATTACTGCAACACTTTAAGAAAGTAGAAGAACGGCACATACTGGACACCTTTTGGCATCGTAGCAAATGACAGACTTACAGTCTGTATCTGGATCAGTATTTTGAGAGATTGGTATTGATTGTAGATGATTTTCGTGTTCGTAAGCACGAACCATTCCCTCAAAAATCGACTTGACGGCAAGAGTGCGATATTTGATAATTGGTATCGATATTTCGTCAGACAATTGCTTAACAATCACTACGAAAATTCGAACTTCAGCTACCCTATTTTATATTGAATTCATACTTGAGAATTACAGGATGTCATTTTTAAGCGATGGGAAGCCAGAAATATATTTTTGAAGTCTTTTAGACAGGTGGAAGATTCCACTCAGGTCCTGATTTCAAATCTCAGAGTAAGCCAAAAGTTTAAAATAAAATTGCATATAATTCTTTAGTTTTCACAACTTTTCATATCTTAAGACATAAAGGATATTGTAACTCCAGCCAGAAAACGTTTTCTAGTACCACTATTCGATTCGCTTTCTTAACTCTTGGAAGAAACCCTTTCTTATCCCCATTAAGTGTTGCTTTCTTTTCTCCCAGAAGAAAGTTGTTCCCATCTTCAGGAAGTATCGCTTTCTTCTCTTCCAAAAGAATTGCTTTTTTAGTGCCCAGATGTGCCGTAGAGTGACACACTTCTTCCCAAAAAAAACATGGCTAGAGTTAAGTGAAGAACCGCATTTTTATCTTTCGCGATAAAAAAGTTTTGCTGCGTGAAAGCCAATTGGAAAATAATTAATATACGAACTGGGGTTAGACATCCAAAGATGAACGTTTTCTTTTAAGTCTTTATATAGATCTTTCAGAGTTAATTTGTATCGAAAAGAAAATGAAAAATGAGTCAAGCAGTTTTACGCCTGTTCTTCGACATTTGGAGTAGATGTAAAAACGAAGTTTGGAGCTTTCAAATATATGTTCAAATATAAGTTTAATCCTGATCGGATTATTTCTTGCAACTGTTTTCACTCTATTTTCTGACATTGAGGGTAGATTTTTCATAATTTAATCACCACACACCCTCTTTCCAGAGAAATTATATGCAGTCAATTGTTCAGTTGAAAAATGAGTTTGATAAACTTTCATAATTTCATTTAGACTATCCAAAAATGATACTCTGAAGCTTTGAAAATGAGCTTGAACCTAATCGGACGGTAAGCCAAATAGAAAAGTTTCATACAACAGTTTGCTGCAAATTTTTCACATTCACTTCCCTTCCTCCCCCCACAGCATTATCCGAAACCGGAACTAAGTACTTACTTTCATTTGGGATGCTCATATGACAGTACAGTGATGGCTCAAGCGGAGAATTAAGCTTAAAAAAACTTAACTGGATGTTCAGACCTAAGGCAATTATAGCCTAAACATAAAAGACAGCTCAAGTATAAATATAACAAAAATCTCATCGCACTTCATAATTCCCATACGCTACCCCGCACAAAGCTAGACATTTGCATATGCTTGGTGCTTTGATTTGTGCCATGCCAAAGGATATCTGTTGTTGTCATCCTTGTTCTTTTTTTTTTGTTTTTTTTGTTTGTGGTTGTACCGTTGTCAGTTGAATACCCTTCGAGTGGGGGAGATAGACGACGATGCATCTGCAACTGATTTAAGGGTATAAATCTGTATATTACCCAGGTAAGGCGCTTTAGAATTTGGATTACATATTAAAGCCTATTATGGTTTGAATATCAGTTGGTCAGACAAAGTCAAAAGCAACATGAGAATTTCTATGAAC
Source organism: Lordiphosa andalusiaca (assembly GCA_035044965.1). Classification (NCBI taxonomy): domain Eukaryota; kingdom Metazoa; phylum Arthropoda; class Insecta; order Diptera; family Drosophilidae; genus Lordiphosa; species Lordiphosa andalusiaca. The sequence goes on from JAWNNM010000342.1 coordinate 1,950,650, forward strand.
AACGGAATTTACAAAGTGAAGCAAGCTTTGGAAAAGCTTTCGATTGCAAGCAAGAACTTTCTGGTAAAGTTCATGAGAATGAATTTTTAACCGTGTAGCCTGACACTCAAGAACAGACTGCTGGCAGTGTGATGAGACTTCTTTTCCTAGAATGTTATAAGGCAGTTTGATATGTTCTTTCCTGGAAAGTAGCCGCCCACATTCTGCACAAGCAACTGAGGTGAAAGAGTGAGGGGTGTCAACCTTACACAATACTCAATGTCAGCAAAAATCTCTCTCATTTTTGCATTTATAGCGAAATAAATCCTAGTATTTTTATGACATTTCGCCCACTCGAATTATATAATTTATGATATAAATCACATGTGCAATTTTCGCCTTCTCCATTCATAATTTGTCAATTATTTTGTTACAATTTGTATAAGGGTATTTCATTGACGACATTCGACTCGACGGGCGAAATTGTATTAAATCTCTTTGTTGTTGCTCATTATATAATGTTGTTAGAGTCTGCCTCCAGTAACCGTCATAAGGGGGACAACGACTCGTTCAACTAACTCAAACTGTCGACATGCGTGTGAGTGTGGCCTGACAAGAGCTTAAACAGCAGGAGATTTCTAGGAAGCGCACCTGGAATAAGCTTCTAGTTTCATTGTTTTGTTTGCTATTGTCGGTGGATGTGCCACAAATGGCACACACACACACACAGTGTGTTTGATATAGCAAAGCAACAGCTTGATATGCTGCTACCAAGCGGCGCTTTGTGGTTACTCGGAATTGCTGGCAACGTTCGCCACAGTTTGAGGGTCATCAAGGATATGCGCTAATTATATTTGTCGGCACTTGTGACATGCATTTCAAATATGAAATGAGAAGCAAACACTGAGATGGATGAAATTTGGAAATTTCAGATTTAAAATCACCAAATTCCCCACGGTTATCAAATTATGCGTACATGTGTGTGTGTGGGGGAGTCTGTTCATTTTGCCAATCCATTACCTATGCCCATCGAGTGTAGCCAACGCCCAAAACACAATTTGCGGAATGCTCAAATGAAGTTATTCAATTGTAAAAACAGCTGGCATTACGCCGCTGGGACTTTAAGTGCGCCACAACAACTGGGGCCCCTTCCCACGTGGGAAGCTTAAACACAAGAAGCAGCCATCCAGCCAGCTCGCCCACTGGCAACACAAAACCATCACAGTGCGTATACGCATTGCCTGGGAAAAATTAAGTAACGAAGCGCGGAAATACTTAAATTTTGAGTACACTTCATGATTTACACAGAGGCGCGTACCTGTAAGGGAAAGGGAATGGCTTCTGTGAAACCATCTAAATGAGACTTTGAATTAGGAGCATAAATTGCCATAAATACATTGAGGCATTAATATTAGGATATTTGCACAAACTCCAAAGTTGGATAATTGATAATGTGAAATTAAACGAATCAGTTTCATAAACTGGAAAGTTAAGTTCGAACATCGCTTGGCTTTTTGAAGATGATTAGTGAATGGTCTGAACCAATTCCTACACCAAATGCCAAAGTTTTCGAAGTCTCAGGGCCAAAATATTGAATTATTTTTATCACTTGGACGTGTAAACTGGAATTACCATTACAATTACATTTTTCAGATGGGTAAAAACAATTCTTGCTGACGATTTTCCAAGTAATCGTAATTGTAGCTTGAATTTACGATTATTTTAAATTGTAATTACTTGAATAATTGTATCAGTAAAAGGGACTTATTGAGTATTTGTGCTTGAAATTATGCATTATTTGTGTATTTCTAGGAATAATCACCAATTGTTTTCCCCATAGGTGTTGTTAAAATAATAGAAATCATGTTAGGGAAATAATTGTACTCTTGGGACCATTCTACTCTCATGTGCCATGACATATAAATATTGTATAAATATAAATTACACATTAAATATCTAGAAATAGAACCACTTATTGCAATTATGTTATGCACAAATGTTCTTCTAAGTTTAATTTGAAATATCATGATCAACAAACAATTATATTTGATGTTTTCCAAACTGGACTGTTAAAAAATGGTAGTTTTTACCTACAATTACATGAATAATTCAACTTATCAAGCACAATTACTCAATAATCCCTCTTTTCTCATACAATTATCCAAGTAGTTGTCAAAGTAATTACAATTTGAAATGGCCATTGAATAATCGTAGTGGCAATTTATAATTACAATTAAAAAAATCTTTATCAGCATAAGTTTCTTCATTATCTGAATAATCGAAATAGAGGTAATGAAAAAGTAAATTACAGCTCTGCTCAGTTTTGGAACATTTTATATTAAAATTGTCATTCAAAACACTTTCAATCATTTTCACAAAATCAAGAATAATAATATTAAATATAGAAGTTTACAATATCGATATCTGTATTATCGATTTGACTAAATATCAATAAATCGATTATACTTAATATCGATAAATTGATGTTATTATCACTGGGGCCGGGGTCAATAATTTGCAGCATTTATCAAAGATCAAAATTCGCAAAATTAATTTATCGAGTCCACTTAAAATCGATATATCGTTTTATACCAGAACCTTTACAAAATAGCTAAGAAATGTTTCTGGGAAAACCTTTTCCTAACTGAGCTTTATGAAAGTTGTTCTCAAAAGTACTTAGCAATTAAAATTAAGCTTTGCGAATTTTAATGAAATGCAAGGAAACCCCTAAATATTTTTTAATAGATTCTGTAACATTATTGACCTTAAAATAGCCTATTCAGACCGCAGCTCCAAATACGTTTAAAGGCCCTTTATTTTGCCCATTTAGCTGTTTTCTACTGATGAGTTTTTTCCCCAAGTTTGAACGTTTCTCATTTATGCTACTGTCGGAAGTCTATCATTTTTACAATTGTTAATCGATAGCTTTTCATACTCCCCTTGATAAAAATTGCTGGTTACGCGCCTGGTTACACTTAGAGATAAGAATTCCAGGCACACCACGTTTTCGTTTACTGCATATTAAAAAAGATTTCTCTAAACAGAGCCATAACATGTTTTTCCCCTCATTTTGTTTTCTATTTTTTAAGAAGCTGCCAGCGATCTACGAGTCCAGACAACGCTTAAGTGCTACATAAAACTTAAAACAGCTTAGGGCGTCCTTGCTTATAATCGTATGTGTGCGTGTGTGAGTGTATATGTGTACTTACTGTAAACGGCCGCTAAGCTTATATATCTATTTAATAACAAACTACGTCTCAATGATGATGAGCAACTCCTCCGTCAGTTGACTGGCGCATGGCAAGGGGGAGTAAGAAATATAAGTCTGTATGTTTACGAGTATGCATGTGTGTGTGTGTGTGTGGGAAAGTAAGGCCGTAATTTAACTTAAGAGCAACGTAAATTGAAGCATTTTGCACCGGCACCAGAACCAAACCAAAAAGGCAGCACCAAACTTTACCAATAGGAAAAAAAATCGCAATATTATTAAGCAAATGCACAAACACCGTGAATAGTGAACAGAGTTCTATAGAGTGACTGTGAGTGAGTGTGAGTGAGTCTGTGTGTGTGTGTGTGCGAATGGTTAACATAATTGAGTGGAAATGTGAATGTGTGTCTGTGCACTTGAATGTAATGCAAGAAGCACATAGCGCAAACACCATTAATCCTTCACAGCACTCACCTTAGATCCTCCGCATCATCCTCGAACCGAGCCAATACCACATTGTCAACGGCATCATCCAGTCGTGTATTAGCCTCCTGGTCGCTGTCGCTGTCATCGTCATCATTTTCGTTATCCTCGCTGCTGTTGCTGTTGGCATCATTATCATGGCGCTTATCAAGTTGCCGGGCATCGTCCTTGGCCATGTTGTTGTCATTGGCATCATCCAATAATCTGGATTTCTTATCACGACGCAATGTTGCAATTTTCTTCTCCTCCTCCTGTCTCAACTTTTCGACTTCATCCTTTGACAGGAATGAAAAAACTTTATCTGTAGAGGAAGGGGGAAAAAAACGAAAGAGGTTTAAATGCCTTTCCCACAAGGCGGCTCGCAACAGCCTTGTAAAATAAATTAGGAAATTAAATAAATAGCGAGCTGTTCCTGCAGTTAGTTTTCTTTACTGGCTGGGCTGGCTGGCAGGCATCTGAGCTGCATATCCTTGCAGCAGATGCAAGCATATCCTTTGTCATGCAAATGCCGGCAGACGCAAATAAAGTAAAGAAAGGCTGTCAAGGCCGACTGTAATATATCCTGTAACTGACAAAGCCTATAGAATTATACAGTTCATATAGATGGAGGCCAATTCTAATGGAAGACGAGAGAGTATTTTAGCCCTAACTTTTTTATGGCTATGATTAATTATAATCATGATAAAGCGTAGACATCGTATAAATACGATATTTCGAGATCATTTTTTCATTAAAACTTTCCTAACGATGGTTTCGTTCGTGTTCACAGCATTCGATATACCTGTTTTTTTTCTCTAATGTTAGTCAACAGATCATTAACATTACTGTTAACGTATTTACAAGCACTGTCCTGCTGGACACAAATATATAAAATAAGATGGTTTTAATAAAAGCGCCGATAACAATGCTATGTTTTCTTGTTGACACCAATTATATTATACAAGGTGATATTCCTATAACTTTTCTATGTTTTATCCGATCTTTACGAATATCTGAGCGATTATAGATTTGGTACACTTTAATTAAGACACATTTCATACAAATAGTTAGAACTGTCAAACATTGACAGTGCGAAGGGTATGATAAATGGATGTTTTAATATAAAAAAAAGGATAATTAAAATCCATCCATTCCGATTGGATATTTTTGGGTACTTTTTCTCTGTGCGCATTCCGAAAATAGGAATAATATCGGAGATGCCTCTTCTTGCTTGTTTACATACTTTTTCGCAGCTTTAGTTTATAATTTTTAAGCTACGAGAAGAATATATAAAAACGACTATCGATAAATCGATATTTAAAATTTTGTTTAATTCAATAATATAGTTTATACAATCGAGAATGCTTCCTTCTTCCTGTTACATACTTTTTCACGACTTAAATATATTCTTTTTACGCTACGAGTAGCGCGTATAAAAACGACTATCGATTAATCGATTTGTAAATAATTCTTGATTCGATAATATGCATTATGATATCGGAGATGCTTCCTTTGGAATGTTAAATTTTTTATTGAATAGCTTGAGTTTATAATTTTTAAGCTACGGGAAGCGGCTAAAAAAACGACTATCTATTAATCGATATACAAATATTTCATAATTTAATCATTTACTTTATAATATCGGAGATGCTTTCTTCTGCCTGTAACATACTATTTCACGACTTTACTATATTCTTTTTACGCTACGAGAAGCGCGTAAATAAACGACTATAGATTAATCGAATTGTAAATAATTCTTGATTCGATAATATGCACTATGATATCGGAGATGCTTCCTTTGGAATGTTAAATTTTTTATTGAACAGCTTGCGTTTATAATTTTTAAGCTACGGGAAGCGGGTAAAAAACGACTATCGATTAATCGATATAAAAACAAAATTTTAGTTCAATAATATACTTTATAATATCGGGGATTAGTCCTTAGTCTGCCTGTTTTATACATTTTTACGACTTTGTTATAATTTTTTTACGCTACAAGTAGCGGGTATAAAAACGACTATCGATTAATCGATAAATAGACATTTTATGATTCATAATCCGCTTTCTAATACTCGATTTTATTATTTCAGATAATTTGAATGACTATTTCTGGCCTATTGAAATCTTTTGGCAAATCAACCAAATCTAAAAAATTATCTGCTTCGCTTAGTCTGGCATTCGCAATCTCAACCCTAGTATAGGGTATCAAAAGTTGCACGCTTCATGTTCTAATTACAGAAACCAGAGACCAAGAGTATCAAACTGACAAGAAAACTGCAAAGGAATTGGCAACTTTGCAGCCATTAACAAGTGGTTAAACCTGACTACAGCTCGGGAAGTGGGTGGTGGGTACTCCTCCGCCGTGTGTTGCTTGACTCACCTGTCTTTTGTGTGGGCTTGTGTTGATCCTCCATGGCCGACTCAAAGAAACGTTTTTTATCGGAAACCGATTTAGGCACTTTGGTGGGTGTTGTGGGCTTGGCATCTTCGCTTGGCTGCAAAAGTTGTAAAATTCTTTTGTTAGTGGTTCAAAATAGGCGTCAAAATCGATAAAATCTAATATGTAACTGTGAAAAGGGAAAACCCGCCAGCCATATTTTCAATTAAATGACTGGGAAAAACGGCCATTTTCAAAGTCAAAGCTACACGAGATGAACAAAAAAAAAAAGAAGAAAAGAAAGGGAAACCAAACGACCATAAAGAAAATTGATGGCCCTACACAAGTTTATTAAAAAGCAGACGGAAGAGCGGCAGCTTCAATCATAAAGTGACCAGCAGGATGGAGCTTTGTTTTTGGCGCCCGGGGCCAACGTATAATTTACACCGAGAGCTGAGTGGGTGGGGCGCAAATTACTGCTGCGAGGGTTACGGGTGGTCTACACCATTAATCACCCAAAGTCATGTACTGTGTCGGTTTTATGCTTTCATGCAATTCCTTTGGATTTAGGCAACATGAGAAGCAACGGCTGAGGCAGAGTCAGAGGCAGATAAAGCCAACCGGGACGACAAAGTCATTAAATGGCCACCAGGCAAAGGCAAGAGCAAAAGCCAGCGTTAAACTGCACAAATTGCAACCTTATACTCCGAGTGGCCAGAGATACGGCGAAGTGCAACCCCAGGCACATAAATAAAACCCAGCCAGCTAGGACAAGTGCAAGGGTAGAACCCACGAACAGCAGCAGCCGAGCAGCAGTATTTTTAGCAAAGAAATTAATTTCGTATCGGATTTTTCGATTTTCAATTAAAGTCAATACGAAGAAGCAAGCTTGAGATACGCCCCGCTCCCCGCTCCATCACTCCCACACACTGCGTTTGGTTTGCCTTTAGCCCCGTTCAGCAGTCAAACTAATAGAAATTTATTGAGCCATGAAAGTGTTGAGATTGCATGCAGCAGTCGTGGTCATGGCAGCGCATTAAAAGCCAATAAGCCATTGAATAATTCAGATAGCCAGCCCCTGGAGTGTTAGTTTGTTAGGGTGTGGGTGACATCTTTAATAGGGCCACAAAAAGAGTACACCAGACACTCCCTTATCGTGAATAATTATGAGTGTTTTTATGATAAGATTACAGCAAAATTGACAAAAGCAAAAAAGAGAGCCACCTGCCATATAAAAGAGCTAAACGGTAAAAGGGGCAAATCAGTACAGCGACAGTCGCAAAAGCGTACAGCAGGTCTAGAGCGTGAAACTAGTTCAACGATGGGGAAATATGGGTGAATCACATTTGCAGCAAACTGATAAGCGTTACAAAAACTAGGTCAAGGTCATTTCATTCAATTAACTCGTTATCTATCGGGCCTGTTCCCGTTTTCGATTTCGATCAAATTATGTGAAATCGGAATTGAAAACTCTTCCCTTTTCGAAAAGCCGATTGTTTGACTCGGCTTTCAACTTATAATTTCGAATCCTCTCCAAAAAACCGTTTTGATGGCTGACAGCTTTAACCGATTTCTCTAATCAATTCTTGGATATCAGATTCCGATCGATCGAATTCGGAAACGAGAACAGACCTGTATATGTTCTGTGCACTTTTGGAGGGTCTAGTTTGTTTTAACTGAAGGCTTTATTACGGCAAGACTTTGGGCCCTCAACATCGCTCTTGGCTCGCAGCTTTCGAGAGATAGCTCTCAGCTTATGGCTCTCGACTGTGAGAAAGAGCCCAACAAATATACGCAAAACGCATCATTATCATTAACAGCAGAAATCGGTACTAAGCCAAGCTGAACCTTAGTTTTAGCTGTGAGGATCAAGCTTATTTTGTATGGTGCCAAAGTTTTAATACTCTTGCAAGTGCTGACAATTTCAATATAAAGCATGTGCGATTATTATATATGTAAAAGCTTCTGGAAAAGAAACACTTCAATTTTACACAATAAAAGTAAAGAAGAGTTAACTTTGAAGTCTGTATACCCTTGCAGCAAGATTTTCTAACTAAGAACACTTTTCTTTTCTATGTATGACCGCTATACTATATAGATGTCCGATTTCGGCCAAACTTAGCAGAATCATGAAAAAGCCTAACAAACATGTTAACCAATTGGAGTCGATTCCATTTAAAACAAAAAAGTTTTTCTCAATGGATCTTATTTTTCGACCAATCCGTTTGTACCGCAGCTATATGCTATAGTCATCCGATATTGACAAAACTTTGTAGAATTGTGTGAAAGCATATTCAATAAATAAATGCCAGCTTAAGAGACATTTCCTTCAAAAGTAAAAAAGTTTTTCTTATCAAAACTACTTTTCTGACTCTACTTTTCTATGACAGCTATTCTATATAGATGTCCGATTTCAACCAAACTTGGTGGAATCGTGCAAAAGCATAGCAAACTAAGAAATACAAAGTTTAAAGACGATTCCATTCAAAACAAAAAAGTTTTTCTCACTAAGTCTACTTTTCAGACTCTACTTTTCTTTGACAGCAATACTATATAGATGTCCGATTTCGATCAAATTTAGTGGAATCATCTGAAAGCATAGCAAACTAAGAAATACAAAGTATGGAGGCATTTTCATTGAAAACAAAAAGCTTTTTCACCAGAACTAGAAAGCTAAGCTAACTTCGACTGTCCCGAAGTTTTTGTACCCTTGCTATATGATATAGTCTCTGATTTGGCCAAAAATTTGCAAAATTATGTAAAAGCATGTGAAACAAACAAATACAAAATTACAGGATGCTACCATTAAAAACTAATAAGTTTTTCTAACTAAAATTGTTTTTCAGACCTTTCTTTTGTATGGCTGCTATACCATATAGTTGTCCGATTTTTATAAAACTTGGTAGAATTATAGAAAAACATATAAAACGTACGATTACAAAGTTTGGAGACGTTTCCATTGAAAAGAAAAAAGTTGTCACTAAAACTAGTTTTCCGACCGATTGTTCCTATGGGAAGATCGTGAGATATAGTCATCCAATCCAGTCGTTTCCGACAAATTAGTAGTGTGCAGCAAAAAGAAGACGCTGTGCAAAATTTCAGCTCGATAGCTTTAAAACTGAGAGACTCGTTCGCGTAGAAACAGACGGACAGACGGACGGACAAAGCTCAATCGACTCAGCTCGTCACCCTGATTAAGAATATATATAGTTTATGGGGTCGGAAATGAATATTTCTATGCATTGCAAAATTCTGGGCAAAATTATAATACCCATTGCAAGGGTATAAAAATCAGGCTAATTAATATAGGGAGATTTTAAAGGAAATCCACAAAATTTTAATAGATTTGATCATTAAATTTAAGATCTGCCTGACTAACAGAACAAGTTACTATATAGTAGGTTAAATTGGTTTGTGTCTATCATTATTTTTCTGTTCGGTTCAAAACCGTCCCTGAATAGAACGACCACTTGGGCTGATCGTAAGATCAGCGATACCCAGCCGGTCTTTTTCGAAATAATAATCGTATACATGTAGGTCGCGAGGTATACAAAACGACACACATGCACAAAATCGTGTGTGTATGCGTCGCGTAACACAAAAACCAGTTTTGTTCTCTTCTTTGATTGGAGTTTGTGCTCGCAAGACAAATTGACAAATAAATTTATTTTATTGGTATTGGTGCTTTTCTTTGTGAGTATTGGTGAGTGCTCTGCCCTATGCTGCTTTTGGACATGCCTGGTTTAGATATTCTTTAATAACTTATCAGTTTTTTGTGTCAGCTTTAGAAAACAACGATATTATCGGAAAAAAACGATGTTTTTTTAGACTCGATTTATCGACTTACAAAAATTTTATTTTTTAAATTAATCGATTTTGATATTTTCAGAAATATCTACCAACCTAATGTTAACATTATTGATAATAATTTAACTGTTGCTTAACATAAGGGAATGCTTTAAAAAAAAAAAATTTCAACTGGGTAAAGGTTTTATCTAACTAATGCGCTGAATGTGCCTAAGTTTGATTGCTAGTAGATTCCTGTACAAATTTCGAAACAATTGCAAGAGTATAATGCTTTGACACAGACTTCAGTTAATCTAATCTTTCTTATCCTTCTCATAGTGATGATAATCCGGTCGGTTTTCGTTTCCAAATACGAATGGCGATTGCCAGCGATTATAGAATTCGATTGAAAACCAATGAAATCGTTTAAATAACTCCGATTCCGCTTGATTTGATTCGAAAACGGAAACAGGCGTGAATAATTTCATAAAATGTCAAGCATTTGCTTTGCTTTTTCATCACCTTCACTTCGATTTTGATTGTGGTAATGGGACAGGACAAAATAAAAGAAGCTCCAACAGAATAAGAAACACATAATAATGTTTATTTGCCTTAAGGTATGCCAATAAAAACGCTTAAATTTTCCTTTCATTTCATAATAAATTAGCATTAAAAAAAATCAACTTAATTGCGCTACGGGAAGTTATTTTCGTAAACTGTAAAAATGGTAAAAATTGTATTCTTTCTTTCGTTCGTGGTGGGTTTTTTTTTGTCGTTCGCCCTAGTGGTGGTTGGTGGGCAGCTGGACCAACTGTTTCAATCTACGTCAAATTAAACTTGGCCCGTTGGCTGGCTGGCTGGCTGGCTGGTAGCACACAAAGTCAACAAAAAGTTGCATCTAATTAGCACAAAAGGTGCGCCAGCTAGCCAATCAATCAATTGAAATAGCGAGAGCGAGTTGTGCAGGGAAATATTGAAAATTGCAGGCGGCGAATGACGATGGACCGTTTAATTGATGGCGGAAACTGTCCGAGTTTAATTAAAATGTATGAGCAGGAGGAGCCGCAACGGCAACGGGGCAGCCCCTCTCCCCTCCCCCACCCAGCTTAGCAGCAATTAAAGGCATCCTCTAAATGCGCAACAGGAGGGAGGGTCGTTCGGTTAACCAACACTACACGGTTGTCTCCTTGCCGGTGGGCGTGGTGGGGGTCTGAGGCAAGCTGCGTGGCAGGGATACCTCCAATTGTGGCTGGGATTGCGAGCGCAGCTTGAAACTGGCCAGGCCACGTAGACTGTAAGCTGGCTTCTGGGCCAACGGGGGAGCGGGGGCGGTGCGCAACTTGCTGGGCTTTAGGGGTCGCTTGGGCGGTAGGGGTGGTGGCGTGGGTGATTTTGAGGCGCGACACGAGACCGAAGTGTCGCTGCTGCGTCGCGAGTCGAAGAACGAGGTGTTACTGTAAATCGCCTCCTCCTCGATGGTCGAATAGATTTCCTCCGCCGTCTCATAGTAGCCCGCCGCTGCTGCTGCTGCATTGACCCTGTTCTGTTGCAGCGACGACGTTGACGATGAGTCGATGGAGAAGGAGCTGTTGGTTGTGAGCGAGGAATTCGATATGCCAACTCGCGTTGTGGTCATGTTTTGGTAATTGCTATTTGAGTCGGGGCTGACCACAATTTCCGAGAATGTTGGAAATTGCATGGCGGCATAGGAGGGCGAGGGCGAGGGCGAGGGAGTGGTGGCGACGGCCATACGCTTGCCGTTTCCGCTAGTTTCACTCACCGTTCTTAACTCGGCTGCCGTTGGCAGATAGAGCCTGGCCGGGCCAGGCGACGTGCTGGCGTCGCTGGGTAAGAGGACAATATTGAATATGGGAACGGACTGTGAAGCAGGGGGGGAAGATGAGGGTGGTGGTGGTAGCGGTGGCTGTCTCAGAGTGAGCGTGTTGGGCTGCTGCGGTTGGGGCAGGCTCGCATACTGCACTGGCAGTATTTGAGCAGTGGGAAAGATATGTGTGGGCGACCCAGCGACCAACAGCTGTTGCGGCAATACGTCCATCCGGCGGTTGGCAGTGACAGTCGAGGAAGAAGATGGAGAAGACGTTGATGCGTTAGTGGCGACAGCGGTTAGTGGCGGCTCATGCAAATGTGATGGTGTGGTGGGCGGGGGTGGCAGTGGCAGGTTATCAATGTCAGTGTCGCAACTATCAAGAAATGGATTGGTTACCGCAAAGCTGGAGTTGCCCGCTATCGGTATGGGCGGGGCGGGTTCACAGGGTGCTCTCAGCTGGTTGCGTAGCTCGTTCTCACGCAGCAGGTACTCGCGATGCTCCTGGGCGCTCACCAGTATGTTATCCGGTGAGTTTTCGTGCACAAACTGGTGGGGACGACGCTGTGAGGGGGGCGGTGGCAGTGCCTCCAGGTACAGCGATTCGTCTGGCGGCAACTTGGGCAAGGTGGTATAGTTTACGGGCGGTGGCGGTGGACTCTCACGAGGACGACCCACACGCACCGGCAGCTTGGCCTTGGCTTCCACCTGATGAATGGTATTGGTGTTGGCATCATGCTCGAATACGGCAAAATCACCCTGTCCCACATCGCTGGCCTGAAACGTCTCCAGCGCTGTGTTACGCACCAGATCCGCCTTCTTTAGCTGCGGTTTGGGTAAGGTGGGCGGCGGGACCTTCGGTCGTGTACCGGTGGGTAACAAGTTCTCTGTGGACTTGGATATAACCGTGTTGGGAGTGCTACGTCCGCTGGAGAGTGACTGCTGCTCCTGTAGATCCTCAGTGGAACGAGTTGTACCGAAAAAGAATTGATCCCGAGGCGAACGCGGAGAGCGAGGAGATCGGCTGACAGCTTTGGCTATGGCTGTGTAAGCCTCATCCTCGGCTGTGGGATGACGGAAGGGATTTTCACGCTCCAGTTCAGCTCCAGGATGATCTGGCGAGGTGGCTCGCGATACTCGTTGCAATTGCGGCGATTCCATTTCCCTGATGCGAGCCACAGTGGGCACAATGGGCAATGCTGGCTTCTCTGGGTAACGTTCCAGCGTAGAGCTGGCCGAGGAACAGGGACTGGTGGCACGTAAGATACCTTTGCGAGGTAGACGACCCCTTGATACATTACGCGAGTCTTGCTCCGAGTCAGAAGTGCGACTAAGCGAGCGCTCATGGTCGGACTTGGAACGCTCATCACCGCTAAGATCAAAGCTGACAGATTTACGATGTCCGCTGACATAGTCTGGCGTACTGCGTCCCGAACGGGTAGGCTTGAAGGGTCGGCAATCGCTCTCCGAGTCACTGGTGTAACGTCCACGCCGTCGATCCAAGCAATCCGAGTCGGTGTCCGCATAGGAAGGTGGCGATTGTAGGTCAGTGGGTGGCGAACTCTCAGTTTCCTCCTCCTCAATGATAGCTGCCACCTCATCCTCATCATTGTCATCATCATCATCATCATCATCTATGATATACACGGGCTCAACCTTAAGAGCTGCTTTGATTGTTTTACTGTTCTCCTGGTTCTCCAGCATTTGCTGATAGGAGTAGCGTGATCCTGGCGTCTGTGTTCCACGCTGCTAGTGAATTTTGAATATTTTCTTTATCAAATTTTGTATTTTTTTTTTGTGGGTGCACAAGCTTTTAACATAGAAATTGCCATGTGCAACGTTAATTGTGAGTGTGTGGGTGTGTGTGTGGGTGTGTATGTTGATGCATGACGGTGTTCTTGCGTGTGTGATGAGGTTGCTGATGCGGTTGGTGCTTCACGAGACACTTTGACAACCTGCACTCCCGTAGTAGCCAATTACCAGTGTGTGTGTGTGTGTTGCCGTTTCGTTTGCTTGATGATGCGTTTTGGCCAATTTCATTGATGAGTTTGATGAACTTCTTCTTCTGCACACGAGCAATGGAACGAGCTTACAAGAGCGAGACAGAGACATAGGACAAGTCACAGGGCAACGAAAACGTTTTAAATAATGAATAAACTGTGGTAAACGAGAGTCAAACATCCAAACAGTTGAGATAGAAGCAGAGAGAGTAGCCAAGTAAAAGTTCATTAATGATGATTACCCCAAACCCGTTCAAAGATGCTGACTGATGTAAATAAAGTTTCCTTGTTTGTTACACGACAAGTACATTTAGATTTATTGACATCGAAAATGCACACTTCATATTCCATTTATCTAGTCTTAAACTTAACTTCTATTTCATAGCTAATAATAACAACGGAAAAGGAAAACGAAAACGAAAAACAATCAAGAAAAAGAAAACAAATTATCCTAACCAAACACAACATGTTCAGTGTATCGTCGTGTTCAACAGATTTTAGAGTTACTTTAACAATATGTACACTGCGCATCCTTAGGTTAACAAACCCCACCAAATGTGTTGAAAATGCTAGATTAAATTTTAGGAAATTATACAAGAGTTTCTATATTTCACTGTATGTGATATTTGATAGATCATCAATGCACAACCTAAACGTTTAGAGCTATAAATGTACAATGTAGGACAGTAGTTTATATTTCTGTTGAAGATCGTTCCCCATTTCGCACCCAAATTTCTATAAAAGCTAGAACCGATTCGCAAGTACATAAGAAAGTTGATCCTAAAACGAAACAGTCCTCCAACAAATCAAAGATTGTTGCTAAACTCAAACCTAAAACCTCTGGATTAGCCGCTGTTTGCAGCGATAGTTTGGTTATAGATTTGCAAAAACAAATTACGTACAATGTCTAGATCAGCGTTGCCCAAGCTTTATACGCTTCATGCGTCAATGTTGTTGTAATGCGCGAACGCGTCAGCCATGTGCATATGGCTAACGCATAAGCATGGGCGTTGGCTGGCTGCTATTGCGGAATTAAAAGAATCAACAATCCGTATGTTTCTCATTTGTCTTTCTCTCCTATGCTCTTGCGGAACTCAAGGCAACAACAATACATGCCACAAGCACACACACAACCGGCCGTAATCGGGTTTCTCTTTAGTTTTCTTATGGTATTTGATGTTTCTGATATTGGTTTTTTCTTTGTGTGGGTAAAATCGGTTACCCATAATCTAAGTAGTCGATGTGTGGTAACACTATTTTCTGATCACATCGATGAATTATCTAAAATTTGACTTAATGTCACAAATGCTAAGTAGTTGTTACTCTTTGTCACAATTCTACGCTTGCTGTGCCACTTAGTCTTACTATTTCCACCTTCTAAGGCGACGTTCTACCGTCTGCACCTCGGTACTTTTTACAAGCTGAGAGCTTTTCCTCTAGTTCGGCTCCATCGCAGCTCTTGTCACTTGTCTGATATTTCATTAACGTTTCTTAAATGAGAAATCAGATAAGTGTTATAGTCAATCTAAGAAGCACTGAAATATATAAAAAGCTAAATGAGAACTAGGCTACCTGAGTTCTCTTAAGACAGTTTTTTGACAGCCAGGTCACCGTAAATTGTGGCATTATTTGCCCATATCATACAAGATCTCGAGGAGTGAAAGTACAGCTTTACGAATAGTTTTGATCATCGATAGTACCGATCAGTGGCGTACGCAAAACCCATGCTAGGTTGGACGGACAATGATTATCAATTATCAATCAATTATTCGTAAATCGCACCCAAAACGATTAGTTTTCGGGATGGTCTTCGGAAATTGTCAGAATCATGAGAAAAAGTAGAGGGTAAGCAATGGAAAATATTTTTTGAAAAATAAACAACTACAAAAACTTTCACATAACAGCGTCAAACTGGATAAAAAAAGGCATACAACATAATTGGATAGGTAGCCCAAATTGTAAAGTAACTTTCGGCCAATTTCGCACATTTTTACATAGCTGCTATGTGTTCGAAAAGCTTAGATTAGTTATTTGTTAGTTCATGTGACAGATAGCACTATGTAGACGATGTGAAAATGTTTTTACACAAACTTAGATGAAAGTAACGATCAGTTGTAATTCGCGGTTTACGATTCGTTTGAGCGTTTTCATCCAAAAAGAATACATTTTCAAAGACATCATAGCTTAAAAATGTCAGAGAATAAACAATGTCAGATTGCTCTCTTCTTCAAAATGAGAAAAAAAAGTGCAAAAAAGAAAGCCCAAAGAAAGCAAATAGTGACTAATTTTTTAGGCCTTCTATAAATTCGAACAAAAATTATTTGCTCATCTAGGCATGTGTTCACTCTTCATATAAGGAACTGACTTTACAGCCCCAAAAGGCCAAACCGAGTTTCTCTCAATATCTTGGCTTGTGTGCTTCTAATTTTCTCACAAGAGAAAGGGACCTACAGTTTAACGCCGAGTCCGAAGGGCAAAGATTGAGAAGCTTTTTCATGGCTAGTTACTTCAAAGCTGACGAAAACAGCTAGTAAAGGTAACCAGTATCATGCACAGCAAGCCAAGAAACAGAACAGAAAGCGTCAAAGCTCTCTTCTCTGCTCACTTAGACTGGATTTACACCGTGATGAAATCTTACTGGAGTTCTTGAAACCATTTTCTTTTGAAGGGAAGAGGTGCTGTGGTGACGCTTGCCCCGCTACACCTTATTCCTACAAGCAAGAGCTTTTTCAAGAATTTCATGAGGATTGATTCAGCGTGTAAATCACATCTAAGACTGAATTGGAGCCAAAACTTCAAGAAGTTGTTTAAGGTGTAGAGGGAAAAGAGACACTACTACATTTTTTTCCAACAAGCAAGAGCTTTTCAATATCAACATGTAGTTTGATTCACCATGTAAGAGCAGTATCATGATACAACAATTAAGGTGAGGCGGCGTCAGTGTGAGTTCTCTGCAAAGTACTCATCACACTGACTCCTAACTTATCTTTATTGTTGTATCATGTCCAATGTTAAGCTAATAAGCTTTCATTAGTTTGAAAGAGGTGGATGGGCAAGCGACAATACTACTGCATCTCTTTCCCACAAGCAAGGGCTTTTTAAGTTTTCTGCAGCCGACATCTCTGCTCACTTTGCCGATCCCTGATGTAGAATTTAGCTGTACAAATTGTCCCATGACTAATATCGCATATCTTTTAGACGGTGCATTGATGATCTAAATAAAATCAGAGTCCATAACCTATAGAAATTTTTGTTTCCAATAAACGACAACATTTTGCACTAGCTTTGAGGTGAAGTGACAACGAAATATATGCAAGAAAGTAGCTTAAATATCGTCCTTCGATCTAGTAGGTATATACAAAAACAAAAATAAATCCCTTATCTCATTTTAATTTACAGTACATGAATTACTTCTCACTGTTTTCCTAACGAATGCGCCGAGCACTCCTATATATGTAGTTCTTGCTGGGCTTTCCACTTTTTGGATATAACAACATTTTGTAACTGAGAATGTTTTATTATTCAGTTGCATATTTGGACCGTTTGTATGTTGGCTACACATTTGTATAGTAAATATAGTAGTAGTAGTAGTATATATATATACATATATATATATGGTAGAAAGACTGAATAAATGTGTCGCAAAATGGCGACATTCACATTTGTTTACTTTGTAGACAAAACTTACTGTTTTCTACTACCAGGAAGGAGTTTCAAAGTGTTGTGAGTGTGTGTAAAGTGAAAGAGCTAGTGGTTGAAAGACATTGAAACCATTGGCTGAGTCAAGTGCGTTTTCATTTTGATATAGTTTCCCATTAGATTTTGGTTTTTGTTTTGTTTTTTTTGCCTTTTGAACACGCTCAGTTTCTTTTGCTTTCTAAGTAAGTACATTTATATTGTAGTGGTTCGCCTGTTTAAACTAAATATTCAGTCTTATAGTGATAAACATCCGCTTGTTAAGCAATACGCTGCAACGAAATCAATTTAAGGATGGAAAACGAACGGAAAATTCAACAGAAAAGATTACAACATGTTGAAAAGCAGCGAACGGAGCGGCGCGGCGCGCGCATTATTGAGAGCAATAAAGAAGAAGGACGAGAAGAAGATAGGAGAGACATTTTAATGGAAATTTCTTTCTGCAGTTTTTGAATTATTTACATTTACATTTATTATACGTGCCATCTATATAGGTATTGTTGTATAGATATATATATATGGATTTTCATTTCTTTGACGCTCCCTGTTGCCCTCAATGCAAATTCAAATGCGGCATGCTTTAAGGTAAGCAACAACAATAAATGTAACAATGCCGCTCACGCGCAGCCAGGCAGAGGTAACAATAAACGCGCAAGGAGGAATGAATATAATATGAAAGTAGCATAAATAACACAAGAACAACAACAGCAACAATGACAGGAGCCATGATCAAGCACACCGCCGGCAGGAGCAGCCACCTCCTCAGTAACGCCAGCCAATATGCTAATAAATAATAAATCGCCCGCTGCCATATCAATGAATGTGGACGAGCAATCCCAATGGTTGGCAGTCCTCCCCCCGGCCCCCATCCCATCTAAGACGAACGCATGCAATGATGGTACATTGAAACAATGGCTCCTCTAAAGGAAAAGGTACACACAAATTTAAATCAGCAAATCAAATTTTGGAATATAAGTGAAAATGTTGAGATATACTAAATGCAGATGTGTAGGACAAGTAGGCAGTTCGGTTTGAGATGCTTCTGTTTTTGGGGGCTTCTCGAGTTTGAGAAGAGATGTGAATGTGAATGGAGTGGCGGCCGGCAGACTTGTGTGTATTTTTTAGCTTAAACTATTGAAGGTATGCGGAATGTTGGTAAAGTTTTTCAATGGGGAACTATCAAAGTTGCGACGAAAGCTACAATAATTTTAGACCCACTTCTGATCTTTCTACCTCAAGCTTTATTTCGAATAATTCTCAAAATCGTTTAGCTGACTGTCCTATAAAAAGAGTCTAATCACAACGGAAACCCTATCTACAGATCGACAATGTCTGTGCACTGAAAGCTAGTCTAAAATGTATTCGATTTGGCTATTAGTAGAATTGGGAACTGGGAATGTCTACACAGGAAAAAAAAGGTCCAAGTAGATCATATTGAAATGGATAGTTTTTGTTATCCTTTTTTTGATATTAAAATATTTGTTTTCACATTCTTTGGATGACTTTCAGCTCCGTTAGAAGAAAATGTAAGATCCATTTAGCATTAAATGTTCATTTTAACAACCAAAAAAAGAACAAATGAATACCGAAATCATTCCATGGATACTTATTGATATTCTTTTCGGGCAGTAACGTATTCAATACTTCCCGTATTTAATTACTTTTCATTACTTAAATATTGATTATTAATCAATATCCTCGTTATCGATGTATTCACTAATCGTAATTGTAACATGGATCTATAATTTTTCAATGATTATTGCACATTGTAATTACATTTACAATTACTTGAACAATTGATAAGTAAGCAATTGACTATATCAAAATGCAATAACTTTTACAATTACTTGATTAGTTGTACCTCAAAGGGGGGATAAATGAGTAATTGTGCTTGAAAAGTTGAATTACTTTTGTATAATTTTTCAACAGTCAAGTTTCGTATTTGAATCTTTGTATATTATTTTTACACTCATTTTGTTAGTTTTTTGATAGCAACTTACAATGAAGTGTTATATTTTAAAATTCCCTATAGACAATTCATGTTTGGCTTCGAGTTAGGGTATTAACGTGTGTTATATACAGGTTTCTGGAGGGTTAATTGAAATAAGTAAAAACTGGGAGAATGGATTCGTCGACTTGGCATGGAAATATTCTTGGCTCAAGTTATCTGAGATCATTAATCAAGGGAGCAGCAGTATTAGCCGCTGTCGTCTGACTGACTTAAATCAGATATAAATCTTAAATTCCATAATTATAGGAACAACAACAACATTAGATTTTCTACAAAAAAAAGGACAACATTTTTTATATGGCATTGATCAGCCTGAAAGAGATTAAGTCAAGGATCGCTCCTTTACCATATTTATCAACTAACAACAGAAGCGAACAATGCAAATATTGCATCTGTATTATTAGTAAGCCTAAAAGCGGCTCAACTGTATGAGAAAAATAGCTTTGCATGGTCGTCTAACTGACGATATTGAGCCTATTTTTTGTATTTCGTAATTACTAATTTAATTACATTTCCAATTGTTTCGTAATTAAAAATATGAACTAGAATTATTTCAAATAGTTGGTAGTTGAAATAGTATAGGTAGTTCCAGTTGCTGGTTTTAATTAAATAATTCTTGGTCTATAGACGGCCCCATTATGGGGATATTTAGAAATACAATTACCATTACAATTACAATTATTTCGAAACTAAAAACTTAATTTCAGCTACAATTATTTCAATAATTATCTCAAATAATTAAATTAGTGGGTAGTTGAAATGGAATTATTGGTTTTTTTTGCAATATAAAAAATTTAAAAAATAATTACCCAAATTTCTACAATTATTTCAATTATAAAAAATCACTTAATTACTTGGAGTAATTATTGAAATAATTGTAGTTGTAAAAAAAAGTTTAACTGCGATATAATTGTAGTTTTAATAAAACTTTAAAATACCGCAATAATTGTAATGGTAATTGGAGATGAAATAGTAATTGTAATGGTAATTGTAGTTAATTTACAGCTCTTCCTAGAACTTTAGTTTCAAGCCTGACCTAGAAATATGATAAATATCTTACTAAGTGTGTATAAAAATCGAAGGCAATAATTGTAATGGTAATTGTAGTTAGTTTATAGCTCTTCTTAAGATTTTAGTTTCAAGCCTGTCATAGAATTATGCTAATTTCTATACTAACTGTGTATAAAAATCGATACCGCATACCTTTTTTCGCTAATGCTCTTTCAATTTGCTATTCAATTACACCTACTCTCCTTGCTGAAACACACAAATGAAATCGTGGACGCAGATGAATGTACTTTGTGAGCTGTGAATTGTACGGAGGAGCTTTGTGAGCAAGCTGGCTCCGGGAGGTAAGTGTATTAAACGTTCGATAAATGTGGGCGCATATGAATTTTGTATTATCAGGTGTGAGCACAATAAACTCACTCACACAAACATAGCGAGAGACTCGCACACAGACACGCATATCGAAATCAAACATTAGTGAAGTTAAAAACGAAAACAAGCAGACGAAATACTTGTAGGGGTTTGGGATGGTATATATCTTCTTTTTTTTTGGGTGTAACGACTGTTGGTAGGGTTTATGTTAAAAGTTACAGACACTCACGCACACAAACAAAGAGCGAAAGAGACAGGGGTACAACAGACACAGACATTAAAGTTAACACAGGACGTAGGTTCAGCAGGTACATACCTGTGGTAGTTGTTGTTGCTGTTGTTCTACTTCTGGGGCTAAATTGGTTTGCGTTTGTACAGCCACAGCTGGAACGGGATGGGGTAGGGGTGCGGGAGCAGGAGCCACAGCGGTCGCTGACTCCGCAGAGCCAATTGGTAGGGCCGCTGGCGTTGTGGGTGCGTTCGGATTCGTATCGAGCGTATGCTTCGATATGACAACTGTCGTTGTCTTTTGTATCTTGTCCTGCTCAGGGTGCTCTGATGGTGATTTGGGTGGAACGGTGGTGAAGGCATCCGCAGCTCGTACAATTTCCAGTACCTAGCGCAGGGGAGTTTAACAAACTGCTCAAACTTTAGATCAAGGCCAAGGACTCACCTTCTCCTGTGTGCTCTTCTCTTGCCCCAGCGTGGCCAGCTGAGTCTGTTGTTGCTGCTGCTGCTGCTGCTGCTGGTGGGCTTGTTCTGCGTGAATTAGCGCCACAGTCTGGGCGGCTGGTGTATCCACGGGCGCTGGTAAGTCCACTGGGGGCGTGGGTGTTGTGGGTATGGGTGATGGTGCTCCATGCACCAGAGCCGCAGCGCTGGCCAAACCTGATTGGCTAGTGGGCTCTGGTGTAATGGCTGTAGCATCTGGCTTTTGTGCGGCAAATACATCAAAGTCCTGCGGCAAGTAGGTAGAGTAATTTAAACAGTCTGGACCACATTTTTCCATTTACTGGGACTTACCTGACGCAGACGCTCGTCCTCGTCGTGATCCAGGCTGGACACGCTTTGACTTTGACTCAGCTCTGAGCCCGTCTCGGAAGCCCTCGAACCTTCAACACAGAGATTCAAAGGAATTGAAGTGCTTGGCAAAGAAATTGACGACTGCGAAGTTAACCTACCTTGACGGCTACCACCGCTGCAGGATGTGGACGAGTTGAAGCCCGTGCTCATGCCGCCTGCCTGGCCAATGGAATGAATTAAATTGGATTTGTCATAGCCCTTGCACACGACCAACTGTATCTCATTGCCGGCGTTGCGCAAAACATTGACCGCATCCTGATGGGAGGCTCCCAGCAGAGAGTGTCCATTAACCTCCAGCAGACGCATGCCCACCTACACACACACACACATCATAGAAGAAGTTTAGCACAAGTTCTGGCACAGACAACAATGGCGCAAACCCAAATTACCTTAAGCCTTCCATCGCGTCTGGCCGCTCCGACCGAATTAATTTTGGACACGAAAACACCCTCATCGGAGGGATCACCGGGATTACCACGCTGTCCATTTAGGCCGCCCTTAATGTGCATGCCAAGTCGCTCGCCCTCGACCTTGCTGAGCAGAACCTCCTGCGATTTGCGAAATGGTAACAAAAGAATATACAAACAATTAGCATTGGCTTCGGTTAAGTGCTGAAAGATTATAAGTAGATGCGCATTGCGAAAGGAAACGGGAACAAAACAATAGACTAAAGTAGCAGCAATTGCGAAATTAAAATGCAAAGCAAGAAATACTTCTCCATGGAAGGAAAGCTTACCTCGGTGTCTATATAAACTACTTCTATGTGCTTTAGTGATTCGAATTGTTTTGATTTTTTGTTTACAGCATTTAAGATTAAACAGGAAAAGAAGTACAAAAGTATATTTGGTGTACACTCCAAGCAGAGATATATTTACATAAATCAAGTGTGTCTGCGATGAAAGTAAACTGGATTAATGCTTGACAATATATATTTTTGAACTAACTACACTAATCGTTCATAGTTTTTAGACTTGGAAATCGCTCAACACTTAGAATTATTATATAGAGTTTGGATTTAAGACGCTCTTTTGTTCCTGAGAAGACCCATTTATTATCTTAGACAAAAAACTTGAGTCTAATTAAAGATCACATCGGTTAAATCGACATAATCCCGATTCCAACGAGCATAAAATTCAATCTAAACTAAGCCGAGCCCTTCATTAAGACAAATTTGGAACGAACTACACACGAAACACTACACAATGTATCAGTTTTGAAGTTGTTATAGAAAATTCTGAAAATGTGTATTTTCACTTGTCTGATATCTCATAAAAGTTTCTTGCAAGTGAGAAACAGAAACATATATGAGAAGGTGAATGAGAAGTAAGCAATCTGAGTTCATTTATTGAGTTTTTTGAGAAAACTAAGCTAACTTCGTCTGTGCCGAAGTTTTTATACCCTTGCAAGTGCTCGCTTAAATATTTGCAAAAAATACTCTTTTTCCCATTTTCCGACCAATCGTTCGTATGGGAGCTATATGATATAGTCATCCGATTTGGCCAAAATATTGTAAAATAATGTGAAAGCATGTAAAACAAACAAATACAAAATTGCAGGATGCTACCATTATAAACAAAAAAGTTTTTCTAACCTTGGCTGTTTTTTAGACGTATCTTTTGTATGGCAGCTATACCATATATAATAGTTGTCCGATTTTAATAAAACTTGGTAGAACTATAAAAAAAACATAGAAAACCTACGACTTCAAAGTTTGGAGACGATTCCATTGAAAAGAAAAAAACTTTTTCATACTAAAACTAGGTTTCCGACCGATTTTTCCTATGGGAGCTATGGGATATAGTCATATTACATATTTTTGTGCAGCAAAAAGGAAGACGCTGTGCCAAATTTCAGCTCGAAAGCTTTAAAACTGAGAGACTAGTTCGCGTAGAAACAGACAGACAGACGGACGGACAAAGCTCAATCGACTCAGCTCGTCATCCTGATCAAGAATATACATAGTTTATGGGGTCGGAAATGAATATTTCTATGCGTTGCAAACTACTGGGCAAAATTATAATACCCGTTGCAAGGGTATAAAAACGCTATTCTCTAAAAATGATATACATTTTCGATGGAAGGTGTGAAATTTGCCTTAAATCTATGTCGCCTTGGAACCGAATCAGTTCTCTTCTATTTAAAAAACTATTTGATTTAAACTTGATTCGATTCAGAACATTATTTAAGGGCCGATTTATCATTTGATTTGCTTAGCTTAGCTTTCAGTTTCCTTTGTTACTTGCCAAACATGATTTAGGGTCTATTCTAAGAAATATTCCCCAAGAGACTATGGGTCAAAAATCAATTTGTAGGCCAAGTCTGGTGAGGTCTAAATTTGTATACAGCTGTTTATAAAATCACTGTTGAAAAGTCCAAAAATTACAACGGACATCATTAATTTTGGGGTTGTTTAAAAGAAAATTTGGACAGATCTCCAAATCTGTTTACATTTTAAAAATTTCTTTGTTGCTTGATCGGACTTGGCTAAACCTATTCGGAACCTCTTTTCACCATTTTAACTATGATAAAAGTAATTTCTCCCAAGATTTTATGTTTAAAATGTATATGTATAAAAACCAGATAAACGATAGTCTAGTTATAAGCAAAAGAGTGCTCAATGCATCAAAATTTGAACTGAGCATACACTTTCGTTGATACTTGAAGGACTTTCAAACTTATTTCTCAAAAGATTCGAAATTGGTGATATATCTCCCAATGTTTACTTTAATGTTATGAGTTCTAAGATCTTCGGAAGTTGGTTGGAAGATAAAATTAAATTCACAAAAACAATAAATAATTTTTTAACCAAGCGATAAATTGGTCTCGTTTTAAGACAAGCAGCTGAGGAATTTCCTCCAGATGAAGGGACAGAATACGTTTGGAGTTCATTAGAAAGTTATAAAGGAATTAACATAGGGACATAGTTTGACAAAACCGCATGTTTTGAGTAACATGTAATTAAGTATGTCGGAAATAATATCGATGCCTCGAATTATAACTACCGATAGATTTGTTAAAGACGATTTATCATTATCTAATATTTTTTCTATGCGATATATCGGGTATCGAATGTTTTTCGACGATATATCTGTTTTAACAATAAATAATTATTTTGAATAATGCTTTTGTTTATGCTACAAGTCGAGTCCAAGTCGAATTCATAAAGATTTTGATTTTCATGTTTCCATTCAGAATCTGAAACCTTAAACGAAAGCGGAACCATAATGGGTTTATCATGGAATAGCTTAACCCGACAGGGTTCAAAATAAGGATCTCGGTTTCAGCCTTGCAGAACCATAACTAGTTCCTATAATCGAACTCAAAAAGTTAGAAGGTAGGGAGAAGGGGAAAAACGACCGACCAGGTCCACGAACGCTCATTACACGAATGTCTGCAACAAGCGCTCGCAACAGACAGCAATAGATTCTTAGTAAAGGATGTAGCCTTAACCACTGAGCGTTAAGAAAAAAACATTATCATCAGATGTCCCTAGACAGGATCGAACCCACAATCTCTTGCACATCAGGCACACACACTACCCGATGCACCACCATAATTTTAAGTACATTGAAGGCGGGATCATTTGTAACTCCAGGCAGTTTTGTAAGCCGCTTCTTCTATAAAGAAGTTAGTCCATTCGGGTATTGCCTAATGCTATTTTAAGCTTTCGTGCTTCCTTCTTCGAGGTTATACTTTTTCAATATCGATAAAACTCGATGCAATGTTTACTTTCATCGCACACCATACAATAATTTGTACCATTGCTGGACTTACCTGAAAACCAGGTGGCAAGGGATCATGTTGTATGATCAACTTGATCTCATCTCCTGGCTTTAACAGCTCCAGAACAGCATCTTGATGTGTTGCCTTAGAAACATCTGCCTCATTGACTTTCAAAATGCGATCACCCATCCGCAACTTGCCGCACTTTGAGGCAATGCCGCCGGGCACAATCTGTGGAAAGAAAGCATGTTTAGGGTAAATGGAGAACTAACTCATCTCAAACTCATCTAAATTAATATTTGCACTGCCGTAAGCCAGCTGTGGGCATTACTGTTTTCGATACTTACATGCGATATAAATATGCCAGGCTCACGACTGCCAAACGGCACACAGGAATGATCCGTGCCTCCAATGATGCTGAAGCCAAGAGAGCCTTGATTTTTGGGCAGAATCACCTCCTACAGAGACAACGGAACATTATATTAGCAGGCATTAAACGGTTGTGTTAAACTAGACAATGTAAATCTGTTGGTAATCCTACTACAATTGCTATAGAGTCATTGGGTACAGAGCTGGATGAAGTGTGCTTATGTGGTGGTTGGTGTATGAGAGAGAGAGAGAGAGAGTGTGTGCAAAATTGTTGGTGATATTTTTCCGTTTTCTTTTTTGAACATAAAACAAAGCCAAAAAAAACCAAACACCAAACCAAGAAACCATGCAAGCAATTAAAGCAGAACTGCACAAAAACAAAACTGCACTAAAAAAAATACTTAATGAGTTAACTTATTATATTTAGATAACGAATGTTTCCACTTAAATCCATATTAAATCTCATAAAAAGGGAATCATATTTATGCCTTTTATGTTTCAATCAACTGTGCAAAGTGGGTGAGGTTGCGGTTCTTCGAAATGCCTGTGGTCTCGCATGATAACTTTATATGTACATATTAAAATGTCAAACCAAAGGCAATTCAAGTTTTATATTCATTAGCCGGAACCAGAGACAACAGCCTGAAGCTTATATTCATACATATTTAACTTCCATCAAGATGTCATCTGCATGTGAACCCAATTGTGGCAAAAGTTTGATCAATTTGGTTAAAAACTAATTGAAATTTGGTTGAAATGCTATTAAACTGGCGGGCACAAAAAAATAATAATAATAATACAAAATATGTAAAAAGCTCTCAAGTATTCCATTCATATTTCAAGTGCAACTTTTCCAGTCAACGACAGACGGACGGACAGTAAAATGTTTGCTGTGTAAATTTTGGGAGCCAGACAGACAGACAGCAGAATTATTTTAAAAGTTTGCTTAGATGAGACTGATGACTCGGGCTAGATTCGAGAGGGTGTCGTCTTAATGCATTATTTAAGCTTGCAGTTTGCTGACTTACTTATTTATACGACAAAAGTGGCAAACTGCTTGACAAAAAGAGAGGAATCACATTAATTCCCAAAATTTCTGACCGAGATTGCCACAACTTGGGAGTGGTGACACTTGAGTGGTTTTTATACTATGTAGGTAAATAAATTCGAGTAAGAATGTGTTTACTTTTCACTTAAATCAACTGAGCTTACCAGCTGCTTTTAATTTTTAGAAAGCTTTTCAGATGGCTTAAAGAATTTTCTTCTGTGCTGTATGCTCGACAAAATGACAGGTACAAAAGAATCAGATTAGCTCACTCTCTGACGCGTACACTTGTTTTTCGGTTTCTAGTGTTTTCTTTTTCATGGTTCTCGAAGAGAAAACGAAGCTGTCGTACGATAAGAGCTTGAAGCGAACTATTTTATTCGGCTCTCAGCGGCTGAGCAAAAGCTGAATGTGAGCTCAGAGTCCTTGTTGTTGTTGCCCTAACTTGCACTGAGTGAAATGCACGCATACACACTTGCAAACTGTTCTCAAGTGAGCAGTGAGTGATTTTAGAAGAGTCAGAGACGACCTCGACTACCTGTAAAAAGTGGATCACTTTTTGGGACTCATAAAATATTTCTATATTTTAGCTAAATATGAATTCTGCGTTAACTAATACCTAATAAAGAAAGATTTATTTGCTCGCAACTCTTAAACTTAAGCTCATAGCATTCGGCTCTTGGTCGAGAGCAGCTCTTGCTTTTCTGAGCTGGGAGCTACATCAAGGAAACAGGGAGTCAACAAACGGCTTGCTGCTCGTGAGTCACAGGAGGAACTAATTCTCTCACAGCTTGAGAACCACAGCTCTGGGCTTTAAACTGAGAGCAAGAGCAGGGTATACATGATATGGGCAAATGGGTATAAAGCTAATACCTGATCAATTTTAAATGTGTGGTTCAAGTTTTTGCTCATAGCTCTTCAGCCAAAGTACACAAACTAGAATCTACCAGCTAGTTTCGGGTGCGTACATTTTGTTGCCGGTACGCATGGATTTTGTTTTTGTTACTCACTTCGGAAGGAGGGGGTCCTTCATTTGCTACTGCTAGGAGTAACGGGTATAAAATGTAGGTCAAGCTCGACTGAAATATAATTTGAACCTGCTTAAGCTTGTAACTAACTGATACCTCATAACGAACTATGTTAAGTACTACCCATTTCCATAGTGGCTTTATACAAACTTTGTGAGATACTAGCCACTATTTCATATAATCTAATACATTTGGAGTTCCTTGCTCTAAGTTTATTGCCTTCTTAAGGACAATCAGAACAAAATTGTACCCACTCTGGTTCGTGGTAAAATTGGTACATGTTTCAAAATCTTGCATATAATTAAAAAAAATCATTAAACTATTCTATAGTACCTAAAAGGAAACTGAGTTAAAAAACATTTCTAGGATATGCAGGGCAGCAGCAACTCAGCAGCATGAATATGTGCGATTCTCACAAAACTAACCAAATAGCGATAAAGTAGAGTTGTTTGTGTTGGCTTTTAACTATCTCATTATGCCAAATTGAAGAAAAACTATGTAAAGTAACACCGATGATTTTATGTCCCTTCAAGACCGAAAACGAACAACATTTCCTCCTCATGGAGATCTCTTAGTAGGCGAGAGAATCAGGTGGTATTCAAAATCTTTCCTTTAAAAAAGTATTAATTTTGTCTTGAATTTCCCGCCGTCTAAGACAACTTCATGAAGTTAGCTTCACCTTGTAAGTCTAGTCTAAGAATCATTTTCCGACCGGTGGGTCCTATGAAAGCCAAAAGATATAGTTAACTGATCTCAACCACATTTTATTAGCAGAATTCTGGAACGCTAATATTAAAAACACAAATGGTTTTCATAGTAAGAACCCTTTTCCAACCTATCGGTTCTACGGCAGCTATGGGATATATTAATTAGATTTTCTTTGAAAACATTTAGTCGATCTTGTGTGCAACGAATCGTTGTTTACAAGAAAATCGCTATATGGAAGCTCGACTGTAATAATGCCCGATTTGAGGGATACTAGCGTTGAAAACAAAAATCCATTAGTGACAACTAAGACCCACATTCCGACCGATCGGTCCATTGGCAGCTATGAGATGTACCAATCGATTTAGGTAAAATTTACAACTCTGTGCGATAAAAAAAACTTAAATTACGCCAACATCGAATACAAAGAACCATTTTTTGATCAATTGTTACTCCTGAAGCTATAAAATTTAAAATAATATAATATATAATTTAAGAAAAAGTGTGTTTTACCAAGACTGATCGTTCCTCTGACACATATAAGATATAGTCAGCGAATCGGCTGGTTCAGATATACTAGCAGCAGTAGAATCCAGACTATGCGAACTTTCAATTCGATAGTTCGAAAACTGAGAGACTAGTATGCTTATAAACAAATGGACGGACATACAGACAAGCGGACAAAACACAATCCTCTCAGGGTTCAAGGGGGATGACGCTGCATATTTTTGACATTGAGGTATAAAAAGACGACTTAGTTAGCTTCATTCATGTATTGAATCAAGCACGCCCCAGGCAGGGCATGCACATTTGCCAGCTTTGACTGCTATTTTGCAACTAATCCCTACAAACAACCACATCCAGATTTACACGATGAAGCAAACTTTTTTAAGCTTTCCCATTAGGCGAGAACCGATTTTAGTTCGAGCCAGCGAATCTGGCTATAAACTGGTATTATTCTGCATCAAACAAATAAAAGTATCAGTATCTAACATAAGTTTGTCCTTGCGATGAATGAAACTAGAAAAAACAAGTACTATTTACACAAGTTTACAACTTTTTAACCAGAGAAGAAAGCCAACGATCCTTATGTATTTTCGGGTACAGAATTCAAATAGATTTTCCGTTTTGCCCCAGCATCTTAGGTTTGAGGGAAATTTGCATAATCGTAAGTAAAAAGAGGTTTCTCTACATTTCCAGGTTCTGTGGCGACATTTATTAACCTTTTGAAACCAAGTTTGTTTATACTAAAACTTTGTTGAACAACGATTACGAAAAACCAAAACCAAAGTTTAGTTTTTCAATCCTAAGAAACCATTTATTGATTTAAATATGAAAAATATGAATTTTTATGAAAAATTTTACGTTTTTCTCCCAAGTTCAAAAAATTCCGAAAATTGATCTGATAAGTGAAAAAAATCACAATATTATTTACTTCTGCTGTTCATTTTATCACACCATCACACGAATATATTATATATAAAAGCAACGATTTATAGAGATCTGAGAAAAAACAGCATTATTCCTGATAGCTAACATGGGCTTCTAATTTTTGATTTGATCCTCCTGCGTCATCTATAAATATCAATAAATCTTTGATATAAGAAACATTTACTATATTTTCTGTTCAAAAAGTAGACTTTTTTATCCCAACATAATGAATTAAAAATCAAAAGAAAACAGAAAGAAGAATGGCTCCAACTCGCATTGAATGCTGCTATGTTGCTGCTGCCTTGTTCGTCCTTAAATTATATAACCACTTGTCATGATTCATCTCGTTCAAATGTTGTGTGCATTTTATTTTCAACAAATTGTGAAATATTATAAAAATTATATAAAAAAGGAAACTTAAATATAAACAGTAGGAACAGCTTAGGCCGGGGTTTTCAAGAATTTCGAGATATCATAACAATAATGGCAAATTCATCCCTCTAAGGTTAATACAACAAAATAAAACTAAAGTTACGATAAATTAAGAATTACATCTACATAGAGCCAGTTAGTAGAAATGTATAGAAAATTATATTAGTTTCTTTTATTTTTTTTTGGTTTAGCTTAGCTACGTTGAAGCTCCATAACCAACAATCTTTAGCCATTCAAATCAACTGCCAATCATCAATTAGTTCAAGCAGAGACCATTCAATAACTGGATATCTTAACCAGGTATTGCATGCTCTTTTTTTTGTTTGGGTTCGAAAGTCAACACAAAACTCTGATCAATGTGCATGTTTTGCATAATGCTTGGCATCCAGCATCGTCGCACACTTTGTACAGCTCAAACATCCATCAGACCAACTGAAGTTGATGGCCATGCTGGAGCGTATTGACAGGCACACAGAAGATTTATTTACAAAAAAAAAAAAGAACACAACTTAAATGAGACGGCCGCCAATTAGGATTGAAATTAAGAATTCAAAAGGGTGCGTGTAATTTATATGGTGGACTGTGCATGTGTGTGTGTGTGTGTGTGTGTGGGTGTGAATAGAAAAGCTCGATTTCCTTGGGAATTGGCACTTGGATTCGATATGTGGCTCTAATGCGGGTCCACTGCACATCTGGCTGTTTTGTTTTGGTTTAGTGTATGCGTGATGTTGTGATAGTCACCTCACTGATCAATGGCTCCGCCAGCTGATTATCGGTGATGCGCGTCATCACCGTCTCCGTGAACGTGGACTTGGTAATGGTCTCGGTGACGACACCCAGCTCGGTGGGTGCTGCTGGGAACATGGGCAGATCTGGCTGCGGCTTATTCACATTGACGGTGACGGCACTGACGCCCACCTCATTGGGACGGGCCACATGCACCTGATGCTGATTGCCGCCGCTGAGAAAGTGTGCCGGTATCATCGCCTGAAAATCATCGCTGGTCAGGGGTCGCAGTGAGGAGGGCTGCACACGGTTGATTGGGTTGGGTTGGGGTTTTTACACAAAGTATTTTTTGTTTTTTTTTTTGTTTTTTTTTCACAGAAAAATCGGTTGTTGTTTTTTTTTTTAAGGCAAAAGAAACAAAAATATATGTTTGGTTTTTGGTGAGAATTTGGTTTTACATTGGTTTTTTGGGCTATGATCTAAGCTTAACTGCCTCGCACTAAGTCTAGCTTGATATATGTATATACAAATTTTCGTGGGCAAAGATTCGGAACTAGCCTGTGGGGCGGCCTGGGGGACTGTGGGTGGTGCATGTAAGCTTGGGGGGAGGGGACAGGTAACACACACAAGACGAGACACTCGCGCACAGGGCACATGCAAAACAAACACAAACAAATTCCGTATACATAAATGAGTCCAATAAATCAATAGGGTTATGTTTTTTGCTTATTTTTTTTTGATAATCTGTTGGCAGTCAGGTATTAGCACAATTAGATATATATATCTATATAGATAGGTTGATAGGGAGTGTGTGTGTGTGTGTGTGTGTTTATGCGTTTGTCGCCAAATATCAACAACAATTTGCTAGTGGACAGTTCCCAGAAACTGGCGCTGCTTGGAGCCAACCTACCTGCACAGGGCCAACGCAGCGCAAGTTTCTTGAATTTTGCTTAAGCCTAAGCCTGAACATGATTAACAGACGTGGTGGGTGGGGGGTTGGGTTTGGGTTTGGGGTAGGAGGAGCTTATGAGCAACATTAAAATGACGTGCAAAGAACTAAACACAATAAATACTAAAAGTTAAGGCTACAAATACTCTACGCTTGGTTAGGAGTAGGGTCTTACCTGAGCCTCGCCAGAGTCGGCACTGGCGCTAGAGGCAGCGCCATCGCCATCACCCGAGGGCACAGAGTTTGTGCGACGTGGGGCTGGCACCGGTTGACCTGTGGATTTATCTATCGTTGCGGCGGCTGCCACGGCAAAGCCATTTGTTTTGCTGCTGGGCAAGGTATTGCTCATATTGTTGTTGTTGGCGGGAGCAGCAGCAGGATTAGGCATGGGGCTGGTGGTGGCTAATGTGTTGTACTTGTAGGGCTGCTCGGCCACACCACTGACATCGCCCACCGAACGCTTAAAGTTCACTACGTAAAGAGAGAAATTAAGAGTTGCAAATACATAAAAAAAACCATCTATGGCACTTGCTAACCTGGTCGATTGGCCAGATAGCCCGAGGGGCTCAATGAATTGAGCACGGCCGGACTGCGCGGACTCATGGGCGGCTCCAATGGGCCGCGATATTCGCGCTGCAATACCAGACGGACAAAGCGCTGCGGTTCGGTGAGACAGGCCACGGCGGCGTCGTGTTGTGCCTCTGTCATGTCATTGCCGTTAATCTGTGGAGAGAGAGTATACATTGAAATGTCATTAGCATGCATGTGTCTGTGTGCAACTCACCGCCATGACACGGTCGCCAACCATGATTTTGCCATCCCGATGTGCCAGTCCGGCCTCGGTTATGCGCGATATGAAAATGCCATCACAATCGTCCTTGAACGGTGGAGAACCCTTGCCGCCGGCAATACTAAATCCCAATCCCTGTCCAATTTGATCACGTATAAGAGTCGTGTGTAATTGAATGAAACTCAGCGGTGCATCCTGCAAAAGCCACAGCAACAAGACAATTGAATCAGACCATGGGAATGAAAGATGACAGTTTTATTTAATTCGAACTGCATTTTATATATTTTAAATATTATCCTAGGAAAAATTGTGAACAATTTGTCGGTCATTTTCATCGCAAAATGAAATCACAAACTATTTCGATGACTATACTCACAGAACAAGCTTAGAAAAGGTATTCTAGTATAGAAAAGAAAATTTTTGGGATTATATAAAACATTTGGATGATCATTTTAACAGACAAAAAATAAGGGAAAGTTAACTTCGGCGCGGACTAACTAATTTGAAGGACATTTCCACTGCAAACAAACAATTTTTCTCACTAAGACTTCTTTGCTGACTCTACTTTTGTATGACAGCTATACTTTATACATAGATGTCCGATTTCGACCAAACTTAGTGGAATCATGGAAAAGCATAGCAAACTAAGAAATACAAAGTTTGTAGGCGTTTTCTTTGAAAACTAAATAGTTTTTCCCACTAAAACTAGTTTCTCGACCGATCATTCCTATGGCAGCTATATCCTATAGTTAACCGATTTTGACAAATCTTTTAAGAATTGTGTGAAAGCTTATAAAATAAGTATTAGCCAATTTCAAAGAGGTTTCCATTGAAAACAAAAAAGTTTTTCTTACTAAGACTATTTTTCTAACCTTACTTTTCAATGGCAGCTATACTATACAGATGTCCGATTTCGACCAAATAAAGTGGAATCATAGAAAAGCATAGCAAACTAAGATATACAAAGTTTGGAGGCGTTTTCTTTGAAAACAAAAAAGTTTTTCTCACAAGAACTAGTTTTTCGACGGATCTTTCTTATGGCAGCTATATGTTATAGTCATCCGATTCGGCCGGTTCCGACACATGTGCAGCGTATTTGTGCTAGAAGACTTCGAGCAAAAGTTTGGTGGCGATAGCTTTAAAACTGACGGAGGAGATAGCATAGAAACAGACGGACAAGGCTAAATCAACTCAGCTTGTCATGCTGATCAAGAATATATATATTTTATGTGATCGGAAATGCTTCCTTTTATGCGTGACAAACATCTGCACAATTTTAATTTGCCCTCCACAAGGGTAGATTACACTTTTCAACACCCTTTTGATTTAATATCATGTGCGATTACAAAAAATACTCGAAAATAAATCATGCATTTGCTCACAATGTGTTTTATTGAAAAACGATCAGAAAAGACTCTGAAAGGACGCTAAACTGAGAACGGGTTGAGAACGAAGCTTCACTTTCTTCCGACGGATGTATATGTTACCCGGTAAGCATTTAGCATTAGAATGTTTTGAGACCTTTGTCTGATTAAAGTATTCATTCGCGTTGTGATCATAGTCAAAAATAGGAAAGTTTAACCCCCTACCCAACATTTGGAAGACCGTTTCAACAAAACTCACCTTATTGAGTCTTTTACGAGCCTTTTTGTGAATAACGAAAAGTCGGCTACCGCTTGGGATTTAAAAAAAGACTCGAAAGTCAAAAGTCTTTTAGGATTTATTGAAAATTGCCTCGAAAAATATTTGCGAATGACTCAAAACTGACCTGAAGAACGGGCTACAATCGTCTCTTCTAGAAGAGACGCGTCTAGGGTACCATTTTCATCCGACAAAGGTATAATTTCTGATCAAATCGAGCAACGGGTATTAAAAAGACGCATTTATGACTATTTTAATCAGAACGATGACTCAAAAATGACTCGAATGTATATACAAATTTCATAAAATGTCGCAACTGAATTTAAAGAGTCGTTTCTAACCCATTCTTCTAAACAGTATTGATTTATTTTAGAGTCATTTTTCAGTCTTTATCGAGTCTTATTTCGATTAATAGCATTTTAAACATACGCTTGAGTCATTTAAGAGTGATAGTAAATGATTTTACTATTCGTTTTAGTCATCAAAAGGTCTCAAAAATCGCATTTAAGACTACTTTAATTAGACCAAGGACTCAAAAAAGATCAACAAAAATTTATAAAAAATTTGCTGGATCATATGGGAGCCAAAGCAGATGTTTTTTCAGAGACAACATTTCCCAGACAACATTTTTCAATTTTTTTAATAACATTCGAGCTGTGACTAGTCCAAATTGTGCTCGACTTCTGATCACAAATGCTCCTTTTTTTGGGTCAAAAATGGTCCTTGCTGCGAATCTTCTTGAAGAGTCGTTTTCAACCCGTTCTCAAGATCAGTTTCGACTGATTTTCGAGTCATCTGCGAGTCTTTTTCGGGTCGTATTTCACTGAATCACATTGTGAGCATATTCATGAGTCATTTACGAGTCTTTTTGTATCGCACATGATAGTAAACTTATTTTAATCATCAAAAAGGATCGAAAAAGAGTCTAGGTTTTATTTGTTCAAATGATCTTGTCAATATTGGGTATTATTGACTAGTGAATATGTGGGAGGATGGTCTTCCAACGTTGTAGGCAGGTTCGTTGCTCCGGGGAACAGTAGGGGGTGCAGGTGCGCGTAAACAGACTTATGGAAATGAAAGGGGTTAGAATTCCTAGAGAGATTGAAAAACGACTGCACTTTCATTGGTTGTCGTAGGTAACTAAATATACATTCATTTATCGATATTCGGCGACTATTTTCTATCGACTAAGCTAATCTTATCAACTTAACTTTACTTAGCTTGTAAGGAGTTAGAAACTAGGGAAAAGGAACAACTAGTTAAATCAGACCGAGGACTCGAAATTGGCTCAAAAGGGTTTAACATTTACTAAGTACATACTTTTTGCTTGATTTTCAAGCAATTTGAGTATCGTATGGGAACCGAAAAACGAAATAGATGGTAATAGATAAGTACTGGAACCGGGGAATCGGAATCGGAATTCTTTTCGGTATGAATCCCTTTTTCTCTTTCTTGGAAAAGTTTTTGTGAGCAAAGAGAATATTATTTTTTTGGTAAGGACTTGCAGCAGAGTTATTGCTGAGAGCGAGACAGTCGTGAAGCTAGTTAATAAGCCTTGCCTAAGTAAACGATGGGGTTCATGTATTTTAGCTACCCTATCCAGCTCTGTGACTTCTCAAAGAGCCTTATCATCATAGTCGGTCCTTAAATTTACTTCCCATATCTAACTGTTAATCAATTAAAATTACAGCCACCTACCTTGCCATTCAATAAACCATTTGATACAGCAGCAGCAGCAGTTGGTTCCATTACATGACCAGCAGTGGGCGTGGCAAACACATTTGCCGAATAGCTATGAGCAGGAGCCACAACCTGTACTGGCTGCAGCTGTTGTTGTTGTTGTTGTGGTGATGGTTGCTGTTGGGGCATTATCTCAATGGGCGGCGGAATGTAACGTTCATGTGTCGCCGCTACCGTTTGTGGCTGATTCACTTCAGCAGCCACCAATGGACGCGTTTCCACCGATATTTGTGACACACTGCCATCTTCACTGAACACGGGATGACCAATGAGACGAGTAACCTCACGTTGCACCACCAGCACCAGAACCGCGCCACAAGCTTTCAGCACCTGCACAGCCTGATAATGATCCGCATCGACAACCACTATGCCATTGACCTTGACAACCTTGTCGCCCACCTTAAGGCCAGCGAGATCGGCTGGACCGCCTTCGGTAACGCGTGATATAAAAATGCCATCGTCATCGCCTTTGAAGGGTGTGGAACCCTTGCCGCCGGCTATGCTCAGCCCCAGGCCAGCTGCTGTGCGTTCTATATGAATTTCATACTGTTCCAGACGCAGCTCGGTGACGCCATCCAGATTATCTGTGAAAAGAATAGAACCATTAGAGTTTGTTGACAAAATGTAAGTATGCAAGTTGCAAGCCAACCAAAATTCTGTCTCTGGCGTTCATAATCCCGTTCGGCAGGATCATAGCTGGTCACAATGCGCACATGTTTGTTCTTGCGCTGTAAGGAGCCGCTCGGACTGCGATTGGATGAGGCCAAGGAGCTGCGTAGACTGCTAAGGGCGGGACTGTTGCGTCCACTGCCTGCATAGCTGCGCTGGCCATTGCGAGGCAAAGTGTTGTTGCCCTCTTTCACTTTAATTTTAACATTGAACATGGCTCAATCTGCGATTTTATTTATTTGACTAAGCTTTTTAATATGCGAGACAGCACCACATGCTGATTTGATGATGCTGCACCCTGTATGCAACAAGAGCTATTTTTTATTTGACTGCACATTTTAATAAGCCAAAAAACTTGTACGAGGAACACGCTTATCGATTTAGGCAGGCCAGCCGGAAAAGTTACATCAATTTATAAACATTCCAACAAAAAAAAATGGACATCTGCTGCTCCCTTTGACTAGAGCAAAGAGCCAACGACCTTGAGGCCTGGCCCCATCCACAGACAACAACAGACAGGACGGCGGCCCCCCTCCCTCCCTCCGCTAAACAACTTTGAATAATAATTAAATAAATAAACAGTCTGACGACCCACAGCCACAGAAACGAAAGCTCCCAGACATCGCGTCGCCCCCGCTGTACCCAGGTGCCCAATTGCCTGCTCCCCAATCGCTTTCGCTTTTTGTTGCTCTCTTTGCCAACTTGCCGCTGATTTGCACTCAATAAAATCCGTCGCCACTTGGCCCAAAAATTATTTCACGTTTTATGACTGTCCGCGGACTGAGAAGATTTTGTTATTGCACGGCATAACTCAATCAGTGCCTGTCGTCTGAATCTCGCTTTCTTTGCAAACAGAATTAATTTTCTTCTCTTTTTTTGGAGGAATTCATTTAATATTCAGTTCTGAAGGTAAATTACTTGAAAATTACATTGAAAAGGAAAAGAACCTCCTCTGCCACTTAAGGGAGTGCGTGCGATGTGAATTGTAACGAAATTATACTTTATTTAATTGATAGAACTAAACTTTTTTTGGACACTTCACACAAGAGTAAAGGTTGATCAAAACGAAGGCTACACGCGTTTGATGACCTATTGTTAGTTTAAGAATAGGGAGTAAAATCATGAAATTTAGTACTGGAATCAAGAGCTTTAAGTTTTTATACTCTGTACCGAAGGTACACAGAGTATAATAAGTTTGTACAAAAGTATGTAACATCCAGAAGAAAGCATCTTCGACCCCATAAAGTATATATATTCTTGATCAGCGTCAACAGCCGAGTCGATATAGCCATGTCCGTCTGTCCGTCCGTCCGTCTGTCTGTCTGTCCGTATGAACGCACAGATCTCAGAGATGGTAAGAGATAGAGGTTTGACATGTATGGGACATATGCTTCTTATGTCTGCAGGCAGATCAAGTTTATTTTCAATTTTGGCCACGCCCCCTGCCGCCCCCGCAACTTAGAAAAAACTTCATATCTCCCACAGTTTTGAATTCTTCCTTCTGGACATATTTGGTTATTAGGATAACTTATCGATCCGACAAAGGAATGAAGAAGATCGGATGAACGGTTTTCGAGTTATGATCAAAAGACAAATTTTCTTGGTACAGAGTATATTATAGTCGGGCTTGACCGATTTTCTTTCTTGTTAAAGTTGAATGAGGTAAAATAATTAATATTACGGAATTTATTTTTAAGAAAGATTCTTTTTTTAAGTTCGGAGAACTCTATCAATGTTTTAGTCCAGAATATCTTGGATTTTAAGAAAAGGTAAGACTGTGCTAAGTACGTTCCGGGATTGTTTTCCGAACTTTTAACTAGCATTGAAACTCTATTTCCTACTCAATTCAAAAGGGATTTGTAGTTCATCTAAGAAGTATGTACGTGTAAGTTCAAAAGGTACTTGATTTAATAACGTTTGCTCTCATTTGTATACCCTGTTCCCATTGAAAATGGGAAAAGGGGGATCATGAAGTTGTGCGAATGTATGTAACAGGGAGAAGGAAACATTTCCGACCCCATAAAGTATATATATTCTTGATCAGCATGAACAGCCGAGTCGATATAACCATGACCGTCTGTCTGTCTGTATGAACGCTTCGATCTCATAGACTATAAGAGATAGAGCAAGAGAAGGTAGACTTATGCTGTACGCAGATCAAGTTTGTTTCAGATTTGGAAAATTCCACCCCGTCCCCTTTGTATCCCCAAAAAATACAAGACCTCCTCTACACATCCAAGACCTAAAAAACCGTCAGATCCACAATTTTCAAGTTAGAGCCTCGTGGTTTAGTATACATCAAGCTAGGCCCAATATCTATCTATTCAAAAAAGTACAATCAGATTGGACAAAAAACACCGGAGTTATAAGCGAAACAGTTGAGCTAATAAGAGCACCCCCACCCCCCAGTTTATGGTCAGGACTAGAAAAAAGTGTTGCCTAAATTTAGGTTGAAAATTTTGTTACAAAAACAAATAAATGAAAACAAATGAACAGGGTATTTTGTGGTCGGGAAACTCGACTGCAGCGCCCTTACTTGTTCAATTTGAGAATGTTTTGTAGTAAACTCAAGCGGTTGCAAGAACAAAACATACTTAGGATTTTGAATGTGAAGTAGTATAAGTTCCATACTGATCGATCTAGAACTTTCTCCTGACTTTTTCCAGAGTGAAAAACTTTGATTTTATAATAAGAACCAAACCAACTTAATTCAAGCCTTAATTCAAACTTTCATCTAAATTAATACGGAAATGGAATTGGGTTAAAACCTTTTAACACCTCATTCCAAAGTTTTCTGTTCTGATAAGAACTCTCAGTTGATTCTTGATTACATCTAGAATGGTTTTGGAATTTACAAGTTCCATTTGGAGAGAAAGTACGCTGTGTATGTTTTTTCGTTCTTATTTGAGTATGCTGAGTACGATTTGTGCTAAGAGTAAGAGCTTGCTTTCACTTTAAGAACGAATGAAACCTGATATATATTTATACTCGTTGGATGAATATGCTTAAAATTAACATAGGAAAGCTGATTTTTCATCGAAACAATGATTGTTAAGGTTTTTTCAGTTGCTTTTCCACAATAATTTCGTAGTTTAAAATTAGTTTTGCACTAAATTTGGTCTCTAAATTACAAAATATAAGCGAACTCAAGAAAAGCCAATACAAAACCTCTAAAAGCAAGCAGTATAGGTGAGTCAAAGTGAATAAGTGTGCTTCTGGGTCCAAACATTAGAATTATTTATAAAGAATCCTGTGCTTTAGATGTAGAACCCATTTATATATACTAACATATCAAAATCCAGAGTCTAAAGTATACTTTTTGATCATTTCATGAATTCTAGCAACAAAACTGAATCAACATTTCGCTTTCATCTTTAAAGTGGTCGCTTTGAATAAAGAAGCTTTTCTTTCTAAAACTCACAAATTCAGCACCGAAGAAATAATAATGCAATAAAATATGGTAAAGGTTATCATTTTAAGACGCACAACAATGTGAAATGTGGCAAGACATGTTTTATATGGATCTGAGGCAACACACACACACACACACAGAGAGAGACAGAGACAGAGCAGAGCCATGAAAAATCTTTTCGAATTTCCCACAGAGAGGTCAAGACATAAAATAAACAAAGAAACAAACAAAAAAGCAGCATATAAGGACAGGACACGTGTTGTGTGCGAGACAAATATGGGCAGGGGAGCGCAGAGAAGTAGGCAATCTTTGAGAGGAATCAGCCGGAGATAAATAATCAAAATTGTTTTCTGCGCAATTATTTCACATATGCATTTCATTCCACCGCCTGCTTGCACATAAATACTCATTGCCACCCACTTAAGCAGGCATTTAAGCTTTTTACGACCGGAGTGCACATGAACTCAATGAAGTGTGTAAAAATATGCTCATGTATAAAAAAAATGAACGTTGGAGGAAGGTATCAAATGAGGAAACTCATAAAGCTGCATGGGGCGAGCGCTGGCAGGGAGCATGTCATTAAAAGAGCAGCCCCACACAGCCAACCACCGACCAACATGTTATGTTGATTCCCCGAACGCATTAGCATTTGTATCCCAAGCAAATGTCAAATTTCAAATCAATGGAAGGACATGTCACATTCGAAGTTGGGTTTGTTATTTATATGTAAATGACCTGGCCAAGAGTTTGGACCAAAGAAATTAGTAGACTGTATGCACATACATCACATTTCGCACTCTTTTTTTTTTTACTTGTTGGGTTTCTTCTTTTCTACTGGAATGACATGTGTGGTATGTATGCCTTTTGACAAGTGAGCAGCAGACTTGAGATATTGCACCGTGGTTAAATGAAAGCGAAATTGAGTTAAACTTGAGAAAGCGTCGTAGGAGCTAAAGGGCCTAGGTTACACACAATTGAGGTTCAACAACGTAGAGATAAATGTAATAAAATTGGCTGCATGCACTAACGCCCTGAGAAATGGCAGTAACGCTCATGGGCGTTATTGCACAAAAAAGGAAAATAGCGCGTTAAGTATACATATAGAAAAAGGGATATTGAAAACTATTTCGCGTATCCATTTGGACTGGATATGACATCCAACGAATATGAAAGGATCAAAGGATATGAAAAATTATCATCCTTTGGATAATTTTCGCACGGTTGAATGATTAAAAGTACATTCACGACATATTTTGGATCTTTTTTTCCTATTTACGTAATTGCACTGGGCGTTTTTGCTTGACACCGTCGGGCGTTATTACATTTGCGTGCTTTGAAGAGAATACAAATAAAAGAAAATAGAAACAGGACATTAACAACATATTTTGGTTCTTTTTTGTCTGTGTACTTAGTCGCACTGGGCGTTTCTTTTTGCATGACTCCTTCGGGCGTTATTACATTTGAGTGCTTTCACGAGAAAAAATGAGAGCAAATACTATATTTAACAGCAAAACAGCTACTGAGCGGTCTTTTGTAATATATTTGATAAATTGAGGTACGTTTTCATTGAAAACCAAAGAGTTTTACTTGCTTAATACTTTTCAGACCTCACACTTTTCTATGGGATGTGTACTATATACTTAGTAATCTGACTTTAACCAAACTTGATGGAATCATGGAAAAGGAATTTTATTTGAAAACAAATAAGGTTTTTCTTGGATGAAATATGTGTCGAAGTAAGCCGGATTATATAGTATACTCTACAATTAAGTTCGGCATGCTCTCGCTTTGTCAATCAAAGAGAGTTGTTTTGAGTTTCTCCAAAAAAAAAAGGTCCTTTTCGCCATTTCAAATGTTTAACAGCGCCCGCGGCTGCTATTTCTCACTTATCAGTGGGCGTTATGGCACTGGGCGTTATAGCATGCATCCTGATTATGTACCAAGCAAATGAATTTCAAAAGCAAGGCCTAAGTACTGCAAAACCAGGAATTATTAACAATCTTCATTGAGATGTTAAGGAATTGAATTAAGTATTTGAGTTTAGCATTTAAGTAGAAACTGAACCTGATTAATTATTGTTTATGGAATAATAAATGACTCGTTTTAAGGCCACTGTGCATTGCTATATTATTTTATGTAAATTTCTGTGACATTCCCGCAGCTACAAAGGGTCAATGACCACAGAGCTTCATCGAATCAATCGATTTTAATTAGCTAAAGATCAAGTAAAGCGGGTCTTAAATCGTTGGGATCATTGCAAGCAAACGTTGGTTTCACATAAAAAGGTTCGTTTTTTTTTTTTGTTGCTTTCCAACAGGCAAACATAGTCTCTCGATGATTAATTGCCGCAGGGAGCTGCTCTGTGCGGTTGACAAATTGCAAGTGTTGAGCTTTTGGTATCAAAAACAACAAGCGACCGACCCGTTTAAATGTGGCGACAGAAATTAATGAATCAAAGTTGGTTTTTTTTGTTTTAATGCTGGAGCATAAAAACTTGGATATATAAAAACAAAACAAAAAAACGCACCCTCCCTAGCAGCAACACTTCTCTTCGTATCTAATCAGCTAGCCGAGCAATTCGATAAGGTAAGGAACATACATGCCAAACTCGACTGCTGACGCGTTGTGTAAACCAAACAGCAAAAGCTGATAGATAAACAGCAGTGAATCATCATCACCACATTTTCCACATTTTTTGGTACGCCTTAAGGGACAGTGTTAGTTAATGACCTTGGTCCACCTGTCGTATGCGTAATTTGTGACTGCCTTGTCCAAAGCTTATCAATAGTTGAATGAATGGCAGCCTGATACCAAAAAAAAAACTCAACGAAAATTTGATGATGACATCATTGCCTTGACATTAATTTGAAGAGGGGGGGAGGCGGCTCCATTCTGAAATTTCACGACTTTAGATATAGAACGAATAAGACTTTTCCCCCCTTTCGCATTGCTGCTTAAATTCAAGTGATTTGTGTTAACGAGTTGAAACTCCACTTTGCCTGTCAAATTTCCTATGCAATTTCACACATTTCCCACATTTTCATGCTATCAGCATGGCAGCCAAATGCAATGCTAAATTCTTGTAACGACCATCGCTCTCTATTCTCTATTTTAGCTCTATCTCTGGCATTTATTGCATTTCTGTTTGTTTGTTTTTTTTTTCCTTTTTGCACGCGGAAAGTGTCAAATAAGAGCGCTGAATGTTGGTGGCAAAAAGGGGGGTGGGTTTAAGTTTCAGGCGATAGACTTAACAGGCAACTGTGAAAAGTACAAGGCCGAGTGTAAATTGTCTAATGAAAAATCGAACAACATGGCAATGGCACTGCCAGTGGCAACAGAAACTGCCAACCGCAAACAATAATAGTTTGTTAGGGGCAAGAAGCACACACACGCACACACGCACACACGCACACACACACTGGCTGCAAAGAGTTTCGGCCAATCAACCGTGCGGCGAGTACAATACATAAATAATGAATGGGATGTGGAGGAGGGGAAGGAGGACGAGGAGTAGTAGAAGCTGGTGCCCTGAGGTTATCAAGGTTTTTATTTATTGGCCTTGGTTTAAGAACGTTTTCAGGAAATGTGCAGCAAATGCGGCATAGTGTTTACCAAAAGGAATGCACAAAAGGAATTGTGCAAATGTTGATTGTATTGCCAAGCCGAAAAAATCTAAGCAAAAGCGAGCCAAGAAACCGGATATGCATACACACACACTTCCGCACACACACACACACATCCGAGCACATTTGTGTTTGCCAAGTGCAAATATACCGAGCAAGTGAGGTTTCCTAAGAGAGAGAAAGGAAGTGCTACACTGGGAAAACCCAAAGAGTCAACAAACTTTAAGTGCAACTGAAGATGGAAATAATATTTTGGTTTTTAAAAACAATTAAGAAAGTCGCTCAAGCCCGACTATACCACACTCTGTAACTGTAAGTGCTGCCCATTCAGACAGTGCTGCCCAGCTTAAATGTTTGAATTCCCTTTAAGGAGACCATTGTTCATCGAATCTTCACCAGTCCTTCAGCGAATCAATAAAGAATACTGACTACTAAATATGTTCAAAAAAAAAGAAACAAACCTTCT
Source organism: Lordiphosa andalusiaca (assembly GCA_035044965.1). NCBI lineage: Eukaryota > Metazoa > Arthropoda > Insecta > Diptera > Drosophilidae > Lordiphosa > Lordiphosa andalusiaca. Next base: position 1,995,206 of record JAWNNM010000342.1, read on the forward strand.
AGCTATGCAAATGTATGTAAGAGTTGAACCCGAACCTATTCCAAACCGAAATTCTACATCCTGTTCAACAAATATTTTAGACTTCAGAACTGTATAGGACAGAAAGGGGAATACAAAATCTAGAAAAACGTTTTGAGTTACCTATAAAATCCCTGCTTATTATAGCTTTTGTTTCTAAGCTCTTCGACTTGTGAGTTTTTTAAATAATTCTCAAAAGCAAGAAATTAATTAACCGATTCCTACTCAGAAATCATGCATATGAATCTACGATTTTGTGCAGTTTTTAGATCGAAGGCTATTTTTAGAGCAAAAATAACACAAAAACAAATATTAATATTGTATAAAACATCTACTGAACTAAGGTTAGAACCAAAAGCTTCTCCCAAAAAACTCGAAACTTAGTTTTCCGAACCTTAACCATTTTGGTTCGAACCAATTCGAACCCTGATTATAGTATACTTTATTGAGGGAACATATCGGTTCAGAACCGCAAACCGATCCGCTAATTCCAATTGATAGCCAAACCGGCGTCCGTTCGAAATTGCAAAACCAAACCGCAAGCCACACACTTGGTTCGGTTCGGTTCACTTCAATGACGAGTCTTAAGACTTGGGATATTTTATCCCTTCTCTGAGATCAGCATAATCAACCGACTCCTGGTTAAATAAAAATTCGAACAATTCCTTAGCGTTTTTGATACGTTGTAGACTTTAAAACTGATCTTTTAATCTTACAGCTATTGCAATAACCCACCGTCTTTTTTATATACCTGTCAACTGAATTTACTTCTTCTTGGAAGTTGTTTCGTCTATGGGAAAATGTGAAACAAACATGATCAGCGAAACGATATACACCTACCATCATGCAAAATGCATATGTGGCTCTATCTCTTATTGATAGATGGACGGACAGACAGACATGGCTATGTCGACTCGGCTGTTCATGCTGATCAAGAATATATTATATATATATTTTATGGGGACGGAAATGTAGCATACATTCGCACATCTACATGATCCCCCTTTTCTCATTTTTAATGGGAACAGGGTATAAAAATATAGAGTGAACCTCTGAATAGAACCAAAACCGCTGTTCATTTAGCTCTAAAAACCATTAAACGAACTGAATCGGCGAACGAAAAACTGCGTGCACCACTAAAAGGAGCCAAGTTCTTAATCCCGGGCAGTTTGCATCCCTGACTTGATCACAATCTGTTGACAATTTTCAGCTTCTTTGGATGATCATCTTATATCAAAATTTCTTTAAATGGATATTTCAATATCCGAAAAAAGGATTTAAATAAATTTGTATTCGAATTTGCGCTCGGTTTCTGATCAAGATTGTTGCCTTTGTTGGGAGAAAATGGTGCCTTAGCCGTGACTCTCCTTGAAGTGTCGTCTTAGTATTGTTTTTCGGATCACTTTCGACACATTTTCGTGTCATTTGAGAGACTTTTTAAAGTTTAATTTGAATTAATTACACTTAATAATCAGTCGCACATGATAGTAGTCTCTTTTGAAACATTCAGAGTGCTCGAAAATGACTCATCCAGGTGATTTTTGTTGAAATGATCTTACAAATGTTGGTTGAGAATCCTCACTTTGGTTTTTTGTAAGCACTTACAAATTCTTGGATTTAGTCATGGCATTGTAGAGGTAAAGAACGATTAAAATTAGTTGTCTAGGATTTAAGTAAGGTAAATTTTTCTTGCATTTAGCTTGCGCCTAGAAACTCTCTATCAAGCTCAACTGTCAGCGCGCTGTTTGCTTTCAATCACAGATTAGTTCGGTCGATGAGGACAGGTCAGAGCTAGTTTGTGTCGCATTTTTTGCGCACATCGATGCACCTAAGATGATTTACTTGTTAAGCTAACCCCGAGTTCAAATCCCAGACAAGGTAAAGTTAATAAAATAATAATTATTACCAATTGGCATGTGTTTTTTCACAAAGAGAAGAGACTTTGGTGTTGAACCAACGTAAAGAAAATGTACTAAAATATATAAGGACCACTTCATTTAAGAGAGGAGGCTTACTTAGTGAATTGGTGTTGCCTCTCCCACTTTTACCTCTTTTAATTTCCTCTCTAATATGTAGAAAAATAAGTTTTCCTTTCCATAATCTAGAAAATATTTATTTAAAAATTATAAAAAAAATTTCAAATATAAAATTAATACAAGAAAATATTTTATTTTTTTTAATTTTAAAAATATTTTCTGGCCTAGAGAAAACGATTTGTTAATTTCACAAAACATTTTTCTAAAATAAATATGGCCCCCCTTATTTAAGGCTAATTTCGGAGTTTTTAAGTTGATTTCACCTTTTTTTTTAATGATTTTACAAACCCACACAAACAATATACTGTTCCTCTGTTTCATAAGGATTTTCAAGATGAAACTAAGTGAATATTATAAAAAAGGTTCTAATTGGCGCATGTCTACCCTCAAGGCTCCCGCAAGGTTGTCAAGATCGTTAAACCCTTTGTGATGGTCTGCAAAAAGTGAATTAAAAGAGCCAACTCCCTAGTCCCATCCACCTTTTCTCTGAGTGTGTAAATAAACCAGACTAAATTTACTTTCAAGTAGCTCATTTTTGGTAAAGTGGTGTGTGGGTGGAGGGGGTGCGGATTACATTGCAACCAAAATGCAAATAGCAAAAGCTGCTGCTGCTGCTGCTGCTGCTGCTGCTGCCACTGCTGATGAGCCTCAGGCTAACCTTGAAGAACTCTTTGCTTTAGACTCCCATGACGGGGCGAGTGTGTGTGTGTGTGTGTGTGTGTGTGTGTGTGTGGGAGTGGCCTTGCCCAATACCAACACTTGGCGCTGACTGCCGCCTAGTTCGCACTTCAATTTCAAACTCTGCCCGCGGCGGCATACACGGCGTATGCACAATGTGAGAAACTTTCCAGACGGCTGCCTTTATCAATAAGCGAATTATGACAACAAAAATCGATAGCTCTCTGCCATTTCACACTCTCTTTTTGTAAAGTGTGGATAATTTTTGAAAAGAAGAAGTTCTTCTTTTGACCAAGTCTATTGTGGTGAAGGGCAGCGAGCTTATGCTGTGTTATGTGCCGAATTTATACGTGTTTTTCTTTCGCCCACTCCCCCGCCGCCGCTGGGGTAAATAATAATAATAATGATGAAACTAAAAGTTAGCCAAAAGACGTTGCGGGCTCTCGCGATGTTGACAAAACGCAAGCGTAACTGAAAAATGACTAAAGCAGGCGGCAAGTGGGCAAAACGCCCAGACCCCGACTGTTAATTGTACTCAGTATTTGCGCTCCCACTCCCTCTCCCTCTCTCTCTCTCTCTCTCTCTCTCTGTCTGGCCCACACACTCTCTTTTCTTTTTTTTTAAGTACCGCTCTCAGGTGAGGCCCTCCGGCTCTGGACATAATGAGGCTACGGATTTTGTATATTATTTTCCCACAACTTGTTGCTCTTATGGATGAAATTTCTCTTTCATTTTTGTTTTCAACTCTTTCTTTTTTTCATTCTGCTATTTATATGCATTACATCTGCTTGTGTGTTCGTTTATCAACAACTTTTGCAAGCCAGCAAAGAGATAGCCTGGTCTGATAAGCCTTTCGTAAGTGTGTGTGTGTGTGTGCTACGTGCGCTGTTTATTTTTAGGCCAAATTTTTGGTCGATGTTTACCTGTTGCGTGTTCCATAGGCCTAGCTCGATTGCTACACTTGTCGTAACGCGCTTTTAATCGCTGGCATCTGTTTTCTGTGCGCAATTAAACCCGAATTGGTATAGGAAACGGTTCCATCTGTCTTTGTTTAAGAATGAATCACAGACAAGCTGATGCTGTTGTACCTGATTGACCTGAATGTACTTGGATGGTGCACAAGGTATAGATTTTATGAGTACCTAGAACCAGGTGGATTTAGTAGGTATTTGTATTTGAGTGTTTCGAGCTCACAGTTTAAACTGTTTTTATCTATTCATCAAATGAAAGACAATAATTTTTTTAGAGAATTATTTCTAAGTCGTTTTCACCCTCTCAAAATCGGCGCACATATGTTAATCGGATGATCAAGGACAATTGTCCCTGTGCAAAAATGTGAAACGGCCAAAAGAAAGCACCTCCGATCCCATAAAGTAGAAATATGGGTATGGGTAGTATTATTTTCTGCTATGATTTCTTCGATTTGGCTTATAATTGGCTCAAAGAAAGCTTATTAGAAGCTTAACTCTGAATTTGAGATTTTTGGAAGCTTTCTTGTGAAAGTTCTATGCTTAAAAGGGATTTTTTCGACATCTGGCTAAGAATGTTTTACACTCAGAGAAAAAAAAGAGAATTTCATAATTGGATCAAGAATTTTCGAGATCAATAGTTCGATAAGAGTGAAAATGCTCGATCCAAGAGTGAAATTCTTGATCCAAGTATGAATTTTTGATCCCGGTTTTCTTGATCCAAGTACGAATCACTCTCAAATAAAGCTCAACAGTTCTTGGATCAAGTGCTAAGCATACTCGAATTCAAGATTGCTCAATCTTGAATCAAGGGCAAACAGCATTGTCAAAAACCGAGAATGTTCTTCCTATTATCAAGAGCTCATCACATTCAAGAGTAAGATCGTTTACTCTTAAATCAAGAGCTTCACAGATTCCAACCATACAACAATTCAATATCAGTAGATTTTTCCATTTTGTTTAAATTTGTTTCATGGAAAACTAATTGTTGAGCCATGTTGCAACTTTTAGCCGGCTTAAGGAATACACACCTCAAAGCAGTATCAGTCCTTGTGTGTCAAATATCAGTCGAACAGAGGTCTCTCTATGCCAGCAATGCCTTAACAGGTTGGGAATTCCAAAGCAACATGAGTGCAAAAATCCATCACGCTCTCCGCTAAATAGCTTACCCACACCCCTCTCCCATATAATTCAAAACTGTACGAGCAGACTCAAAGTTATTCTCTCAAATGTGCTTGCTCTCCTCTCTCAGTTTCTATACCTCACTTCCCTCGCCTAAAAGCACCAAGCTAAGAACGTATTTAGCTCGACTTCAAAAGCGAAATTCTTGACAATTTAAGAACGAATAAATATTTTTTCAAGAGCGTTTGTTCTTAAGTTATTCGTTTTACTTTTTTCTTGGTGTACAAATTTTTCTCTAAAATTAAATAATTAATTGCAAGTGGTCCCAGATGACTGCCCTGTGGAACTTCAGCGGTCACAGATACTGGATAAGAGGTACAATTATTAAATACAACTTTCTGAGTTCTAGACTGTAGATAAGATGAGATCCAATTAAGAAGGACCAACGGAAATCCCAACAAATTTCAATTTCAAAATCAAAATACAATGAGAGACACTGTAGAAAGCCTTACCAAAATCTGTGAAAATAACATCGGTTTGCTTGCCTTGAGTAAATCCTTGAATTACTGTAGAAGTAAATTTCAGTAAGTTTGTAGTGATGGATCTATTTTTGAGAAACCCGTGCTGGATCGGTGACATGAAAGGGAAACATGAGTGTCGAAGCTGACTGGTTATAATTTGTTCAAAGAGTTTATGCGAAAATGATGGCAAGGTCTGAATAAATTGGAAATTATATAAATTTCTGATAGTTTTCATTGTATATTTTGACCAGTTTCAATAACAGAATATGGTTACTCTCTAAAAAAGTTACCAAAGCTGGAAAATTCATTTGAGAAACCTATACAAGTCTGATTTATACGAAATAGCTACAAAATGGCAAATATATGTTTGCTAAAAATAGCTAAATCGGTTAGAGAAAACTGCTAAATTGGCAACACTGCCAACTAAAAATGTATCTCGACTCGGTGACAATTTCATCAACTCGTTTTCTCATTCATTTCCTTTTACTCTTATAAAAATAAACTAATAACCAATTACATCTCTTCGGTTTCCTGGGGCAATCAAATTGTTTGATTGATTTATGTTTGAGGTTTTAGTTACACCTTGGATGATGAACGCCAGACAGTTGGATGGAAATTTTATGGTAATATTTAAGTTCTTACCTTGGTCTGTTGACTCGACAACGGCTGGTGTCTTGGCCAGTACTGCTGTTGCAGGTATGGGCGAGATGGAGACATCGAATGGATGATGTTGCTGCTGCTGCTGTTGTTGTTGCTGCTGTTGCAGTTGCTGCTGCTCCTGTTCCAGTTCCAATTCTTCAGCATCGGCATTTTCCTCAATGGGTGACTGCACTTTTCCAAGGGAATGTTGAGGTGTGGTGGCGCCAGAGGAATCATTACGCTCTTGTGAGGCCAAAGCGTTGGCCAATATTTCATTGGCCTGTTTGTCGGTTAAATGCTGAATGCGTTTGTTCTTCAAGTGATGTGGGGTATCGCTGAAGGGGGAAAGGAATTGTAAGGAATTGAAGGATTTTAAAACAAGTCACTGGGCTTACCGTCGATGCAGTTTGGGTGGTCGTTTGTAGAAATCATCATCTTCGCCCTCCACTTGAAAGCCCACGCGGCGGTCAGCCTCCTGAAATGGAGAGAGAAAGCAAATTTGGTTAATTTGCCAAGGTTTTAGTAATATTGACAAAAACCTACAAATTCATCCTCCTGCTCTTCGCCATCGGCCACATCGGCAGCAGCCAAAGCCACAACAGGTTGAATTTCCTCTACAGTGGGAGCACCCTGTTTGGTTGTGGGATTTGCTACCACTACAGCTGCTGTTGGTGTACTGGGTTGTGGTACTGGCTCTGGCATACTGTTGGTTGTAGTCAACGCTTTGGCCTGTTGGTGATTGTTATTAGCCAGTGTACGCGTCTCGGTTGGTATCTCCGCTAATTTGGTACCGTTCTGCGGGGGAAAAATTGTTATACAATTATTGTGTTATACTTTACTTGAGCCGCCCCACCACTTACCTCCTCGGGCAATGTTACCAAATTGGCCTGCTCCTCGTGACGACTCCGCTCCACTTTCAGTTTCTGTGCCTTGGCCTTTAGATCCTTGGGATGCGGTGTATTCTGGCGCACAAATGGTGTATCCTTTTCCTGTGTGGCCTCCTCGGAGAATTTGACCACAGTACGTGAGGGTTCACGTTCTTCATAGGGTTCGGAATCGGATTCCATATCGCGTGCTTGAGTTGAAAATACAAATTTTGATTAATTTTGTGAACATTTAAATGGAATTAGCTTAAGATTTCATGCATAAATCTAAGGAACAAGCACTTAATGGGTCTACGGATTTTGGTTTCCTTTTGTTTTGTTTCGTTTTTTTCACAATCAATTAATAATATGGCTATTAAACAACAACAACAACACACACACACTCTTCTCCAATCCATCAAACGCTTATGAGAAGTATGTGCCATAAATTTTCACACCGCGGCACAAGTAAACAACATAAAAGTTGCAACATGTGGGCAATCAGTGTGCCCCAGCCTGGCGAAGTGTGGTGTGTGGGGTGGGGGATGGGGGGTTGAACCAAACCAAACCAATCCAACAATAACAATAAGCAAATGCAAATTGTTGTTTATGACGGAAATGGCTGGCTTAAGTAGCTGCATCCACAATCAGCTCGTAACTTACAATCGAGTTACAGATTTAAATGTTTGTTTTTTTTTAAAAACGCCCCAGCGGGGAGTGCCATCCCCCAATATGAAGATTTATGTTAATAATCCACCCCACACACCCCACCCCACACTCGGCTGTAATAACAATAATCTTTTTGTCGTGTCTTGACCGTCAAAGTCGCAGCTTTAATTGGATAATTTAAACGCAGTACGTTGTCCATTTGGGCGCGCTGGTGGAAAACAATAAAGCCTATATATGATCTTGAACAGACACACACACACACACACACACACACACACCCAAGTTCCCCACAATTGTTTGAATTATGTGTCGGGCATTTGTTTCGTCATTGATCAGACGACAATAATAAAGCAAAGAAGCGATGATATCATCTATTTATAGGCATATAGCGGTAAGACAACAACCAAAATGACAGACATCATCGATCTATCTACACATTCGTTTAGAAACTAGTTTTGCCACAAAACTATTGACATTGAATAACTGAAAACTACGCAACCAAAACAGAAACTACAACACAATTAATAATAATATTTATAATAATAATACATGTGCCGTTTCTGTATAACCCAAATGATTGATTGAAGAAATGAAATCCCACTAAACCCCATTCAACAAAGAAAGCTTCAGATTTGGAGAATGAGTGTTAAAATGGGGAACTTTGTAGACTAAGAAGACTAGAAGTCAAATATACATCGAGGAACCGGATGAAACTGTGTGTTCGACCCCTGAAGCTGAAAACCCTTTGAAAACATTTAACAAAGAAAGCTTCAGATTTGGAGAATGAGTGTAGAAATGGGGATCTTTGTAGACAAAGAAGACTAGAAGTCAAAGACACATCGAGGAACTGTATGGAACTGTATGGAACTGTGTGTTCGACCCCTGAAGCTGAAAACATTCTGAAATTATTTAACAAAGAAAGCTTCAGATTTGAAGAGTGAGTGTGAGAATGAGGATCTTTGAAGACTAGAGAGCTTAGAAGTCATTTATACATCAAAGAACTGTTTGGAACTGTGTGTTCGACCCCTGAAGCTGAAAACCCTTTGAAAACATTAAACAAAGGAAGCTTCAGATTTGGAGAATGAGTGTAGAAATGAGGATCTTTGTAGACAAAGAAGACTAGAAGTCAAAGACACATCGAAGAACTGTATGGAACTGTTTGTTCGACCCCTGAAGCTGAAAACCCTCTGAAAACATTCAATAAAGGAAGCTGCAGATTTGGAGAATGAGCGTCAGAATGATGATCTTTGAAGATTAGAGAGCCTAGAGCCTAGTTAGCCTGAAAGTCAAAAAAAACATGGAGGAGATACACTCGGGTGGCTGGGTGTTCGACCCCTGGAGCTGTAAAAAATTTGTATACATTTTAGCTCAACTATTTTCTCAAGTCAATTGACTTTTAATTGAATTATACGCTTGCAGAGGGTGTGTTAAAATTGTTCAGTACGCATAAGGTATATATTCTTGAACAGCCTGACGAGCTGAGTCTGAGTACAGCCATTTCCGTCTGTTTCGATGCGATTTCCTCCGTTGGTTCAAAAGCTATTTTCACGAAACTTTGTACAATTACGCTGCTCATTTGTCGAAACCGTCCGCATCGGATGAACATATAGCTGCCATAGAAACGAAAGATCGAAAAAATGGTTCTAGAGACAGTCTTAGTTTGCTATGCTTTCACATGATTTCACAAAGTTTGGTCGAAATCGGGCATCTATATTGTATAGCTGTCATAGAAAAGTCGAGTCAGAAAAGTAATCTTAGGACCGATTTCTCATCTCCTAGATAGCTACTATGTGTTAGATTATATGACAAATAGCGCTATATATGAAAATATAAGAATACATATATAAGAAAAACTTGTTTGTTTCCCTTGGAAATGTCCTTCAAATAAGTTGGAACAAGAAAGAAAGTCGGTCAAGCCTGACTATAACATACTCTGTACCAACGAAATTATATGCTCAGCATAAATTATGATGCTGCAGCAGCGCTGCTACTGCGCTGCAGCAGCGAACAGTCTTTGGATCAAAACTCGACAACAGTTCATCCGATCTTCACCATTCCCTTGGCGGATCGATAAATAATGTTGATTAGTTTATATGTCTAGCAGGTTCAACCCATCTGTCTGCTAAACTGTGGAGGATATGACGTTTTTTACAAATTCCAGGGGCGGGAGGGGGACATTAACTTGAACATTACTATGAATGGAGAGCGCAGGTATCAGCCCTTAACAAAAAGTTGGTCTTCCCATCCAACATTTGGAAGTCTCTTTTTCGAGACTCTTGATGATTAAAAATAGAGAACTGTCATGACCCACCCAAAATTTGGATGATAATTTTTACAGAAATCACCTTAATGAGTCGTTTTGGACCCCTTTTTGATGATTAAAAAGAAATACCTATGATGTGCGATTAAAAGAGACTCGAAAATGATTCATGAAAACGCTCAAAATTTGAATTAGTGAAGTGCGACTAAAGTTAGACTCTCAAATGACTCGAAAATGATTCGAAACTGTGCAGAAGAACGGTTTAAAAACGAATCTTTATGAAGAGTCGCTGGTAGGGTACCATTTTCTCCCGACAAAAGTATCACTTACGATCAGAAGCGCATTTATGACTATTTTAATCAGATCGATTATTCGAAAATGACTCGAATGTGATCAAAATTTACATAAATTGTTTGCTGGGGTACGATTCAAGGAAGACTCAAAAATGACTCATACCCATGCTCAAAATATGTTTTCTCGAAGTACGACTCGAAAAATACTCGCGAATGACTTGAAACTGATCAGAAGAGTAGGTTAAAAATGACTCTTTATGAAGAGTTGCGACTAGGGCACCATTTTCTCCCGACAAACGTATCATTTATGATTAGAACACATTTATGGCTGATTGAGGACTCCAAAAATGCTCGAATGTGATCAAAAATTTCATAAAATGTTTGCTGGGATTGTAGCTGTCGCTGTGTGGGCCTGTCCACTCTGTCCCACCCAACATTTTGAAGATTATTTTGAACAAAATCTCCTTGATGAGTCTTTTTGGACCTCTTTTGATGATTAAAAAGAAATACCCCTCATGTGCGATTAAAAGAAACTCGAAAATGATTCATGAATACGCTCAAAATTTGACGACTAAAAAAGGACTCTCAAATGACTCGAAAATGATTTGAAACTGTTCAGAAGAAGGTGTTAAAAACGACTTTTTAAGAAGAGACGTTGCTAGGATACCATTTTCTCCCGACTTGAGTATCATTTATGATCAGAAAATGTGCTCAATTATGACTATTTTAATCAGATTGAGGACTCGAAAATGACTCGATTATGATCAATAATTTTATAAAATGTTTGCTGGGGTACTACAAATCAGTTCGAGCATAACTTCTGTGTGTTTTTTTTTTTTGTCAAAATAGTTTGTAGTGTTGAACAACAACGAGTTGTCCAATTAGTATGTGCTGTTCAGTTGCTCATGAGCTGGCACTTTATTCTATAGTTGGAAACATTCTACTTTTGATAACAATTGTTCTAAGGCTCTCTCAATTGTTCTGTTTAATTGTTCAGTTGCTGCGTTACTGGCATGATTCATAAAATGCTCAGACCAAATCAAAAAGTGATGGTAACAAACAAATCGCATAATGAAATTCTAAAGGCTAAGCTAAAAATTCAAATGAAAGCAACGGCTACACACTGAGTATAAGCATAAGGTACAATTCGCTACATTTCCAAGTCCAAGTATTCACAAGTCATTAATCAACAATTCGTTTTGATGATTAATAATATGAACTTATCCGGCGTCATAAGCTGAAGTGCTCTACTTTTGTTCAGCAAACTGACGTCATTATTTTTGACATCATTTGGATATGGGGAGCAGATCGCATAACAAACGCAACTACTGTGCTTTGATCTGGCATGCTGCCCATCCAAATCCGACAGGCAACAGCTACTGTTCAATCAACAAATCGGAAATGCTTCATTTGCCATACTCCTCAAGTAGAATTGGACTGGGCTGGGTTGGATCACGCACAATTCAAACATTTTCCAGACCAGCCGTCAAATGAATGGAAAATAAACACAACATCATAATCAAATCAAACAACACAAACGACACATCAGAGAGAAGACATATTTTGGGTGTGTGTGTGTGTTTGTGTGTGCGACAACTGAGAGAACTAACTGGGTGTCTGAGCCAACGCCCGGACCTGAGACTTACTTTACAACTTGTGGTTATGTGATGTATGACGTCATCTTATCAACAAACAAACAAAACAAACTGGTTTTTGGAATGCTGGCCCATTGCCAGACCAAGATGCGTTCTCCAAAAACAAAAAAAAAAGGTAACGTATAGTACAAAAGCGGGGCATGCAAATGTGGGTGAGGGAAGGGGTTCGGGCTAGACATGCTTTTAAGCGCTGTTTTATGCAGTACAAAGTGGATTTTATTAGCTCTAGACTCAGCCACTTTACTGCATAGACTTAATGTTTGTTGTTATTGTACAGAGAAGTAAACACAGCAAACGCAAACCTTTCCGTTGATAACTGAAGAATTCCGTCGAATCGAATTTTTCGCTTGATCTATAAAGCTTCATGGGTGGATAATCTTTGGTCGGGTGATGTAAGAGGCAGACAGATAAGTGAATGAGGTGTCGTTGTGCATGGTTGTTGTGGTGTCGATTGCGAAAACCAAAAAGAAATAGAACGATAGTAAAGAGGGAGCAGGAAAATAGGCAAAGTATATAGATATAAAAAGTTGAGTATTTTTGGTGCTTGCCAAGGGAGGGGGGCATAATAATACGAGGGTCGTCTGTTGAGTAATGAAGTTCAGTTTTACATTTTATTGAGGGGTTACAATAGTTATCCAATGAGAAAATAGTTCGCTGTTTCGATATTTAAATAATCTAAGACCAACTAAACCTTGCTTAATCATTCCGCGTGTCAATACAATCGCCTCGACGTTGGTTTACTGCCACAAAATAAGTGCCTTCTATGCTAAACACATTTTAATTATCATATTCTAATAAGTTTTGCCCCTTAAAAGAGGTTCGCTTTTAATATTCCTAGCTTGGGTTACTCTAAGTGTGACCAGGTCATTTTTTCATTTAAGTGTTTGTCAGTTTTGAGCAAAATTCTACAATACAAAATTTGAACATGATTTTAATAAAAGTTCTATATAAAATTATAGCTTTTATTGATGTTTACGAAATCTCAAAAATCTATACAAATATCTGGCTGGTCAGCGAATAAGGTGTGCCCAAATTGGTTTGTATTACTTTTGTTCTGGTTTCTTCTGAAACAATTAAAATCCCAGTGCTTGAGATCTTTTTTATTATATAACCCATGGACGTTTGTTCCAAGATTTTGTAAACAATAGAACTGTACCAGTTACGATCCAATTGAATGTCCTGCCCATCGAATTTTTCATATCTGGTGGAAATGCTAAATAAAATAAAAAGTTAAAAGACACGGAAACAAAAAAGTGTTTCGCACGAAAACTAGTTTTCAACCGATAGTTCTTAAGGCAGCTAAATGCTAAAGTAAACCGATTTTGGTCCAAATTTGTGGAAGTGTCTGAAAGCAGATACATCAGCTAATAAGTCAACCTTTTGACGAACCTATCGGGTGGAAGCGAAGGAAAACTAGAATATAAACAAATACTTCATGAGGAGCTTTATAAAGGAAAGGATATTATTTAAGTTTTGAGCTTGGAGCTAGATATTTTGGAGCATCTGGACCGGTTTCGACAGTCAAAAATGATTCGGAGTGGGGAAAAAAAACGATAAATTTGTCAAAAAAAGATGTTACGATTTATTGTTATCGAACAAATTTCACATTCGATATATCGGATATCGATTATTTTTTAGACATGTTTTTCATTCTGTTTTTAACTGCTTTAACGGACCGGTTTCAAAAATCAAAACTGCCCTAAAAATATGCAAATTTTTGTCAAATATTGTATTTCTTGACACTCATCGAAAATTTTTCCGATTAAATTTATCGGATATCCAATATTTTTTGTGATATTCTTGATTCTTTTTTCAAATACTTCATATGCTAAATTTTTGAAGTGAACACATCTTTTTGTTCAAAAAACTAACAATTGATTATCAGATGAATTATAGTTTACAAATCAAAGCTACAAATCGGATAAATATTCCGAATTTTGCATTTTCTTGAATATACATTCATGGAACAAGTTTTAGCTTGAATAAAGCAAGATTAATATTTTAAATCTATATATTGCAAGGCTGCAATATGCGAGCTTGAGAATCGATTTTTGGTACACAAAACCGGTTATTCCAAATTGCTTTACATCCCGAAACGGACCTCTCTCTGTTTGGAACCAGGTTGGGTTCGAAGAATCACTTTAGTCCGCTTTTTTGAGAACTTATAAATCTATCTCAGTTTGAGCGGCCAAAAATATATTAATACAGTGTCGAATCGAAGCATTTTCATTTAAAAACCATAACCATGCTCGATATTGTACGATTTTCTAAAGAATAAAAGCATATGTCAAGTTATGGCACAACAAATCCACGAATTTAAGATTGGAATATTTAAAAGTCCAGGAAATGGTTTGCTATATTTTTTTCAATATACGTATTATCGGGGGTGTACCCGAAATCTCTAAAGATTTTCGAAAAAACATTGTCATTTCATTTCTAATTAAAACTACTTGCCTTTGTTTGTAAAGTTTCTTTAAAATGTCAGTGTAGATGCCAGAATAGTTGTCAGATTTAAAACCGATTGTTCTTTAAAATGTAGTAGCTGACATTAATCTTGTCACTTTACCGCTTCAGCTATTTAGCTCTTAAGCTGGACGCTTTCTTATCATCAAATGTATATCTTCGCTTTATCTAAGATTCCGTGAACCTAAACATTAGGTTTGATAAGTAAAGGAACCGGTCGGACAACTGAACTTTCGACTTTTCAACGGTTTCGAGCTAGGGTTGTCGATATTTCTCAAAATATTAATATCGTAAACTAAATTTTCAATATCGATATTTAATATATTGAGTCCAAAAAACATCGATATATCGAAAATATCGTTGATTTCTAAAGTTAAGTCGTCACAAAACGTCTACAACATAAAATTAATAATGACAAGTGGAAGTGGTCGTTCTATACGATCTTTGCAATAACATAACTTAAAGATATTATTGACTTATTTTCCTTAAATGTGACCATTGTACGTTTTTTTTTCTGATATATCGTTTCCCAAATATATCAAATCGGAATAACACTTATCGTCAAACAAAAATATTGATATATTGACGACTTGAAATTTTGTGGTGACAAAGTACCTTTATGACCCCTAAGGAAATTGATTTTTTTAACATCGAAAATATCGATATTTTTTTGCTTTAAAATATTTGTATCTGAATTATTCTTTTCCTGATCGTCAAAATATCCTCAAAAATATCAATCTAATCCTTAATCCAGAAACCCTATCTCGGAAACTTTCGAAATCACTCTAAAACTGTCCACATTACTTTCAAGTCCACCCTCGTATTATTTCAAGTTTAGTCACAAAAAACCAGAAGGCACACAATTTAATTGAAAAACTTGGATTTTGGATGTTTGTTTTTACTCTCAGCTGGTTAGCTCTCGTTGGTTTGCAATGTTTGCTCAATGGCAAGTGTTGGGCTCGTCGCTTATCTTATCGCACAAAAATGCGAGCATAGATTGCACAATGATAAAGAGGGGGCGGCGTATGGGGCGGATAAGTATGTGAAATCTAGATAAGAGCGCGCATAACTTTCTGACCAAAACAGGCAAACTTTTCGAGCACCATCCAAAGAATGTTGGGGTATTTTCACTTACCCGGTGTAATTGGCTGATATTCTTGCTGTGGCAGCAGATAACAGGATAGCACCTGTTCGCCCGTTTCCGAATCCGTGTCCGGTTGAAAGGTGAGCAAGGGCTGTGATTGATTCTCCGACAGCCAAACAGCCTTCAGCTGTAAATTGACCAGCGAGTAGGGCAAATACAGCAACTGATTGCCGCTCACATCCAAAACATGCAGCACAGTGCAGTTACCCAGCTCTGGTGGCAGCTTCTTAAGCTTATTGTCACGCAGACTAAGCACTCCCAAGTTGGCACACTGTCCAATCTCCAGGGGCAGATACTCCAGAGCATTGCGATCGACATTCAGATTGCTCAGCTTGGTCATACGTCCAATGGAGGCGGGCAGCTCGGACAGAAAGTTGGCGGTTAGTATCAGCTCCTGCATGTTCTCGCAACTGAAACGGAGTGAAGCATAAATAAAAAAACTCCTTGGTAAAGGATATCAATACTCACTTGCCCAGCGTATCGTTCAAGCGTTGCAGTCGATTCTGATCCAGCTTTAGGATGGTCAGTCGACTCAACTTGGCTATGCCATCGGGTAATGTTTCCAGCAGATTCTGTGCCAGATCCAAATCGGTAAGACTGACCAGCCCACTTATTTCGTTGGGCAACTCTTCCAGTCGATTCTCGGACACCTCGAGGTAGGTCAGTTTGGTCAGCAGTCCCAGCTCGGGCGGCAGACGCTGCAGCTGATTGTGATCCAGCCAGAGTTCCTTCAGACCCGGCAGATAGCCCAGATAGGGTGGCAATTCCTCGATCTCATTGTCGCCCAAGTCCAAGCGTTTCAGTTTCGTTAGCTGGCTTATTGTCTCTGGTAAATGCCGAAGTAAATTCTCGCGCAGCTCCAGCGATTCCAGCTGTGTCAGGCAGCCGAAGTCGGCGGGCAATGTGGTAAGTGACATATCATTCAGTCCCAGCACAGTCAGGTTTTTCAATTGCGAAAATCCGGACGGTAATTTGGGTATGGGATTTGAACTGAAATCGGCCACCTGTAGGTTTTGCAGATGCTTGATGTCATCGGGAATGTCGGGTATGTCTGAAATGGAAGATTAAAATCAATACATCATTATTAAACATAAGCATATGGATAAAGTTTTGAGCGGCAGCAGCATAATCGATTTTCATTCCTTACGCATGAATTGAGCCAAAGGAACACGTTACTCAAAATATATTAATAAAACTGCTATAAATATTAAATGAGATGGAACATTTTCATATTCATTTCATCGACAGGTTAGTAAAACTCTCTCTCTCTCTCTTAGACAACACAATATACAACACATTCCATGGTCAATTATGTAGCCGGCTTTTGTTATTATTTCTTTTACTTCTGCCCCGCACCAATAGAGCGAGACGAAGCGTAAAATGACAAAGGAAACTTGTTGATCGAATAAATTCCCCCCCAACTGCAAAAAAAAAAGATGGAGGGGAAATGCGCACACGGAGTACGACCAGCGGCATGTGCATGTGTGCCAGCGCACACCCACAGAAAAGCCTTTCCACGAGTCTCGCACCACAAAAGGCCACAAAAAAGGCAACAGCAGTAGCAATATGGCAGGTGGGCGGCAATCCTTTACAACGGTGTTTAAATTGACCTAGTTAAAAGAAAAGGAACAACACCACACCCCCACACACACACACACACACACACACACACAGCCCTTTCCACACGCAAAATCGTTGTTGCGGTTGAGCTGGCCAACTGCCTGTGTGGGTTTGGGCCGTTGTCTATGCATCCAATACAACACGTTAAACCAGCAATGTGGCTGCTAGGCTGGAAATGTTCGAGTTGCATTTCTAGCATTGATATTGTTTTGGTAAATGAATTGATTCTACGCAAAAAATGAACACTCAAAAAAAAAAAAATACTAAACCTAACACCGTAATGGAGTTGAATTGATTTATATTTTTTTTGAATAGTTCCAAGTCACTTCTCTGATGTAAAGGTTATTTTACCTTTTTCTATCATTGTTTTAGATCAGTTTGTGAATTATTCAGTCTACGCTAAGCTTTTGCTGGCGCTCTCTCGCTGAAAGCTTTAGTAACCGAGTGCAGCAGCAAAGCTTTTGTTGGCGCTCTCTCACTGAAAGCTTTAGTAAGTGAGTGCAGCAGCAAAAGCTTAATTCTTGTTGATTGAAGCATGGTTATCGATCATTTTTATACCCAGAAAGCTAAGCTTATTTCGTCTATGCCGAAGTTTTTATACCTTGCTCGCTTAAATATTAACAAACAATTTCTTTTTTCCACAACCACTCATTTTTCGACCGATCGTTCCTAAGGGAGCTATTTGATATAGTCATCCGATTTGAACAAAGATATGTAGAATTAAGTGAAAGCATGTAAAACACACAAATACAAAATTGCAGGATTCTACCATTAAAAAAAAAAAGTTTTTCTTACTAAGACTGTTTTTCAGACCTATCTTTTGTATTGCAGCTATACTATATAGTTGTCCCAGTTTTATCAAACTTGGCAAAATTATTAAAAAGCATACAAAACCCGTGATTACAAAGATTGCAGACGTTTCCATTGAAAAGAAAAAAGTTTTTCATACGAAAACTAGTTTTTCGACCGACTGTTCCTATGGGAGCTATGTGATATAGTCATCTGATCCGCTCGGTTCCTATAAATTGTCAGCGTGCAGCAATGAGAGGACTGTGCAAAATTTTAGCTCGATAGCTTCAAAACTAAGAGACTAGCTTGAGTAGAATCAGACAGACATCCGGACGTACAAAGCTCAATCGAATCAGCTCGTCACCCTGATCAAGAATATATATAGTTTATGGGGTCGGTAATGAATATTTCTATGTGTTGCGAACTTCTGGGCATAATTAAAATAACCTCTGCAATGGTACATAACCCAAACTCGATAGTTTTGTAATTCAAAATACACAAAATCGATATTTAATTGGAGTCGTCCAAATAGATAGGTACATCTATCGATAAATCGTTATTACAGTTCTTTCAAATTATTAAAGAAAGTCTAGACAATGTTTCTTGAAATTTCCATTGGAAGAGCCCGAAGTTGTCGACTCTTCTGCTAAAATTTGCAGAATTTTAAAGTTTTTAGTAGTAAAGTCGGAAATAAAGTACATAGACTTTGTTTCAAAAGACCATGTATAATTATTCGAAATTTTCCCGAGGTGAGATTTGGAATATCCAATATTTTTGGATCATGTTTAAAGCGATATTGTTGTTATGGCTTTTTCGATAGTTGAATAAGATAAGCATATGCCACATTCACATAGGTTCGATGCAGCGTTCAGTTTTTTAGCTAATCGACGTGATGATCGATCTAGTGTGGCAATTTTTAAATTGTTGAACTGCACTTCAATTAGTTTAAGACTATTTTGAAAGTCTTCCGCAGCCTTGAAGCTCTTTTCATGACTTCTAGGACGTCTTTAATACGTTGCTATTGTTAAGTATCAGAACGAGAGCGTAAGTTATACCAGTTACTCAGGGGAATTAGTGTTTAGGTACCTCTGCGTATGTTAATCTACAGAGCATTAACATTACTTTGAATATTTCAACATTATGTAAGCAAACAGAGCATGCGGCTCAGATAAATATGCAATGTTTTTTACAACTCTGCCACTTATTAACATATCTTTATGAAAATTTCCGAGATTGTAGATATTGGGCACATATACATGAGATTGATATCTTCAGAATTCTTGGAGTAAATGCAACATTTATCATTCTAAAATGGCGAGATAAAATCAAGTTCAAACAGATTGAGTTGATCTTCACCTTCTGATGAAAATCTCAAACGCGAGTCCTACTAAAATGAGCTTGATACAAGCTCGAAAGGATTGAAACAATCCTGAATAGCATGTATCAATCCGATAAGGCTACGGTCAATCTCGAATCCATACTTGAAAGTTAAATAACCCTGACTCGAGATTGAAGTGAGTTCGGATGCGATAGAAACTGAGAGAAAGAAGGAGAAAATCTCTCTTTTACCAATACTAAGAGGCTAAATAGGTACACACACATGCTGAAAATGTTTCATTTTATGTGTGGGATTTTGCTTCTATGATGCCTTACAATTCCCAAGTAGTCTAAGCAATGCCGGCATGAGAAGGAAGCTAAAGTCTATGAAAAATAATAGCGGGGGTATGCGAAAAACTAATGACCTCGAAGCGGCAAGAACTTGCTGGTCTGAAAATCAAATAGATCGTTAAGTAAGTAGCATGGAGCTTTTGTGGGAAGCTCGTTTTGGGGGTAACATAAAGATTCAACGAAGAGATAAACTCAATCTTGGTAATGTTAAAACCATCCTTTTTCGGATTGTGTGTAGTTTGAACATCGAGGTCAATTTAATCTCGGGCAAACTTGCATTAAGCCAATTTCTAGATCAAATCAAGTAGAAATTTCGAGCTTAAGTCAATATGGGGTCTTTTCGATTCGATCCTACTAAGCGATTAAGTCGAGTGCGGATAACAAGCACTGTGTGTCTGTCATTCCCATGTGGTCAAGACAAGAATTCCAGGATTGAAAAATCCGAGATCAGGACAATCCTGTTCGTAATTAGGTGAGAAAATCCGGTGTTGACCGCCTTTTGACATCGTTTTTGATTGATTTAGTCCTGAATATCTCGAAATTTGTTTATCTGTGTAGCTCTCCGCAGAAAGCTCCCAACCAAATGCGTTATGTTGTCCCTTCTGTGATGTAAACTTCACCACATATGACGTGCTACGGGCACAGTAGGAAAGGCTTGCCTGTGATACAAGTCTGTCATGACGTAAAAATGTATTAATACCTTATTACTTAAACATGAGGGGGTAAATTTGAAAGAATAAATTGCATAAACCACTTCAGCTGCTGCACAAATTATATCAAGGAAATCAATTTCGCTCCAAGCAATTCAGCTAGACTTTTCTTCAAGTGTAAGGGTCATCAGATGGATTTCAAATGATTTCTGGTACAATGCATTTTGTTAATATTGGACTTTAATTAAAATTTCACATTGTTCGATAGTTTCACACAAATAAACATAGAAAGAAAGCATTTTCTTGGTCAAAGCCATTTTGCAATTATTTGAAATCGAATTGGAAATTAAATAAAAAAAAAACCATTGTTCAATGTGGAAAGCAGAGTTTTGCATCTGTTGACGTCAACTTCGGGGGCCCTAGCAACAGACAGCAGTGGTCGATCCATCAACGGAGCCACAAGCAAAGCACTCAAAACGAAAGGCAGCAGCGATAGACAAATGGACGCAGCAAGGCGCTTCACACGCACACGCACACGCACAAACAATTGGAAGCATATGGGCGTGCTGCTATAGATGCTCTTGGTCTATATTTTGCTATGTGCCAAGTTGCTCAGCTGTGCGGCACAGTTGGCGGTCATTAGACGACCGACGGTGACACACAATTCATTGACCTTTCACACAGACGCGCCACAGCTAACTGGGCCACAGCATTTGGAAACTCATTAAGCTACAAGAGGAAATGCTGGGCGTGTCGTACACAGCCAGCATCCGAAAATAGTAATTAATTTGTGCAACGAGGGCTGTTATATGCCTCCCTACATATCAAAATAGCCTTACAATGGATCAACAACAGGAAAAACATTTAATAATGTTAATTAATTCAAAAAGCGAGAGACGGCCAAGATCAAAAAAAAATATGTTGACAAAATTTCCACGGCGACGTCAACATTGCACTATTGGCAAACATTTTATTTTTGTGGATTTAAATTCATTTTAAACTTATTTTCGAAGATCTAAAGGAAAATATAAAAATAAAGGAAAACCTTGCAGCAGGTTTTTCCACTGAAACTCACCAAGACTACTTTTTGGACCCTACTTTTCTATGACAGCTATACTATATAGATCGCCGATATCGACCAAACTTTGTGGAATCATGGGAAAGCACAGCATACTAAGAAATACAAAGTATGGAGGCGTTTTCTGTGAATACAAAAAAAAAATGTTTACTAAAACTAGTTTTCCGACCGATCATTCCTATGGCAACTATAACCTATAGTAATCCGATTTTGACAAAACTATGAAGAACTTACAAAATATATGTATTCCAATTTTAAAGAGGTTTACAACGAAAACAAAAAAGTTTTTTCTTACTAAGACTGTTTTTCTAACCTCACTTTTCTATGGCAGCTATACTATATAGATGTCCGATTTCAAACAAATTTTGTGGAATCATGGAGAAGCATTATAAACTAGTTAATACGGAGTTTGGAGACGTTTGCATTGAAAACATTAAAGTTTTTCTCACTAGAACTAGTTTTTCGACCGATCATTCCTATGGCAGCTATAACCTATAGTCATCTGATTTTGACAAAACTTTAAAGAATTGTGTGAAGGCTTATAAAATAAATATATGCCAATTTTAAAGAGGTTCACAACATAAACTAAAAAGTTTTTCGTACAAAAACCATCTTTCTAACCTCACTTTTCTATGGCAGCTATACTATATAGATGTCCGATTTTGAACAAACTTTGTGGAATCATGGAGAAGCATTAAAAACTAGTTAGTAAGGAGTTTGAAGACGCTTGCATTGAAAACAAAAAAGTTTTTCTCACTAGAACTAGTTTTTTGACCGATCGTTCCGTTGGCAGCTATATGTTATAGTCATCCGATCCCGCCGGTTCCGACAAATGTGCAGCGTATTTGTACCAGAAGACTTCGTGCAAAGTTTGGTAGCGATAACTTTCAAACTGACGAAGGAGAAGGCATAGAAATAGACGGACATGGTTAAATCAACTCAGCTCGTCATGCTGATCAAGAATATATATACTTTATGTGGTCGGAAATGCTTCCATCTATGCCTTGCAAACATGTGGACAATTTCAATATACCCTCTGCAAGGTTATGAAAATGTGCAAATAGTTTAACTCGAAATTGGGTTGAGCTTCTAATTATCTCTTCAGTTCCAGAGACGAACAGCATATATATAGAAATGTTTCTGATGAGGATAGCCATTGTTTTAGGCAGACAATGTAAACAGTAAGTCGGGGGTCAGAGAACTCAAGTTTATTTTGATTCTTTGGTGCTAATCAGTATGTGTAAATATATTAGAGCTCTGTACTGAATTATACTATCTTTATTTAAGTCGAAATGCTTTATAGAATAGTCTGAAATATGGTCTATATACGTCAAAAACGTATTTAGCAATGAAGTTTAAAGGGGCCACATAAAGATGGTGCTTGCTTGCTTTCCATTACATAGAACAGGCCAGGTGTCAAACAGGCCTTACCTTTCGAATAGATATACGAAGATCGGAATACAAGAGATACTAAGAGATTCAGTTTTACCTACAGCCTTATATAGATGATTACTCCAGGAAAGAGTTTGATTTAATGCAACTCCTAAGTGACATACTCTATTTGCATAGTTTTGTTGTCTTATTCTCAGCTTTTAATTTGAAAATGGCATTTTGTATATCGCAACACATTTTCACTATTTATTCACAATTTTTTTGAAAACTTTCCCCCCCGTTTGCCCACGGTGCAGCGGCAGGTTGAAAAACTGAAAATTCTTTTCAATGTCATTGAACGATCGAAAATTTTAAGAGCATGTCGTCGTCGTCGTTGTTCTGTCTCCTCCCTGTCTCCCTTGTGTTGGTTATGAAAAAAAAAAGTGAAATGATTTGTCACATATCAAGGCAAACAGACAGAGAGAGAGAGAGAGACAGACATTTATATAGTCAGAAATGTATGCAACACAAGCAATTCGTATCGAGGACACATCTCTCAATATGAGTTGCACTTAATGAAGATGCTCAGTGGAGGATGCATTATTCACCAGCTGAAAACATTTGCCAGGGCTTTTCAATTTGCCATCCTTGAATTGGCAGTCAGGTTGCGGGTTTAATCCTCACTTTTGCCATTTCGCTTATTGCATGTGTCAAAGAGACAAGAGGGAGCAAAGAAGGATCTGGGAGTCGTCCTTGCCATCCAACATATGCATGCAGTTTGATGGGCTTAGCTTATGGTTGCTCTGGTTTGGTGTGCGGGTGTGCAATCCGGAAGATTTGCCTCACTGCACCGAGCCAAGTCAAGCTGCTGTAAGCCGAACAAACTAGGCAAATTGATGCTTGCATAATTATAGTTTACGTTGATGATGTGCAGCAGCAACAGGTGTTAGTAAATGTAATTAGGACCGATTAACAAGCAAATGTTAAACATGGTAAAACTCAAACACACTTTACATATGTTTGTTTTGGGAATTTTAGCTCCTCGTCTCGTTGTTTACCATGAACTTATGACAACATTTTAATGGAATTTAATAACAAGCATTCGTGTCCTTTGATGATTGTCATTTAAAACGGATTGTTGGATCAATTTCTGTCAGGTTTAAGTGTGTTATATGTAATCAACTTGATGAGGGGCTAACAACATCTTACGAAACGGAGGGAGCAGCAACAAAAACATGTAAGCTTTATATAACGTTCTTACTACTTAGTTATGTATTTCTGCTTACACTGCATTGCTCAATGGTGTGTAAGTGTAGTTGCAAAGTCTTACAAAAGAATAACAGGGTTATGCAACAAAATCGTAATCAAATGCATCAAATGCAGACTTTTAAGGTAAAGTTGCACAACTGTGGAAAGGTAGGAGAATCTTAAGAACACAATTAAAAAGTGTATTATAATTTTGAATAGAATTTTGGAACGCATGGAAATAATCATCTCCGACCACATAATGTATATATAATATAATCCTGATCAGCATGACTTGAAACTCGGTTTGTAAGGATAGTATGCGAAAAAGTTTCAGATGTGATTTCATGTGTGAAAACCATCGGAAATTTTGGAATAGAGAAGTTTTTCTATTCGATTCCTTTCTTTCCTTCCTTAATTTGAGATGTGATTTCCGAAGTTGGAAATTCGGCCCCTAGGGTAAAAAAATGTGCATAAAAAATAACATATTTTCTTACGATTGACTTGAATCGAAGTTTACCCCAGCCACTATTCTTGTCGAAGAGTCGTTTTTAACCCGTTCATCTGTTCAGATTCGAATCATTTTCGTAGTATATCACTAAATCACAATTTGAGCATATCCATGAGTAATTTTCTTTTCTATTTAATCATCAAAATGGATCGGAAATGTCTCATCAAGCAGATTTTTGTGAAAATTATCTACCAAATGCTACAATACAATATTACAATATTCGCAAATGACTCGATATGATTTGATATGAATCAAAAATGAGTTGAAACTAATCACAAAAATGGGTTATATCTTTAAGGAGCGTAGAGGCTTTTTTTTTCTCCCTATATTTTATGATTAGAAAAGAAGCTCATTTATGATTATTTTTATCAAACAAAGGACACAAAAATAGACTCGAATGTCATTAGAAATTTTATAAAATAATGTTTGGGTATGTCCCACCCAACATTTGGAAGATCATTTTAACCAAAATCACCATAATTAATTTTTTTCGAGCCTTTTGGATGATGGATAAAAGATGACTATCACGGGCGATTACAAGAAGACTCGAAAACGGCTCAAGCATGAGCTGGAAAATATGATTAATTGAAATACGACGCGAAGATGATTCGAAAATGAGTGAAAACTAGAGCTCGCACTTCCCGACTATCAGAAAATAACAGTAACGAACACAACGAAAAGAGGGAGCGAAAGACACTTTGAGTTCTGTTTTTGCTCAATTATGTTTCGCTCAGAGCAAAGACACTTCATTTCGTTTCTGTTTCTCTCGTGTCTTTCACTGACCGTTTTGCCGAGAGCAAACTTCCGAGGTGTTTTGTGCGTATGTATGAGTGATATAGTGTTGCGCCCGTGTACATGCCGACTCTTTTTGTGTTCTGCTCATTTGAAGATGGTTGTTTGATGAGCACTCGCTCAAAAGTGTTTTTGTTTCGTCAGTGGTTGTCAGCAAACCGACTCGTTTGTTTTGCTCAACCGAAAACACGTAACAGAAAACAAGTGAGGCGAGAGAAAAAGTGTTTCGCTCAGTGAGAGACCGTTTGTGCTGCGTTTGTTTCTGTGCTGTTCTGAGGCTGATCGCATTTAAAAAATGTGTTAACACTCAATTGTGAGCTATGGTCAAAACTGATTAGAGGATCGAGGTTAGAACCGACATTTGTAGCATTTCTGACTATTTTTATCTGACTTTTTGAATCGAATGTCATGTTGAATATCATAAAGTGTTTGCTGGCACTATTAACATTCCATACAAATGTAAGAAAATGAGTTCGTGTTTTTTCGTGCTGGGTTTATGAAGCACGCGCTTTATTTTCAATTTATTTTTCAACTTATTGTATATTTTTTGTTGATTGGAAAAACGGCTTAATTATTTTCTAGGCTGACTACTGGAAAATACTTAAGCATATAAGTCCCAAATTTTCTTCTATATCAGAAACAACTAGTTTTGGGCTTCAGTTGTGAAAAAAATCTATTTTTACTAAATCCATTTGATGATTTTTCCATGTTTTCAAATGAACTTAGCCCACCTAAAGGAGAACTTGGTAACTAGAGGCTTAAGCACAGTGCGTACTTTTGTTAACAAGATGTCGAAGCATGAAAATAAAAAGGCTGGAAACCCCTTTAACTGTGAGGTCTTGAGGTTTTACTACTTTGACTTTAGAACCCATCTTTTAACAGCTTTTATCAAAATCAAGCTTTAGGAGTGTGCCTTGGTTTGAACCACTTTTCCTTAAACCAGAGAGGCTTATATTATATTTAAGTTTTGTTCCTGCAAATCAATACTTCAAAGTTGAGGGTCAGTTGTTCACTTTCCTTTCCTTTCAATGAACATCAAAGATATACACACACTAAATGGAATTCGAAATACATTTTTCCAATTGTTTTCCATTACATAAATCAAATTAGCCTAAACCACAAAATCGAGTGCTTAAAGAATCATTCAATTTTTGTTTGTGTCTGCAATTGACATTTTCAACCTTTGTCAGGCGCATAAGCAAAGATTCCCAAAGTCTTGACGCTGAGTGCCAATCAATTTCCACGTTTTTCATTTAATCAAATATCCAGCGCCGAGTCCTGCACACCTGCGCCATCTGGTGACTGTGGTTTGCCAATTCGCATTCCCATTCCCCTGCACACAGTTTTCCAATATTTTTTCACCCATCCATTCCCCCTCCGCCGCCCAGCAACTATATATTTCGATACTTGTTGCTTTGTTGATGTTGATTTTTTTGCATTTGATTTGTTGTATGTACATAGAGAATTCTGTTTCTGTTTGCTGGTCGAGTAGTTTTTAATTGCGCCCGTGTGACGTCAATCGGCTCCAGGGCATTTGAAAAATGGCTCAACGTGAGAAGAAAAATGATTTTCCAATTTTCTGATTTAGTTTTTGTTTAATGCAATTAATTCAAGAATTTGTTCCGTGTTTGTTTGTTCCCATCACTGTGGTTGGTAGTTTCGAAAGTTCCGACAAAGTCATGGCCGCTAATAGGCCCGGCCGGGCTGTTTGCCGGTGGGAAAGGGGGAACTTAAATTTGTCTCAGTATTTGCAGCGCGCAGCGAGAAGCAATTTATCGAGTCAGCACGATGACAATGTCAGTCAGGCCTATAAGGGCATGCAAACTTCGACGACCGACCCCTTTTATTTTTGTTTTGTATTTTTGTTACTTGCTTCTTTGGTGGCTCTTAAGCACTTGTGAGGCGACATCGAGGGTCGCTGCCGTCTAAGTGGGAACCGACATGGACATTTCCCAGTTCGCTGTCAACTAAAATGCGGCGCTGCATTCCTATGATGACTCTGGTTGCAATCGGAGGAGCTTAGCAGTTTTACTTTGACCCAAATGATGTCTCAATTGCAGCACAAAAGTAAATGAGAAACGAAGATGACACAAATTCCGTTGATGAAGAGATCATGACATTCATTTGACAATTAATTGGAGATGTTTGTGAAACTGAAAACTAGTAATAGTTTTAATATCTTTGGCCTTAAGTAATTTCTACTAAATTAAAGTCAACAAATTGTTGTTTGCATTTTGTCAAAGGGAAAGTATATTTGCGGAAAATGTGAATTTCAACTAAAACCCACAAACAGAATTCCTTGCAGCCATTAGACATTCAGTTGCGTGGGTTGATCAATAAGTAATTTCAGCATTAGATAAAATGCCAGATTCTCTCAAAAGTGACTAAATAAATAACCGTCAATACATATTGATACTGAGAATGAAAAATAAGGTGTTCAAGGTTGAAGGTTTTCATTAAGAAACCTGCAGATTTTATCCGGCTCGAGGTTATGCTATGCTTTCGCACAACTTTTTAATAATTTCCAGCTTATTTTCATTGCACATGTGGGCACGTGTTCACTCTAAAAACATTTTTTGCAAAGGATGTTCATGCTTTTGTTGGCATCCAAGGACGAACATGTTCTTGCAAACACACGCAAGATAGAAAAATTCCTATTGTTTCCAAACAAAACGGCTAACACTAATATTTAAGGCAAACTTCTTCACTAAGTCACGTATAATCCTGCCTCTTGAATCTATTTGAGCCCCTTACGATGCCAAATTCTTTTCCCGGATGACCTATTTTATGGCTATTGAAGAGGATCCTCGTTACTTAAACCTTCTATGGACACACTCATACAAAAATTCGCTCTGAAAGTTTTTCTGAAACTTCGCAAAATATGCCATAAATGAGAAAATGTTTTTCTTTATTTTAGGGTGTCTTAGCTAGATTTTAGGACGGATTTCATAAAAGAATTTATAATTTTCAGGTCAAATTTTTTTTAAAGTACAAAATAAATTTTAGTAGACAGATCCCAGCGCGAATGTCTACGAGAGTTTAAGTAGTAAAGTAGGTTAACCTCTAAGTTTTAAGTCTTCTTCTACTCAGAGGAGATAAGGCTATGATTTTACCTCTTCTTTGTACCTGCAGCTTTCTCAGAAAGCATGAAGAGTAACGCCCAGAATCCTGCCCTTCTCTTCTGTGGCATTAAATCGAGGAGGTAAATTTTAGTTGAAGTCAAACTTCTGCAGATGAGGAAAGATTTTTCCACCGATACTCGGCAAGATGAAGTTTTTGCTTTTGTGTGGAGCTTTTATGTTGCCATAGGCTTCCCTAGAGCAGCGATGTTCAAGAAGAGAGGCTCTCTGTAGCTCTCTGTCTCTCTCTCTGACACTCACTGAAGCATTACTTCGGCAAGCATTCGGCATATTTTGCCTAAAGTGTTCGGCCCCTGGGGGATATGGGTGAACATCGCTGCCCAAGAGTGTTCTTCTCTGAAAGATGCTCAATGGTGTGGTACCTATTCTGGCTAGTTTGTCCGCAAACTCGTTTTCTTCTTAGTTGCGATGTCCAGGCACCCAAATCAGATGTACACTAGGTGTCGTGCGATCTCATTCAGAGAAGAGCTACATTCAGAAGCCGCGTCTTTGAATTATTGACTGTCTGAGTATACAAAGAAGTGTCCCCATCTGAGCAATAGTGTGCAGCTTTCCGGAAGGCACTAACCTCCGCTTGGTACACTACACTACAGTGATCAGGCGGTACAATTGCAGTGTTCAACAGAGTTTTTCTCACTAAGACTACTTTGCTGACTATACTTTTCTATGAAAACTATACTATATAGATGTCTAATTTCGACCAAATTTTGTGGAATCTTGGGAAAGCATAGCAAACTAAGAAATACAAAGTTTGAAGGCGTTTTCTTTGAAAACCAAAAAGTTTTTCTCACTTAAACTAGTTTCTCGACCGATAATTCCTATGGCAGCTATAACTTATAGTCATCCGATTTTGACAAAACTTTGGAGAATTGTGTGAAAGCTTGTAAAATAAGTACATGCCAATTGTAAAGAAGCTTACATTGAAAACAAAAAAGTTTTTTTTACTAAGACTACTTTTCTGACTCCACTTTTCTATGACGGCTATACTTTTTCAGTGTCCGATATCAACCAAACTTGGTTAAATTATAAAGAATCATAGAATTATTATTTGGAGACGTTGGCATTGAAAACAAAAAAGGTTTTCTCATTAGAACTAGTTTTTCGACCGATCGTTCCTATGAAAGCCATATGTTAAAGTCATCCGATCCGGCCGGTTCCGACAAATATGCAGCGTATTTGTCCCAGAAGACATCGTGCAAAGTTTGGTCGCAATAGCTTTAAAACTGACGAAGGAGATAGCATGGAAACAGACGGAGAGTCCTAAATCAACTCAGCTCGTCATGCTGATCAAGAATATATACACTTTATATGGTCGGAAATGCTTCCTTCTATGTGATACAAACATCTGGACAATTTGAATATATACCCTCTGCTAGAGTATATCAAGTTCTCATTAAGGATTTCCCTTTTGCCAACATCGCTTGTGTTTATTTATCTTGGATAACCAAATAGTAAATTAAAACGAGTTTATTTGAAGACAAACACATTTAAAAAACGACACGAATAGTGCAAGCCAATCGCAAAATGTGTAGAAATGGAAGACGCAATGCGCAAGTAAACAAACAATTTGCAAGCTGTTAAACCAAAACTAGTTACAGCAGCAGCAAACGCTGTGGGTCAGGCTGTTGTAAGCGGGTCAACTTGTCAGCATGACTTAGTGTGCAAAACTCGCACACACACACACACACACAGTCGCCCACCCACTCACCTGTCACACAGCCCGGCCATAGAAATTCATGTTTTTATTAGAATTGTTATTATGGCCGCAACCGCGCCACAACTCGCATACAAATGCCAACGATAATGCACCACGTCGCCAGTGTCGGCCAATTCTATTGTCAAGTGCAAGCTTGGCGTCTACGTAATACTTGTATATTTCAGCTATTGCCGTTGCACTTGCACAACTGGCTGTTGCTGTAGTTGCTGTTGTAACAGCGGCCACAACACACGAATGGAGCGCGCTAATTTTAACAGAACATACACCCACCCAACAACGTTCGAGACGTGAAATTTTCTTTTGGCCCATAAAAAATATGTTAAATTATATAGCAGAAGGTGCGCCAAAGTAAGCTGTACACCTGCTGCAACTCGGCTCCATTCACCCGCTGCAACGAGCATTCCCAGGGCAGCTTGGAAGCCATCAAGCGCCAAATGGGACCAATAAACTAAAGAGCTGGGTAAATATCGACTGTGCTGATGATTTTGTACACTTGCCAACGCTGATGATGAAGATGTCGTCAAACGTTTATTAACTTTAGAGACTTAATAAAAAGCTGGAAATGCAATTAAATTATGTTGAAATATCCATGAGTGTAAATTAACCTGTGGCAGCAAATTCATCTACAAAAATTAAATAACAATGCAGCTGCAGCTGTGGCTCCACTCTAACCTACATATTTAAGTGATTTCCTGATAGATTGGCTATCGTTTATCACCTCGTTTCCAGCCAAAGCTTACTTCTTACTTCTCTTCTTACCAATTTCAGATTTATAGGACTTAGATTTTTAATTGCTAGAAATTCAGAATCATTACACTCAAGAAACAACTAAGAAAATCGCTGTAGCTCGACTATCATTTACTCTTAGCTTAGCAGGGTTGCATACCGGTTCTGAACCGAACCGAACCGCTAATTACAGCTGGATCCGGCATTCAGTAATGCTGAACCGAACCAAAAACCACAAAGGAAACGGTTTTTTACCGTTCATTTCTCTGAAGAGTTTTAAGCAGAACTGCAAACCGTTTCGGAGTCGAACCGCTCGTGAGTCGAAGACTCCGGGTTTTTTGGGAAGTCGGAACCGAACCCGAACCTGAACAACAAAGTATTTCCCTGCCAACACCAAACCTCAACCGGAGCAAAAAAAAATTGTAAAAAGGATTCGGTTCAAAACTATATTTCTTGCACATTCTTCCCAGCGATTTCTACTCAACTTGGTATACTTGTCGCACACAAGCTCTGAAGTCTTCTGCATAATACTGTAATATCTTATCAAAGTGTTAAGAAAAAGCTTCCTACAATCATAAAAAAATTCGCCCTGGAAATGACAAATTCTCCTATAAAATCCGTCCTAAAATTAAGAAAACTTTTTTTTCTCATTTATGGAAAAAATTTGTGAACTTTGAAAATTTCCAAATTAACCCTAAAATTAAGAAAACTTTTCTCATTTATGGAAAAATTTTCTGAAACTTTGAAAATTTTCCATAAATGGTTTATTATGGAATATTTTAATTTTCCATAATAATATTTTATTATTTTCTCTATATAATAAAATTTTTCTGAGTTTTATATATATATATATATTTATTATATTTTATTTTTAGTTTAATTATTATTATTTTTTTAAAATTAACAAAAATCATTGGCTAGAGAAAAGCGATTCTTATTAAAACTCGTCAGAGAACTGAGCGGTGGTTTGTAGTTTTCGGTTCGGTTCAGCAATTCTGAAAGAAATCCGGTTCTGTTTGCGGTTCGGTTCACCAGCTGGAATAAGCGGTTCGGTTCGGTTCGGTTCAATACCGGTTCGGTTCAGAACCGGGTTGCACCCCTGAAATATCTATACATATATATAAAATGAAAAGTATGCTTGTATGTTTGTATATTTGTTCCTTATGGGCGTCTAAACCGCTGAACCGATCTTCACAAAGTTTTCACAGTATGTTCATGTCGATCAGGAAATTGTCATAGGCTATGTCTCATGTCTGTGACTTGGTCTAAAAACCTCGAAAATTTACAAATTAAACCGTTCATCCGATTGCGAAGAAACTTTGGAGAATGGTTAAGTGCTTGCCCGGGAAGGCCTCTAAGTTGAAGAAGTGGGCGGAAAATGGTCCAAAAACCGCGAAATTTGCAAAATTCAACCGTTCATCCGATTGAAACATTGGGGATTGGTCAAACGCTTGCCGGTTAAGGTTTCTAAGTTGACGTAATATAGGGGGGAAATTTACCAATAATACCGATCATCCGATTGCGATGAAAAAAAATCGGAAATTTCGAAAATTTCGAAAATTTCTTAGGTCCAAAAATCCGCGAAATTTCTAAAATAACCACATGTATATCTATGAATGCGCTTAAAGCTTAGCTCAAAATCCAGCCGTGGGTAAATGGACGATGCAGATTGAACGGCTGAATTTGGATATTTTTCATTTGAGCTAATATTATTATGAAGATTTTTTAGACGGCAATTGTAGACTGGTTAATAGGAGGTGTATACCAAACTGTCAAAAAAGTCGCGAAATTAGCAAAGTTCCAGTTAAAACTTTCATTTTCTCACAATGAAAAGGACGACGGGTATTCAGCTAGTTATATACAAAATGAACATGGTTATTAAGCTGTTTCAGAGCCGAATTTGGATTCACAAGAATTGTTTTTTCACAATGAAAAGGACTCGGGCGACGACGCGACGCGCCGGGTTATTAGCTGGTAACTGAATTATTTCACAAATAAAGACAAATCAATTTTTGTGATTGAATGTACTATATGTTACTGGTCCCAAAATGTTGTGTTTGAAATCGTATTTTGGACAACATTTTGTATCTTTTTCGGCAGTGGAATTGACATTGATAAACTTTAAATGGTAGAGAGAGTAAATCTACTTCGTATTCTGTACAATTTTTTTTTATAAAATAATAATTCCTTCAACTCTGCCATCACACTCATTTGGAACGTTTCAGCTTAATGCACGTTTCGAGAGCCATCAGAATCCAAATTGGTTATGGTATAAATCCCCTCCATTTATTACCAATATGCTTTCGGAGCGTAGGCGACCGGCCTTTCACCTAGCCAATTCAGCTCGTGTGTTGTGTTGCCCACCCATTCATTCAAAAGCTTGTTTGGATTTCTGGTAATTTTGTGGGTCATATACATATACTGCACAAACTGCAGGCTACAAAACAGCAGACTGCATAATCAGCACTAAAGCCAACACGACGCCACTGGCTGAAACCAATTTGGGTAATGAGTGCAGTCAACTTGACAAACTGGTAATGCAATATGACGCTGCTGCTTGGCTAAAGGCCTTCATTAACCCTCAAGAACGGAAATGGGAAGCCGTTTCAACGTCATCGAATGGATATGACGAATTGACTATGTGAATGATGAGGCACAAGGCGACTCATTGGCCAGAGGATTGGGTTATTGTATTTGACTCTAATTAGTTTTTACTGTAGCCGGATCTACGCTGGTAAATGCAGAAAAACTTGCCCTTGGCAGTGACTGTTGTTGGTTAATTAATTTGCATTGTGCCGGTAATTGCATTTTGTCCTTTGAATATGTTGAGTGATTTATGTAAATTGCATTTTCATAAGTTTTTAATTAAAAATTGTGGCCAATCAGCAGCAGAAAAGCAACAGCAACTGCAATATGACACTTAAAACCACTTGTTGCCCCTCTCGCCACCCATCCCATTTCAACTACTCACCGTTGCGTGAAACATCTAGTTCCACCAGATTTTCAAAATTTTGTATATCCGGCGGCAAACGTCCAATTTCATTGTCGCTCAGTCCCAGTTTTCTCAGGCGATGCAATCTGAAGAAATTCTGCAAAAAAAAAAAAAAACGAAAAGAGACACAAATTTCATTTAGTTGTAAGCACGACAAAGGCCTTTCATCTGTTTTGGGCTTGTGGAGTTTGATTTTCGTGGTCATAAATCGCGGCGACGAGTTTGTCATTTGTAAACGGCGTGACCCGCCGTCCCGTCCGTTTAGAACAACTCGCGCTCAGTGGGCTTTCTTTTCGTTTTGTTTGTCGCCAACAATTCATTTATGACGATCACGATTCGATTTGAAATAAATTGTTTGAATGCTCTTTCCAAAGAGAAGGGTCTAAGCTTCCTGGGTAATATGGAAGAAGTGTGGTACTCATCTGTAAAAAGAAAGCTGCCACCCTACTACTGGACTGATTCACTGAGTCATAGAC
This sequence comes from Lordiphosa andalusiaca, assembly GCA_035044965.1. Lineage (NCBI taxonomy): Eukaryota > Metazoa > Arthropoda > Insecta > Diptera > Drosophilidae > Lordiphosa > Lordiphosa andalusiaca. The sequence continues at coordinate 2,029,310 of JAWNNM010000342.1, forward strand.
CTCAAGGTTAACAGCCGCCGCACCGGGCGTCCGTTGGCTTGAGCAAATTTTATCGGCCCATTGTTGGTGGTGGCGGTCTTTTGCTGGCTGGGCCCACAGATAATAATGAATATAATTCGTAGTTGTGTTGCTGTTGGTTGCTCGTAAAGTTTATTAAATTTTCCTTCTTTTTCTACTATTTTTTGCTAACCTCAAATGACAATAGAAATGGCCAGTTTGGGGCCGTGACTCAATGAAGTTGTTGACCCAGTTCTGACTGCCATCCATAGCCTCGGCAAACCACACAAAAAGCTAACCAAGAAAAGCACACAAAAAATATGTGTTAAAGAATTTTTTTGGCTGTGGAAGTGGTAAAAAGCATGTAGGACTGACATGAAAGGGAAATCTTAACTCTGGAATTAGAATTTGAAAAAGAAAGTGAACCAAAATAGGCTTTCAAAAATGCAAAGTCGAACTTTTAGATGTGTTTTAAATGTGCATTCTGGAAAGAAAACTACTTTAATGCCATATGTTAAAAAAAAACATGAAAATGTAGATTTAAGATTCTATCTACTTAGCCTCAAAGCTGTGGTACTACCCTTCAGAGAACGTGTCTAGTTTAATAACAAAAATATAACAGTCTCTTAAAACTCTCAACTGGTTTCGCTTTGTATCAAAATCCTGCTACGAGCAATTTGCAACCACTTTAAGACCAATTGTCCCCTTCAGCAGCCATTACCAACCAGTTTAATACCAGTTGTCAACATATGCTCTATGTACTGCACTTTACAACTATTATGCTCTTAACCGTAGGTACAAGGAAGCAGAAGGACGCATCTCCGACCCTATAAAGTACATATATTCTTGATCAGCATCAACAGCCGAGTCGATATAGCCATGTCTGTCTATTCGCATGAACGAACAGATCTCAGAGATGGTATGAGATAGAGGTTTGACGTGCAAGGGACAAAACTTTCTTGTATCTGCGGGCAGATTAAGTTTATTTTCAATTTTCGCCACACCCCCTCCCGCCACTTCAATTTGGAAAAAACGTCATATCTCCTACAGTTTAAAAGATAGATGGTTTGTACCTTCTAGACCCATTCAGTAATCAGGATAACTTATCAATTTGCGTAAGGATTGCTAAAGATCGCATGAACGAAAAGAAGCAAGCATTATACATAAAATCAAGGTTTAAAAGCCAAGGGAGGAAGAAACAATGACGAAGGAGACAGCGAAAAGAGTATAGAACAGAGGTGCCCAACAGCACCTAGTCACTAACACAAATAAAACAATTTATTAATAAGCAACAACAACAACCATAAGAAGACCAAAGAGTAAACCGCTTATTGCTTGTGTATGTCTGATGCACACGGCAACTACAATTCGCAAGAGGCATAGGAGAGGAAGCAAAGAGACACATATACGAAGCATTCACTTCCGGACGTACCGGAACCTGAAACGGAACCAAAATTCGTTTCTTGATTAATCTGTGGCTAGTTTCTTAGTTTAATAGGTCAAAGCGCTTTATTTGGGCGTTAATTACCGATCAAGGATGCAATTAAGTCAAAGCTGAAGGTTCAACTCAACTGTTTCGCTTATAACTCCGGTGTTTTTTGTCCGATCTGATTGTACTCAGAATAGATTTCAGAATAGATACATATTGGGCCTAGCTTGATGTATACTAAACCACGAGGCTATAACTTGAAAATTGTGGATCTGACGGCTATTTAGATCTAGGATTTCTAGAGGAGGTCTAGGTTTTTTGGGGATAAAAGGGGGACGGGGTGGAATTTTTCAAATCTGAAACAAACTTGATCTGCGTACAGCATAAATCTACCTTCTCTTATGGTCTCTGAGATCGACGCGTTCATACAGACAGACAGACGGACAGACGGGCAGACGGACATGGCTATTTCGACTCGGCTGTTCATGCTGATCAAGAATATATATACTTTATGGGATCGAAAAATTTTCCTTCTCCCTGTTACATACATTCGCACAATTTCATGATCCCCCTTTTCCCATTTTCAATGGGAACAGGGTATAAAAATGACGTCGATAATATATCAATATGGATAATATCAAAAATTATTATACAAAATATGATACTTGAAATATCGTCTGGAGCAAATATATTTGATTTGAAATTCATTAAACGAATCGATTAAATGATAAACCGACATTCTGATACATCGTTATAACATAAATTTATTAGCAAGAAAGTCGGCCATTAAAATTTCGTTCGACTTATCGCAAGTCTATTTGTTAATAAGTAGAAGAAGCCTAAGGCCCACGTTGCTATGGCTTTCCAATTGGACACAATTTGCAATTGTGTATACATTTTCTCAAATAATAATAATAATAATAATAAGTAGGACATTAACAAACGTAACAAATGGTCCTTGGCGCCCTTTTTTTCCCCCAAATTTAACTGGGAAGGTTTGTAAAAATGAAACCAATGTTTTAATTTGTTTTTTTTTTTTTATCTTGTTCTTCATTAGATTTCGGTCCTCAAACTAATATGGGATATAGGACGAAGTATGGTAATTTAAGCACAAACTACACCGAAATCACTAACTCATATGGCTGAAGTGAATCTTTTAAATCTGCTCTCTTTTGTTTTTGATTTCGGATTTGTCCTTTTGTTTGCTGAGGATAGAATGTTTTACATTTTTTACACCATTTTCTACTTTTTAATGCTTTCATTCACAACCTTTATCCACCTTCTATGTGTTACACATTCTGTTTGCTATTTATAAAAGCAATGGGAAAACAAAAACGAAAGGCCTTTCAGCAATCATGCGTCAAAAAAAGTTGCAACTGTCAGAGACAAAAGCCCACAACGAACGGGCACAATAAAAAAATGCAGGAAGGCCTAGCCGAAAAAAAAAAAATGAAACTTGCATATGAAAAGGCCTGGAAGTCCAAAGGGGGGGGCCGGGCCCGGACGGGCAATGGCCCGGCCAGTGCAACAAAAGCAAAAGACACAGAAAAGGAGGACACAAGGCATGACGACAATAAAAACGAATGCGAATTGTAAACTTTTCGCCAAGTGTGGCACAAAGAGACGGTGGCCTCCGCATAGTACAAGCTCGTACAGCCCACGCCATGTAGCGAGCGAAGACTTCAGTTTATTGTATCTTTCCCTGTCACTCTACTGCCATGACCATAAATTACCGGCCGGCCGGCATTGCACGTAGTACATCGGCGAGTACTACCAGTTTGTCTGGCACTCAAGCTCACACACACACATCCGCTGGCTCACTCACTCACTCACTCAGTCTGTCAGCACACTTTTACTATTGTATCTAGTTGGAGCAGGCGCACAGCAATTGACAGGCAGGCGACTGCCAACTAGCTGGAATGCTGTTGGCCAGGCCAACGCTGGGCATCGCTTGGTATTCCGTTGCATCACAGCCATGCATTGAGTTGGTATGAGTGAGCACGCAACTTTACGCAGTTGTGTGAGGTTGCCAGCCATGACGTTGCCTGAAAGCATACAAATGCAACTAACAGATACAGAATGTGAACACAGACACACTATTAGGGTGGATGGGCAGTAAAAGCGGAATTTCGACCTGACCTTATCACTGGCAAACCAAATTGGTAATGACACCGCTTTAAGAAGTTTTGATACCCTTCAGAAGAGAATAGAATAGGCCCACAGTTTAACTGCTATGTACTTGAGTGTATGCTCCTTGTTAAGGAAGGATTAAGGTGGAAAACTACCATATTGAGAATAATGTTGCCAACAAGAAACGTAAGATTCATACAATTAAATGAATTGGTTGGAATGCAAATTGATGACAAGTATTTTAAGAAGAGATTTTAAAGACCTTAGAGCAAAGAGATAAATTAATTCAGGATCTCTAAAGCTCCCATTTCTATATTCTGCGTTAAAAACAGAGTAAAGTTAACTTCGGCTCGGCCGAGGTTTGTATACCCTTGCAGCACTTTTTTATACCCTTTTAGAGTGTATATTAAAATTGTCCAGATGTTTGTAACGCATGGAAGAAAGCATTTCCGACCACATAAAGTCTATATATATTCTTGATCAGCCTGACGAGCTGAGTTGATTTAGCCTTGTCCATCCGACTGTATGTTTCTATGCTATCTTCTCCGACAGTTTTAAAGCTATCGCCACCAAACTTTGCACGAAGTCTTCCGGCAGAAATACTTTGCACATATGTCGGATGACTATAACATATAGCTGCCATAGGAATGATCGGTCGAAAAACTAGTTCTAGTGAGAAAAACTTTTTTGTTTTTAAAGAAAACACATCCAAACTTTGTATTTCTTAGTTTGCTATGCTTTTCCATGATTCCACTAAGTTCAGTCGAAGTCGGGCATCTATAACGTATAGCTGCTATGGAAAAGTAAGGTTAGAAAAAAAGTATCAGTAAGAAAAACTTTTTTGTTTTTCATGTAAACCCTTTTTGAAATTGGCACATATATATTTTAAAAGCTTTTACACAATTTCTCAAAGTTTTGTCCAAATCGGATGACTAGGTTATAGCTGCCATAGGAATGATCGGTGGAGAAACTAGTTTTAGTGAAGAAATATTTTTGATTTCGAAGAAAACGCTTCCAAACTTTGTATTTCTTAGTTTGCTATGCTCTCCCATGATTCCACAAAGTTTGGTCGAAATCGGACATCTATATAGTATATCTGTCATACAAAAGTACAGTCAGAAAAGTAGTCTTAGTGAGAAAAACTTGTTTGTATTTAGAGGATATGTCCTTCGAATTAGTTAGAAAATCGTGCTGCAAAGGTATACAAGCTTTCGTCTATTTTTATACTCTGTACCGTAGGTACAAAGAGTATAATAAGTTTGTGCAAAATTATGTAACAGCCAGACGGAAGCATCTCCGACAACATGAAGTATATATAATATTATATATTCCTGATCAGTATCAATAGCCGAGTCGATATAGCCATGTCCGTCTGTCTGTCCAAATGAACGCACAGATCTCAGAGATGGTAAGAGATAGAGGTTTGGCATGTATGGGACAAAAATTTTGTATATCTGCAAGCATATCAAGTTTATTTTCAATTTTGGCCACACCCCCTTCCGCCCCTGCAATATAGAAAAACAGTCACATCTGCCACAGTTTTAAAGATAGATGTTTCGTAGCTTCTAGACAAATTTTTGTAATCAGGAATAGCTGAATTGAAAAACAGATTTTAAGCAATAGAGGTTTGACATGTATGTTTCCCAAGTTTGTTTTCAATTTTTGATATTGAAAATTTTGTGAAATTTGATACTGGGTTGAAGAACTGTGTAAACCTATTCATAAATTACTCGAATCGTCCACGGAGTCGACCTGCATTTATCATTTTATGTAAAGAATCATTTATTAATTACATCCGGCTCGAAGGACCAATGCTTCTTAGTGATTTTAGAGTTTGTCCGCGGTTGTTATAAAGCTTTTTTTGATTTTAGGAACGCTAGTTCAACGACATTTAAGAGATAGCCCATCTTAAGTTTCAGCAGTACTTCTAACTTCTTCTTTCTGTGACATAAACATCTCTAACCAAAAAGGGTAATACTTCGGATGTTGAGAACTATAGGATTATATCCAAGTATTCGATCCAAATGCAATATTCATTTCATGAAAACGTCAACCTCTTTTAAGAGGTTCAATGTAGTTTTACAATATGATTTAGAATTTGATTATGTTACCTCTTAGCTACTATTTTTATCAGACTTAAATGTATCTGTGTACCTGCATAGTTGCACTTTTAATTGAATTGTAAAACAAAGGACGCACCACATTAGATTTACAAAAAACAACAATAACAGCAGCAAAAACAAAACAAACACTCACTTGAACAACAACAATTCAATTAACTTGGTTAAAAGCACAATTATAACCCAATTTGCTGTGCCTGAAAGCATAGTTATTAGATGGAGATGCAAGGCCAATATACTTTTGTATCCGCTTGCCACGGCGAGTGTGTGTGTGTGTGTGTGTGTGTGTGTGCGTATGTGGCTCTTTGCACTGAACCATGGCATGTATGTAAATAAACAACACTCATGCAGCAGCCAGCAGCAGTGCGCTTCGTTGATTTTCAGCAATTTTTTAAATGTATCTGCAAGTGTAATCAGCTTGTTCCCCGGAACAAGACTGTTTTAAATGTATCTCACTCACTCACTCACTCTATAGCCGGCTTGTGTGTGCATGTTGCAAATCACTGGGCGCACAGCAAAGTGACGCAGCTAGCCAAAAAACGAGTTCTAGATACATTTCGTGTATCTCGCCGAACGCATCTAAAAGCGAAACCAGCTGAGCTAGAACTGCAAACAACAAACAGACAGGCGGCGGCAATTATGTGCAGAGCTGATGCTGGAACTTGGAGATGGCGACGGAGACGAACAGCGTTTAGCATTTCACACAGTTGTTGTTGCAGCAGCAGCGGCGGCAGCTCTTGCAGAAAAATACGAGTTTATTTGGCAAGCAAGCATATCGAGTGGCATCCAGAAGCTGTCGCTGTGCATCTGGGCGCCTGTTCGAATCTGTACATCTTCATTTTTCTATCGACGCGCACACAAATAGCGTTGCAAAACGCAGCTGCGGCTGCTGCACACGCAGCCCGCCCCCCACGCCTGCGTTTTTGTTTTCTTAGCGGCCAACTGCGAATGCAAACCAAATTTACTTCGTATCTTTCGGTCTTGCAACACAAACAACAAATGTAAAGCAGAAATATTTCCATAAAAAAAAGTTGAACCTTTTGCGTATCGGAAGTTACATAAACAATTTCATTATCTAGACACAAAGTACAGCTCTCTCCTGATATACTTAATGCAGTTGTCTGTGATGCTTCAATATAAATATTTTGTTTTCAGTTCATGTGAATATAAAACGCCAGTATAAACAATTAACTGGAGAACATTTATTTATAGTCTCTAACCGGTTTCGAGTGGCCTAGCTCCATAGAATATGAACTGGCGTGTAGAGAGCCAGCGTCGCTGCTGCTAAGTTCGCAACGGTGACAAAAACAACCAAGGAGAACATTTTCAGCCAAGTTAATGAAATTCCACGTTTTAGACTCTACATAAACCACAAGATTGATATGAACCAAAAAGTTGTCAAATCGAAGCTAGTGAGCTTAGTAAAACTAAACTAACTGGCGTCGCAGCCAAATGATGTCATTGCCATTTGTGTTGTTGCTTTTGTAGTGGCTTTTGATTTCGATAGACGCTTCGGTTTTCACAACTGGCACCCCAAAAAGCACCTGCAATAATAACAATAAACACGACACACAGTCAAGAAGCAGTTCGAACTCGGGCCCCAAAGGCAATGCCAGGCGATAAGGTGATTACTTGCTGTTATCTTATCTGTGAGCGTGACTAATTGGCACAAAACTGTATTGGGGAGGAAGAAAAGCCAATTTCTTGCTTGAGTAGAAACCTAAAGAATTTAATGAAATGGAATACTTGAGGTAGGTTCTTGAAAGCATTTAAAGACAAAGACAAAGGGGGTGGTGAGTGCATAATGCAAATTGACAGAGGAGAAGTGTAGTTGATTAACTAATTTTGGTTTGGTTTTTAGTTTTATATATCAAGGATGCAAGCCACTCGGAAGGTTTGGTTCAGAACCGCCGTTTTGGTTCATCAAATGGTTTTTGCTACTTCGGTTCAGTGGTTCACTTTTGGTTAATACAGTTTTTATACTCTGTACCGAAGGAACATAGAGTATAATAAGTTTGTGCAAAAGTATGTAACAGGCAGAAGGAAGCATCTCCGACCCCATAAAGTATATATATTCTTGATCAGCATCAACAGCCGAGTCGATATAGCCATGTCCGTCTGTCCGTCCGTCCGTCTGTCTGTCCGTATGAACGCACTGATCTCAGAGATGGTAAGAGATAGTGGTTTGACATGTATGGGACATATGCTTCTTATGTCTGCAGGCAGATCAAGTTTATTTTCAATTTTGGCCACGCCCCCTCCCGCCCCCGCAATTTAGAAAAAACGTACAATCTCCCACAGTTTTGAAGATAGATGGCTTGTTCCTTCTGGACATATTTAGTTATTAGGATAACTTATCGATCCGCCAAAGGAATGAAGAAGATCGGATGAACGGTTTTCGAGTTATGATCAAAAGACAAATTTTCTTGGTACAGAGTATGTTATAGTCGGGCTTGACCGACTTTCTTTCTTGTTTTATTTAGACTTTTTTCCGCTCTCAGAATTTCTGAATATCTGACCTATGCAGGTGATTTATGATTAAATTCCGCAAAAATGCTTTCATATATTATATTTAAAATCCTTAGAAAAATGTTCAAAATATATGAAGTCGGTCCATTGTTGGAATTGATTTTGCAAAAGCACATAGTTCATTCATACACGTCAAACCAGATGATTCCTTACCTACAATTGCACAAAATTAATATACAGGGTTGTTCATATTCGACGGACCCATTTGGCAACGCCATAACTTTTGACAGAGATGTCAGATCGCTTAATGACATACCGCGTTTGAAGCGTCAGTCCAAGCAGATTTTTACCATGGAACAATACACGCCACGCGAGCGCTCTAAAATAGTTGAAATTTACATTCAACAGAACAAGTCAATTGTGAAAACAAAATTATCATGTCCGATGAAGCCCATTTCACATTGAATGGGACCGTAAATAAGCAAAATTGCCGTATTTACGCCACTGAAAATCCTCAGGAGATTCAAGAAGTGCCTCTTCATGACGAAAAAGTCACAGTTTGGTGCGGCGTTAGTGCGAAAACGGTCATTGGGCCGTTTTTCTTCCAAAATGAAAATGGCCATGCTGTTACCATCAACCAGGAGCGTTATCGCGACATGATGACCAATTTTGTGATGCCAATTATTCGTCGAAAGCGTATGAGGCAGTTCTGGATTCAACAAGACGGCGCTCCACCGCACACAAGTCGCATAACAATCGATTTTCTGAAGAAATTGTTTCCGGGCCGTTTGATGTCGAAAAGTGGTGATTTGGACTGGCCACCGCGTTCGCCCGATTTGACGCCGCCTGACTTCTTCTTGTGGGGATATTTGAAGTCAAAGGTTTACGTTAACAAGCCAAGGACAGTAGAAGAGCTCAAGGACAACATTCGTGAAGAAATAGCCGCTATTCCGGCCGAAATGTTGGCGAAAACGATGGAAAATGCTGCAAAAAGGGCACAATACGCCATCAACGCCAGAGGCGGCCATTTGAGAGATATCATATTCAAAAATTGATGTAAACAAATCTACTTGGAACAAATTAAATGATTAAGATTGCCAACCGCCAAATTTTTATTTTTTTCTTTGATTTTTTTAAAAAAAAACATGGGTCCGTCGAATATGGGCAACCCTGTACTCTGTGAACCTTTAAAAACTGTGCTCTGGTGTGGTGCAGCGGGTAGTGTGTGTGCCTGCTGTGCTAGAGATGCTTTCTTCTGCCTGTGACAAACTTTTGTTTCGAACTAAACTGCTTGCATTTATATGTTAGGGGATGAACAAATGCTTGCCCTTCAGGTTCGGCTCAGATCAAAATCGTAGCTGAATGAAATGTTAGGGCTGGTATTAAATTAATGGCATCTTTTATATGATATATTTTCAGCCATGAATTTAACACAGACATGTCTACTATGATCTCTGTTGTATGGGAAGTACTAAGACATACCTGAATTCAGTCATGAAATTCAGGTATTCCTACTGCTCAGGTCTGAATCAGTCTTGAAATATGGTGGTTACTAGGTAAACTGAGAAAATGTAACCGAATTGAAACGGACTGTTTAAAACCAAGTAGTTTTAGATAAAAACTTCCAAATCAATAAACATTCACCATCTGATTTAGCAAAGCGTAGATTAACTTATCACTTAACACAAAAAGGTAAAGAATATAAAATTGAAATGCAATCCTTTGAATTAAAAATTAATAGAGATTTCCGTGTCACCCCAGTACCACACTTTATGTTATTTTATTACTGATGAGGATATTTTCACATTTGACTTTAACTTAAATATTAATAGTTAAATAAGATTACTTCTCCAGTAATTAGTTCCTATTAGTAAATTGCATAAAAATCTATTTTTTATTCAAATCAATCGAATTGATTTGGGTGCATGTCTTTTTGGAAAATTCCTGTACTTTTATCAATACATCAGGGCTGAAAGTGTTACTCTCTTATTAACTTGTCTTCCATCAAAGCCGTGATAGATCGAATTCGTCGAAATCCACTGCGCAAGCTGAAAATCATGATAACGTGACACCGGCTACTTGTTCACAACAGCTATGGAACAAAAACTTATGCCAAATTTGAAAGCATTGCATCGCCAGTGCGCAAACAATGACCCCAGACGAATTCTGTTTGCTGATGACCACATTTTCACCATAGAGGAATCTCGTTCAACAAACAGATTCATAGAGTGTATGTTGTGTCATCAAAACAAGCGACCGAGCTCACTTTAAGATTTCAGAGAGGTCACTTTGAAGGTTTGGGTCGCCTATGATGGAATCAACAAGCTCCACTTGAGTGAAAAAAAAGTCAAAACTTCGGCGAAAGTGATTTAATCAATTGGAAAAGGTTGTGAAGGTACACAAGACGTTACACAGACAGGCTTTTAAGTTTTAGAACGTGGCAGAGCTATGGGCAGAACTGTGAACCCAAAGCAGAAAACGGAAGGGAATTCCTAATGAAACGAGCTTAAAGAGGAGAATATTATGGCTTACTGTAAATGAGATTTTCATCTTTTTCATCACTCTAATTCACTGTAGTGATAGAGTGGAGATATTGGGTGTTATTGGTTGCTGAACCGAACCGAAAACCACAAAGAAAAACGGTTCGATTCAGTTCAGTTCTCTGACCGGTTTGTCCTTTCCAAACATCTAGACTGGAATACCCTTTTTAACTGGCAGTAAATGATATCGTAAATATACCACCATATGTTCTTCAAATCTAAGAACTTAAAAGAGATGTCTGAGTTCTGGGCATGAAATTGAAAAAAATACTTTCTGAATTGTTAACCTTTAAAAAGTAAATATATCAGGACATAGTTTTAAAGGAGGAAAACTCTGCTACCCACCTTAAGCTATCCAAATATGCTGCTTCATTCAAAGGATTTTCGTTGGTAACATATTTTCAATTCATATATCCTCGAAAAGGAAAGCGAGCAAGTAACTAAAGCGAGTGTTTAAGTATTTTGTGATCTCTTTAAGTAAAATTCTTTAATTTTTATCTAAAAATTTGTCTAGAATTTTTAAGTACTCTCACCTTAATTTGCATAATCTTTATGAAAAGAAGTGCCACCCTTAATGCACTCGCTCTCTTTCTCTCAGTTATTTTTGGGGTGGCAAATTGCATTCCATTGGACGTTGACCCCACCCCAGTCCAATCATATTTTGTGCTATCTAGAAGTGCACATCACGCCATTAGCAAGACTATAATTACGACAAAAGACGCGTCCAAGTGGCGGCTCTGGGTGACCAGTCCAAGCGGAAGTCTTTAATTAATGCAAGACGCAGAGTGGTGGTCGGTCGGTCTTTCGGTCAGATGCCGGGAGAGCTACAGCTAGAGCAAAAGCTGCTGTGTTATTGTGGTCTGCTTGCATAATTGAATTAACAATTATGCAACTTGCAAGCAACTCAACAACATCAAAAGCATCAAAAGCAGAGCCGTGCGCTGCAGTGTTTTAATTAAATGGCATTTAACCATTTAAATGAGTAGAAAAGATGAAGAAGAAAAACAAAATTCGCAGAATTCTCATTTATCAGCTGGGAAAATAAATCGGTTAACAAACAGAACAACATGGCCGAGGCAAATAAACAGAAGTCCCCGTTGACATAGCAACAAGTGGTGGTGGTGGTGGTGGGCGGATGGATTGCTGGTTCCATCAACTGCCCGGCCCCCCCGCCGCCGCCTTCATTTTTCCCTTGTTGCAATTCATTTGCGGTTCGTCAAGTTTTTTCATGTCGCTTCGTTGTCTACTTTCATGTCATGAAGTTGTGCAGTTTTCATTAGATTTTTCCTAGAGTTTCCTTTCGCGGTTAGCCGCACTCACTAATGAACTTCTAATGCAAATTCTCCTCAGCATTTACTGGAGCAATGGCCAGCCACCACATGTTGCTGCCGTACTCAGGCAGCTAACCGCAGCAACTACATGTTGCTGACTGGTCATAATGATGATGTTCCACATGGAGTTCGTTTGAATTGTAAACGACTGACAGCATCGGATGTGATTGTTGTTGCTGCTGCTGATAGAGTTCTGGTCTCTGGTCGACAACCCTTTGGCTGAGAGCGGCACACAATTTCCGCGTTGTCACAGCGACACAATAAACATCATCGGGCAGTTAACGTGTGCTTCAAATGAATCGCTCCCAACTCAACAACAATCTGCTTCAATCTCTTTCAATCTCCGGCTATTTATGTACAAACATTCGTTTCTGCGAGCTTAGCTTAAAAAGGGGTGGGGGGAGAAATAAACTTATGTTTTTGCCAGATAAAAGTTTAGAATGGAGCTTCAGAAAATAAATAAAATATACCGATGAATCGATTGTTATTTGAAAAAGTTGTGTAGGACTTCCCGTTTGATTAAGCAATTTCGAATTACACCTTTGTTTTTGAGGGCCAGATTGAAATGCCAATTACATTTGGTGAACTCCTGATGGAGTTCAATAGTTCAGTAGTTCTTTTAGTTCAACAGTCCGTAGTTTTCAGTTAAAAGTTAGAAGCTAAGCTTTTCAATTAATTACCCCTTTATCTAACTTATTATTTCGGAAACTAAAAACTATTAAATGATAAACTGTTGAAATAGAAATAATACCAGAATACACTAAGGGGTCAAAAGCTGCTGATCGAAGAGGATTTGACCGAAAAGCTTTTAAACTAAAAACTACTAAAATTAGAATAATTGAAGTATGAACTTTTGCAAAAAGATATATGAATCTCTAAATGAATCATAGAATGTTAAACTTTTGATTCAAGAACTATTGATCGAATAACTACAAAAAGAAAAAACTTGTTCACTAGATGTACCGAGGCGGCTTCGAAAGAAGAAATATTGATCAATAAACTTATGAAATAATATTGTTGTTTTTAAGAATGAGCTATAGATCGATATTTATTTGATTGAAGAATGTATAAACATTAGGGAATCAAAGCTAGTTGAGTTTTAGTACCAAAATAATTCCTGAGCCTCGTTTGGAAGCTGAACATGGGTTGAGAGACCTTCTAAATCCGCTCCGTTAACCCGAACCCAAAAGGTTTTTTGGGTTAGAAATAAGAATACCGGACAGAACCCTTGCTTAATAAAGTTTGGAAGCTTTATTTACACGACCTGATCTCTCAGCTGAATTCAGCTCAGAACTGGGTGTCAAAAAACTCAGCTGAGCAACTCTTTTCAGCGATTACACATGCCTAATACATTTACATGAACATTGTGAAGTTGCTTTGATTACACATAACAGACAAGAAGAAAGTTAAGGGCATATTTTAGTCTAGAATAATGAAAACAATGGAGAAAAGTTAGCTCCATTAACACTTAATTCAGTCTGAGCCAGGACTGAAGCCATTCCTTTCCTAGACGAATCCTGTCAGACATCATAAATTTTGGACATTCTTTTACGGATTTTAAGGATTTTTAAGTGGTTGATAGGAATTCAAATTCCAAAGTGTGCGCAAAGTCGAGAGAAATCATAATATTTCATAACGTGCCTTTATGAACCACTGAATTGAACCAAAACCGCGTGATGAACCGAACCGGCGGCTCAGAAACTGTTTGAACCACTGAATCGAACCAGCACTGAGTACATATTTCAAGTGGTTTGCATCCCTGCTAAACAATTGAATTGATAAATATACACAACAAGATACATTTTCTCTTTTTGAGATTTTGATCTTAAAAGTATCAAACAACAATATTTCTGCTTTCGTTTTTTGTTAAATCTTTAAGCCGATCACTTTCTGAACTTTCTAAGCCAGCACGACTATGATAGAACAATTAAGGTAGGGAGCTGGCAGTGTGCGCCCTCAGCAAAGTGCTTAAAACGTTCTGTTTTTCGCGTACTCTTGAAGCGTGAGGTTCTTCGCGCAAAAGCTCAGTACTTACAAAAAATGTGCGCCTTATCTTATGTGCTGTATCATGAGCACGACCCAGTAAGCCACTCACGAAGCGCCCTGGCGCGAATACCGTTTATCGAAGACTGAATATCGATAGGCCAAAGTCAAAACAAGGAAAATGTATATAATTTGTTCGTCTTGCGGATGATACCAGCATATAAAATACCTACTTGAGGCATACAAAGTGCAAAATGCAGTTGTAGTTAGCAGCCCTAGAAGTCTATGTGAACTATTCAATACCCTGTGGATTCAAGGATCTTAAAAAACATCTCTTATCTTATTCAACTTTCCTGTAGATTCTTAGACTGAATCGCACAGCACATACCATATAGGGAAAGAAGAAGCTGGGTAATAGGTTACGTTATGGAATTAATTCATGTTGAACCGAACCGAAACTTTTGGTTTGGAACATCGTCAGGTTCAGCTTTTAATGTTTAAAGAGGTGTACGGTTCAAGGTTCGGTTTATAGTAAGCGAATAATCAGAATTTCGGGTTCATACCGAAGGTCAAACTTCAAACCACAATCAAAACCACACCAAGGATAAACAAGAAGGATAATCGGTCTAGTACGAATGTAAAATACTCCGTAACAACGGAATGTACCAACTGCTGCAGTAGCAGCAGAAAGTACGTACAATCTCTTGCTCATAGCTCGACTACTGTTCATCCAATCTTCAGGTATCCTTTGGCGAATAGATAAATAATGCTCTTAAAGTAAAATGTCTACAGGTTAAGAACCAGCTAGCATTACAATTGAGGAAAATATGGCGGGGGGCGTGGTTAAACTGTAAAATAAACTACATCTGCCTGCAAGCATAGGAAGTCTTTGTCCCATACACAGCGATTCGCATTTCTTACCAATCTCTGAGATCTGACAGATGGACATGGCCATATCGATTCGGCTGTTGGATACTGATCAAGAAAATGTGTACTTTCTAGGGTCTGTGACGCCTGCTTCAGGCTGTTTCATATTTTTTGCACAAACTCATCATCACTCAATCTCTCTAATCTGTCCATTTGGGACACCTGCAGGATATTTGTACGGAATATACAGCTTTTACGCTTTCGCAAGAACCGGATTCGATCTTTGATAGGTGTCTTCTAAACGGGGCAGCACACTCTCTAAGCAATTATTTTTTTACGAAATTTATGCCGCAATTCATTTACCCACTTTGCCTCTAGGTGGCAGGCAAAGAGCCCGCTGCGTAAGAATAGTTTTTTTTTTGTTGTTGTTTTATTTATTTTTATTTTCTACTCACCTTTGGCAAATCGCGTATATGATTTGCATCCAGAAAGAGCTCCTCGAGGGTACGCGAATAGCGTAAAATCTCCTCGGGCACTTGGGGCAGGGAACAGTGGCGTTTGTCCACATATTCCACCTGCCGATTGCAGCCTTTAAAGATGGGAATGCACTTGAACATGGTTGTTGGTTGGCTGGTTGGTCGCTTCCTGGTGGCAGGTTTTGTTGCTGCTGGTTAAGAGTCGCTGTTGTTGCTGTTGTCTTTTATTTATGCTCACATTAAACAACAACACTTGCCGCATGTGGCACTTGTTGTTGTTGTTTATTAATCGGCTATTGATTCACTTTTGGTTTTTGCTTCTCTACACACTTATTACACGCATTTTTTTTTGTTGTTGTTTAATTTCGCCTGCAATAAATTATAATTATTTTATATTTAATTTGTTTGGCGCTGTGTTACGTTGGCAATGCCGTTGCCAAGCGTTTAAAAAGCAACAAAAAGGGAAAAAGGTGCAAAGAATTTGCTCTTGCCTGGCCTTGCTTGCGGTTGTTGTTGTTGCTGTTCTGTTCTGTGCTGGAGTTGTGATTGAGAGAGAGAGCCAGGCGTGAGAGAGTCGCAGTCGCAATTTTTGAGAGCATGAATTTGTAATAAGAGAAAATAATGAATAATAATAAATTCTAATTGGCACTTGAGCCTGCTTCGTAATTGTTGTTGTTGCTGCTGCTGCTGTTGCTGCAGGGGCAGGCTTGACGCGGGGGGGAGGCGGAGAAACGTTTACACATTTCATCACGTAGTTGGCAACGCGCTTCGCATTTGTTGCTTCTTTTTGGGGGCCTTGTTAAAAAAGCAGCCAAGCAACAACAATGCTACTCGGCCGCTTGCGAATAGGCTTAGAATGAGAGAACTTGTAAACTTAAATGGAATCGAAAATAACAAAAAAAAAAAAAAAAAACAACAGAGGAAAATTATTATTATGGCGAGCGTCCAGAGACACACCCAAACACTGATACACACACATATTCACGTTTTAAAGCCGTGGAAATTCTTTGGTGTATTGTTAATTTTGGTGCCACTGTGCTAAGGCGGCGTACACACACACACACAATTGCAGGCCAAGATGCACAACAACAATCGGCTTGGTCACAGACGGCTTGCAAGAGAGCGAAAGAGAAGGCAGCCGCTTTTGGCTAGATTTACATGTTTTTCCCACACTTTGACACGTTTTTTATGCCCATTTCAGGCCACTTACAACAAATTACTCGACACGCGTTTCACAATCAGAATATTTACTGTACAGGAACGCAAAAATAACAAAAACGAAACAAAACGCGACCACGCACACATACACACACACACGCACACGCACACGCTCACGCGCGGGTCAACAAAAGGAGTGTGCGATATGCACAAGCCGCCACACTGCACAATAAACCATAAACTGAATACGCTGTTGTTTTCATTCGTGGCCAAGCACACACAACTAGTATTATTATTATTATTATTATTTCATTCCAACCGCAACACAAGACGCGCCACAACCTTTCGGGTCAAAAATGGAAATCAAACTAAAGAGAGAGACGCAGAGAACCAGTGAGAGCGTTGTGAAATGAGCGACTCAAAATGAGCTGTAGTCATCGATAAGAAGTATCGCTTTAAATATATATCGATATCAATACGGCAAAGGAGTAGAGGTGGGTGCGTGCGTGTGGCAGAGTGTTGCAAAAATAGATTTTTGAATATCAAACTTGCAAATAATACTTATCTTTAATTATAATACTTTACAAACATTTCAAATGAAATGAACCAAACAATTTAGTATCTTTAATGTCTTTGTAATAAAATATAAAAATCCAACTTAATTTCTGTATTAGATGTAGTTAAACTTAGAATAGACTGGGTCCATAGCTTTGCAATAACGGCACTCTCAAAAAGAAGCTTGCTCAAATCAGAACTTTAGGACTTTGGTAGATCTAGCAGTTTTTAAGCTAGGAATGCTATCACGTTTTGGGAAATTCAAAAAATCTGGCAGTTTTTTGTATTACGTTTAGCTATTATGTGACGATGTAATGCCTATATTGTTCTGAAACCGGGAAAATCTTTGCTGTATACATTTTTGCTATACATTCTCTGGGTATAAGGTCCCAGAAGATAGTTTAATATCGGACGTAATGAAACATCGCATTACCTGTATTCAATTCATGACCAAGAAGTATCTAATGGCAGAAATATTTTCAGTGCCAACTCTTCCAAAAAAGCGCCGACACAGTACTTTTGAACTGAATTCGATAAATCGTACAGCAAGACAAACCGGCGTCTTTGAAAAAATGCTTATCCGAAAACCACTAGGCAATGCGCTTGTCTTCAACAGTATATGTTAATTTGGAATCTTTAATCGGTTTTTAAATAAAAGTTTTTCTGATTTATGAAAAAAATTTAGTTTGGCTGATAGACCCATTATATGGGACATAGACTCAATTGATATAGCTGATGAAGTATTGTGTGAGTATTACTTTACGGCTATATCTTTCATATGTTGAAACGTCATGTATTGTTTAAAGCTATTCAAATGTTTTCAAAAAATGTGTTTTCGAATCAATAAATTAAATTAAATGATATTAAGTTCTTTGTGAAAAACTGAACCCATTCCTGGTACTTAGCACGAATGATGGGATTACAAATGAAAACATTCAGCGTGTGTTTAGCCTCAACATTCATTTATGAAATGGACTTTTATGTTGCGACGGTAAAATATATAATTAAGTTTTAATAAATTGAACGGAAAAACTGAATTTCGGTATTCAATTCTTATTTTCTCTGAATTTTTAAGGTAAGAACCGAATCATTGACTGCTACGTTATACCCTATTTTCATTGAAAGAGAGGAACATGAGATCATGAAGTTGTGCCAATGTATGTAATTCTGATTTAAATTAACCATTTTAAGCTAAATACGAAAAAGCTAGCAAAATAGTCAAGAAATTCATCAAACAAAATTATTTCTCCCGAATTTCGCAATAGTAGCTAAAATGATAGCCAAATCATATTTAGCCATTTCGATAGCAGAGCTATGAAACGTGAAGCACCGCGTGTCACGCGATAGTCTATCGATGTGTGATCATTTTGATGGTGCGAAATTTATATATGCCATATGTTTCGTGATCAGCTAAGGCTAGGAACAACAAATAGAAAAACAATAGTTTAAAACAGTGAATTTTAAAAATCTGAAAAAAACTAGATCTGCTTATAGTATACACCTACTTGTATACGAAAATTTGTGTCTCAATCTCTTAGAGTCTCTGAGATCGATGCGTTCATTCAGACAGACGGACGGACAAACGGGCGGGCGGACATTCAGGCAAACGAGCATGGCTATATCGAATCGGCTGCCGATGCTGATCAAGTATATATATACCTTATGGGGTCGGATATGATTCCCTCTCTTTACATACTTTCGCAAAACATTATGATTCCTCTTCTCCAATATTTAATGGGAGCATTGTAAAAAGCCGCGGGTAAATTTAATAAAAAAAAACTTTTGCAGCTTGAATATGCTTTCATCACTAGATTATTTGGGCTAAGAGGCATTTAACAGCACAGATTGTGCTGCGCAAAACAGCACACTTTGGACTCAACAGCAGCGCGACGGTGACATTAACAGCACGAAAAGTGGCGCGGTTAACGGCACTCTTTGGGCCTAACTGTCAGCATTCAGGCGCCGATTGTGAAATCGGAAATATACGGAAACAATTTATTTAGGAAACAACTTTATATATAGTTAGGTTTTAGCAGAGGTGATTACTACGGGATTAATGATTGTACATCAAATAAAAACAATGTGAATAGAAGTCGCATACAGAAAAAAATATGCCTTGACTTTATACCGAGATTCTAATAGAATATATAATATATCCACTGGGCCCAATTAATGACTAAATGCTAAGTGGTTATGACTAAATTATTTGCAATAATTGTGTCGTTGTCCATCGCGATCGCTTGACAGTCATGTGCGCTAAGATGCAGACGTCTGTGTGTTCAATCTTCAAGGTCCTGAGTTTGAATCACTTTTATCGCTGCTTTTCTGGCACCAACCCTATTTTTTACCAGCAAATTATGAACTATACAGCTTACTATAAGGTAAGCAGGATGGTGCAATTTCAACGAATAGTTTAAGTATGAAAGCTCTTGAAAAAAAATATATAATTATTCTTGAATTTTAAAATTAATCAAAATTCGTTGGCAATTTGATGTTTAAAGAGCGTGGAACTCTCTCTCTCTCTCTCTTGATTTTAGCACTTATGTTGCCATGAAATTCCCAAGCAGTTATGGCCTTACTGGAATGGGAGAGACGTTGATGTTCGACCGAAAGTTTACAGGCAGACACTTATGTTGCTTTCTGATGGCAGCTGTCAATTAATTTTCTGTATAATTAACTTATTTAATTGAAGTATGGGCGCCCTTTCTTTTGAATCTGTGGAGCTCTGGATTCAAAAGTGAGCGATCTTACTGTATAATGAGCTCTCGATACCACAATATTCTTGGTTTGTTTGATTGAAGAATGAGCAATCTTGGATTAAGGTAAGTTAAACGCTTAATTCAAGAATTTTTCTATTTGAATTGAGAATGTTTCTTACTTGATTTAAGTATTGAAGCTCTTTTATTCGAAAAATCGAGAACAAGTATTGTCATTCTTATCGAACTTCTGACATTAAACATTATTGATGCCAGTTTAAAGTTCTGTACCATTTCTCTAAGTGTAGGCACTGTGTTGTTTCGCTGAACAACAACAACAAGCTTTCTTTGATTGCAGGTGAGTACCTGCCACATGGAAAACTCAGTCAATTAGGAGTATTACACTCAGAGAAAAAATAGAGAATTTCATACATGAATCAAGAATTTTCTAGATAGAATAGTTCGATAAGAGTGAAAATTCTCGATCCAAGACCGAAATTCTTGATCCAAGTATGAATATTTGATCCCGGTTCTCTTGATCCAAGAGCTTTGAATACTTGATCCAAGTACGAATCATTCCAAATCAAGCAGAATAGTTCTTGGATCAAGTGTTAAACATACTCGAATTCAAGATTGCTCATTCTTGAATCAAGAGCATACTGCTTTGGTCAAAAACCGAGAATGTTCTTCCTATTATCAAGAGCTCATCGGATTCAAGATTAAGGTCGTTTTTACTTAAATCAAGAGCTTCACAGATTCCAACCATACAACAATTTAAAAACAGTTGATTTTCTTCATTTTGTTTAAATTTATTTAATGGAAAATTAATGCTTAAGCCATGTTGCAAGTTTTAGCCGGCTTGAGGAATACACACCTCAAAGCAGCATCAGTATTTGTCTGTCAACCATCAGTCGAACACAGGTCTCGTTATGGCAGCAATGCCATAACTGGTTGGGAATTCCAAAGCAACATGAGTGCAAAAATCCATCACGCTCCCCGCTCGATAGCTTCCCCACACCCCTCTCCCATAAAATTCAAAACTGTAAGAGCAGCTTTAACGCTATTCTCTCTATTCTCTCAAATGTGCTTGCACTCCTCTCTCAGTTTCAGTACCTCACTCCCTTAGCTTGAATTCAAGAGCAAAATACTTGAAAATTGAAGAGCAAATACATTTTTTTTTCAAGATCGTTTGTTCTTAAGTTATTCATTCTACTTTTTTCTGGGTGTATGTGCAAGTTTTGCGTAAAATTGTAAAGAACTCAAAGTTTGCTTTAGTTTTTGAACAAACCTGGCAGATCAACTTCGATCTTAAATTAAGATTATTCGAGCTTAAGACGGCATTAATGCTTTCCTAGATTGACACATGGCGGATATTTCGTTTATTTTCTGAGTATTATCGGATTTGCCCTAAGTTGAACATAAATAAAGACCTCAATTGGCATTCAATTGACAATTTGTTGCTTTAGTAACTGGGACAGAGCTTCAAGGATTCAATGCTGGACAGTTGAATTTTCATCTCTCACAGACAGGGATACTGCAGAGCTGACTTAAGGCTCGAAGGATTTCGAGCCAAACAACTGGTTCCGCTGAAACCAGTTGGTTAACTCCGCACAAAAGCCATAAGCGAGCACATCAACTGCACTTGAAACTATCAAAAATCAGCAGCATCATTTGATTTCAAGCCTCAAACTTGTTGCTCCTGCCACCAGCCTCCGGCCACCGGCAACAACTCGTTCTCCTTGGGTATTTTGTGAGCCTGCATATTAAAATGTCCACAAGTACCTAAGCAGGGCCCAGGAACACGCAGACCCTCATAAATAAGACCTAAAAGTATTTTGAAAAGAAGAAGGACTAAGGCCCGCACACCGTCCGCCTTCTGCTCCTGCTCTTGCTCCTGCTCCTGCTGGCATGGACACGGACAAGATGCTGTTGCGGCCGCGCAATCAAATTCAGACATTTGAGGACTCTGTGTGAACGGCGGCTTAAGTGTCGTAAAGTCCTTTTGCGTGCACCAGGAGCAGCGGTTTTTATGATTTATGCAACTATCGCCTGCAGCCAACGAGGATGAGGACCAAGACCCATTGCCGAAATCCTTGAGAGCGCCGCTTCAGGCGCGTAAATTTGTGTGTGTTTTTTTTTTTTTTTTTTTTTGTCGGTGCTCAAATGTCTCCGACATGGAGCGGAGTGGGAGGCTGGGCGTTCGAAATTGTGCAATTTTTATGGTAAAGGCGGGGGTGGAAGGAGGGATGGGGGTGGGCGGCAGATTCATGAATAAAAGATTTCCAAGTGCGCCACGGCTCCTCAATTTATTATGCTTTTGGCCTTGCCGACTGCAAATAATAAGCAGCAAGTGCACAGCCACGCCTCCAGCACCTAGACGGTTGTTTGTTGTGCTCCTCCACGCCCACACAATTGTCGAGAACCGCCAAGTCGTCCCGGAAAATTAGCAAAGCAAACGGTTAGCTGCAGTTTACTTGCCATTTAAGCGCCTCACTCGACAGCAGCAGCAGCAGCTGTGTTTGCCGGTGGCAACGCAGGAGGAGAGCCTGGACAGGAGCCTGGGCTGGAGCCTGGGCAGGCAATGCACTCGCTGAGGTTACCATTCATGACAGCAAACACAAAACTTTTATTGTTGTTCTTTCTATTTAGTTGCTGTCTGTCTTTGGCGATCGTCTGGGAAATATTTATTTATCCACTTGAGCCGACACCTGGCAAAGATGCTCACACACTTGAGCATTAGCAGACGGGGGCGAACCCAACCTTTTTTGCAGTGTAGACCAGCGAGTTTTTGTTAGCTCAAATACAAAATTTCCAAAAAGCCCAAAGCCAACAACAACTACAACAAGTTTCTCCGGAAAGTGGTTGAAAAACGGGGTTTCAAAGTTTTCATCGAAAAACAAGGCGAGTATGTCGACTACCAACCGCAACTACACTTGGAAAGACAAGCAACCGAAATCGCTGTAAAATTGAGAAATTCGCCTTGGAATAGGGGTCAAAGGCGATTCGCCATATCTTTTGGAAAACTAATTTCTTATTAAAAGACTGAGACTTCCTAGAATTAAGAAAATATTTACTATTAGCTGGATAATATTATCTTAATTGTAGAAAAAATAGTCGAAAGTTAACTTCTTTAAGGTAGGTGTTTAGGAAAATATTTTCAAAATTTCGGTTTTTTTTTGGGGGGGGCTTAAATCATGCGGTTAATAATGTTAATAACATCCCCTGAAATTTTCAAGCAAAAAAAAATATAATATGTTCTTGAGATATTTTGAGTTTTGTACAGGTAAGTCGCCCGATCAGGCCCTGCCCGGCTTCGAAATACCCGTTACTCAAGGCAATTAGTGTTTAATAACCTCATGCGGCTCAGATAAGTATGCAACGTTTTTTTAACTCTGCCATTTATTAACCGATCTTTATGCAAATGAAAGTGAAATTGCACATATTGGCCACATAGTGCATACTGCAAAATCTGAGCTAGATAGCTTACAAATTGTAGGAGATGTTCAACATTTTTTATTGCTGGGGCGGGAAGGGGCGTGGCCAAAATTTGAAACAAACTTGATCTGCCTACAGACAATACTAGCTTACATCTAAAATTTGGTTGCTCTAGCTCTTCTAGTCTCTGAGATCTAGGTGTTCATACAGACGGACGGACGGACATACGAACATGGCTATATCGACTCGGCTATAGATGCTGATGAAGAATATATTATATATACTTTATGATTTCGGAGATGCTTCCTTCTGCCTGTTACATACATTTGCACGACTTTAGTATACCCTTTATACTCTACGAGTAACGGGTATAAAAAATGTTGTCGAAACTTTAAGTGCGATTATCTCGGAACCACGTTTTTCAACCTGATGGCACGGATTGCGAGGCCATTTGTTGACCGATTTTGTTATACTTTTATACTCTATATCTGTCCATCCGTCCGTCCGTCTCGTTCCGTACGCTCTCGTTTTTTAATTGCTCGTAATACCTGCCGCTATGGCCTGAACTAGGATATTTTTGATCGGTCCATAAATAGCGGAGTTAGGGCTATTTTAAGGGGTAAAAATTGGTAAATTTTCGAAATTTTGACTTTGAGAACCCCTTATTCCCCCATATATAGACCGATCCCACATATCCTAGTTCAGGCCATAGCCACATCAATTCCCAACAAAACCTCATTTAAAATCTTTGTTTCCAATGACGCGTTTTCTGGGTCAACTTTGAAGCGGGCTACAAAGACAACCGCTGCAACAACAACAACAATAAAATTTTGAAATTTATTTTGATCAACTATCTATCGAACAAAAAAAACCGCTTGCCGATATGTCTTAAACTATTCGAGTAATAAATTTGTTCGTTTTTTTTCGTTTTTTCACCTACCTTAAAGTTTGTATACCCTTGCAGTATGTTTCTCTCAATAAGACCACTTTTCAGAGTCTACTTTTCTATGACAGCTGCACTATATAGATGTCCGACTTCAACCAAAATTTGTACAATCATGGAAAAGCATATCAAACTAAGATATATAAAGTTTGAAGGCGTTGCCATTAAAAACAAAGAAGATTTTCTCACTAAGACTACATTTCAGGCTCTACTTTTATATGATATCTGTACTATATAGATGTCCGACTTTGACTAAACTTATTGGAATCATGCAAAATCGCAACAAACGAGCATGTAAGAGATTTGGAGTCGATTCACAAAACACAACACAAAAAAGTTGCTCTCAATAGAACTTGTTTTCGACCGATCATTCGTACTGCAGCTGTATGCATTATAGTCTTCCGATTTTTGCAGAATTGTGTGAAAGTAGATCAAATAAACAAATGCCAGTTTTAAGGACATTTCCAAAGATTCCAAACTAAGAACACTATTCAGACTCTACTTTTCTATGACTTGGCAGAATCATGGAGAAGCATTCAAAACTAAGAAAAACAAAGTTTCTAGGCGATTCCATTGAAAACAAAAAAGTTCTTCTCACTAAGACTAATTTTCAGACTCTACTTTAATATGACAGCTGTACTATTTAGATGTCCAATTTCGACCAAACTTAGTCTAGTCATGGAAATTCTTAGCAAACTAGGAAATACAAAGTTTAGAGGCGTTTCTATTGAAAACAAAAACGTTTTTCTCACCTCAACTAGTTTTTCGACCGATCATTCCTATATCAGCTATAACCTTTAGTCATCCGATCTTGACAAGACTTTGATAAATTGTGTGAAATCTTAAAAAATAAATATATATACCAATTTTAAAGAAGTTTACATTGAAAAACAAGAGAGAAAGTCGGTCAAGCCCGACTATACCAAGAAAATTTGTCTTTTGATCATAACTCGAAAACCCTTCATCCGATCTTCTTCATTCCTTTGTCGGATCGATAAGTTATCCCTAGTAACTAAATATGTTCAGAAGGAACAAGCCATCTATCTTCAAAACTGTGGGAGGTATGACGTTTTTTCGACGTGCCAAAATTGAAAATGAACTTGATGTGCCTGCAGACATAAGAAGCATATGTCCCATACATGTCAAACCTCTATCTCTTACCATCTCTGAGATCTGTGCGTTCATACGAACAGACAGACGGACAGACGGACATGGCTATATCGACACGGCTGTTGATGCTGATCAAGAATATATATACTTTATGGGGTCGGAGATGCTTCCTTCTGCCTGTTACATACTTTTGCACAAACTTATAATACTCTGTGTACCTACACTCAGAGAAAAAATAGAGAATTTCATACTTGGATCAAGAATTTTCGAGATCAATAGTTCGAAAAGAGTGAAAATTCTCGATCCAAGAGCGAAATTCTTGATCCAAGTATGAATTTTTGATCCCGGTTTTCTTGATCCAAGAGCTTCAATACTTAATCCAAGTACGAATCAGTCTCAAAAATCAAGCACAAGAGTTCTTGGATCAAGTGCTAAACATACTCAAATTCTAGATTACTCATTCTTCAATCAAATGCATACATTCTTGTCATAAACCGAAAATGTTCTTCCTATTATCAAGAGCTCATCAGATTCAAGATTAAGATCGTTTACTCTTAAATCAAGAGCTTCACAGATTCCAACCATACAACAATTCAATATCAGTAGATTTTTCCATTTTGTTTAAATTTATTTCATGGAAAACTAATTGTTGAGCCATGTTGCAACTTTTAGCCGGCTTGAGGAATACACACCTCAAAGCAGCATCAGTATTTGTCTGTCAACCATCAGTCGAACAGAGGTCTCTCCATGCCAGCAATGCCATAACAGGTTGGGAATTCCAAAGCAACATGAGTGCAAAAATCCATTACGCTCTCCGCTCGATAGCTTACCCACACCCCTCTCCCATATAATACAAAACTGTAAGAGCAGACTCAAAGTTATTCTCTCAAATGTGCTTGCTCTCCCTCTCTCAGTTTCTATACCTCACTTCCCTCGCCTAAAAGCACCAAGCTAAGAACGAATTTAGATCGACTTCAAGAGCGAAATTCTTGAAAATTTAAGAACGAATTAATATTTTTTCAAGAGCGTTTGTTCTTAAGTTATTCGTTCTACTTTTTTCTGGGTGTACGGTACAGAGTATAAAAATGTTCATAAAATGATAAAAAACGGGATTACTTGTCAACGAATGGTCTTGATTTCGGTAGATTTTGAACGGATTTTTTTCTGAGTGCCGTTTGAACATTAATATGCGTACAAGAGTTCTGCCTGACTGACTGATTCATTGACTGACTGGTGACTGACAGCACAGCCCAAACCATGAATTTTTCACTGTAGTTTTATCTTAAGCTGAATAAAAGGTGGAAAATTGGTAGATAGCTGATGAAAGATACTTTTTATATTCCAAACAGTTTCCCACTTATTTTCAAAGATCCACATGACTGTTTTTATCAGTTTCCCGACCCAGTTATTGAACTGCAAATTATGTTTCCATGCAAAGCTGGCAATAACATTTACTTTCTCAATCACAACGGACGGGCAACTTACGGCCTTTGAGTGGTCTTGACCAATGGTAAACAATGCTCAAGTTGGCCAATTCACCAAACACCTGTCCACCCCCGCCCCCCCCGCCTCCGTCCAACATCTCTGGAGCCACGCACTTCGCAGCACTTAATTTATGACTTGGCCCGCAATAATTCAAAGTCATAGGCCTCCAGAGACCGTTCAGAACACTCGACCAGTGGCTCATACGCAGGCGGCATTAACAACAGCAACACCTCCGCTCCGCTCTGCACCGCACCGAGCCGGCAGCCAGTTTGTGGCTAAAGAATTTTTAATTAAAATATTAAAGCAGCTCCATTGCCCGTAAGGTGTTTTTAATCTTGAAAATTGTTTTAATTGTTATTTAGGATTTGTTTGCCGTTGCGCTCGATGTGGCTGTGTGTGGCTTGTGGGGCGATTTATGTGCGCCTAATTAGAACGGACAACAAAAACAGCGACAGTGTGTCTTCTTTTCTTTTTTTTTTTTGTTGCCAAACGCTGGCCTCATAATTACCATATTTTCAAATTACCATTCGCCAAGTGCGTCCGGGGCCACGGCCATGACCACCATTTTCCTTTTGGCCCGGCGGCCATAAAAGCTAATTGTATGCGTGCGAGCTGGAGCCGTTGGCTGTTGACGGTGATTTATATTTAATTGTTGTCATTATGGCCATCAAAATCGTGTGAAGTAACTGGCGGTTTTTAAAGTTGCCCGGCCAATTCATTAAGCTTAATGCTGGCCCGGTGAGTGGGTAAATATGTTTCCAGCAGGTTAATTGTCTATGTTGGCTCCTCGAAAGGATCTGGCCAATTGATAAGCGATGCAAGAGCACATAACCGGCTGCTCTTAAGGCAGTTGCAAAGAGCTGGGGTGGCAACGCTTTGGGTTTGGAACACTCGATACATGGACGGCGCATGTCTGGTTCACGTTTCATTTTACGGTTTTCACACGAAACTTTGTTTCAGTCGTCGGCCGTTAATGGTGCTAGTTGGTTGAACCACACGGTTCCGGCTGGGGGTTCCATTGAAAGGGGTTCTCTTTTTTGTGGCGTAAATTATTACAAGAATATTGTGTGGTGCGTTTGGAAATATATATTTTGAAAATTTCCTAATCAAATTCAACACTTGGCATTTAAAAATCTCTCTTCTTTTCATAACCAAAAGCCAATTATTGAAATTGAAAACGATTTTGTTCTTCTGCAAACTTGGCATCACCTGAATAGAGCAAAAATTTTAATTTGTTTCAATGATGAAATTTGCATTCCAATAATTATGCGCAAAACCAATCGAAATGCTGCCATTTTAACCAAAACCAATTTGCCACTCAGCCTCAGCTGGCATTCATTCAGGCGCCATATTAAATGCATAACTCAATGATTGGCGCGAAAATGTTTTTAAAATTTTTGCATTTTAATTTCGGAAAGAATCATATTTCAATGCTTAAAATCTCTGCATCTAAATGGAGTTTCAAAATCAAAATCGTTTCAAAAATGGGAACAGGTGCTTTAGAGATTTTTATCAGAAACAAAAGTGGGTCAGAGATATATCTCTGAAGTTATTTAAACCTTGAACCTGAAATGTGATCTGTAGGTTGGTATTGTGGAGTTAGATTTCTTACTGGTTTCTGAGGTTCAGATCTGTTCTTAATGAAACACGTTGAAAAGTGGTTCCAGCCTTGAAATTTGCCATATCTCAGACTTTACTTAAGTGTGAATCTAAAATGTTATATATAGGCTGATATAATGAAGTTGGATTTCGTACTTGTTTAGAACCGGATCAACAGTGGTTCAGAGCCAAATCTCGGACTTTACTTAAGTGTGAACCTGAAATGTTATCCATAGGTTGGTATAACGAAGTTGGTTTTCGTACTGGTTCAGAACCGGTCTAATATAGAACCGGTTCAACAGTGGTTCAGAGCCATATCTCGGACTTTACTTAAGCCCAGAACCTGAAATGTTATCCATAGGTTGGTATAATGAACTTGGATTTCCAACTGGTTCAGAACCGTTTCAACATAAAACTGATTCAAAAGTGGCTCAGAGTCATATCTCTGAAGTTTTTGTCGGCTAAGAGCTTGAAAATTAATCTGTAGGTAGGTATAATCTTATTGGTTTTTGAGGTTCTGACCTGTTCTAAATGAAACCTGTTCAAACGTGGTTCCAACCTTAAATTTTGCAGTACAAAGTTATTTTTCCCAAAACTTCCCATTTCCAGACCGATAGTTCGTATGGGTGTTATATTATACAGACATCCAACTTGGACAAAACTTCGTACAATCGGGTGAAAGCATGTAAACAAATACAAAATTGCTGGATTATACCAACAAAAAAAAAAAGTTTTTTAAACTAAGACTGTTGTTCAGACCTATTTTTTGTATGGCAGCTATACCATTTAGTTGTCCGATTTTCATCAAACTTGGCAAAATTATGAAAAAGCATAAAAAACTTACTTACAAAGTTTGGAGACGATTTCATTGAAAAAAAAAAGTTTTTCATACTAAAACTAGTTTTCCGACCGATTGTTCCTTTGGGAGCTATGAGATATAGTCATCTGATCCGGTCGGTTTCGATGTATTAGTAGCGTGCAGCAAAAAGAAGACTCGGTGCAAAATTTCAGCTCGATAGCTTCAAAACTGAGAGACTAGTTCGCTTAGAAACTGACATACAATCGACTCAGCTCGTCACCCTGATCAAGAATATATATACAGTTAATGGGGTCGAAAATGAATATTTCTATGCGTTGCAAACTTCTGGGCAAAATTATAATTTCCTTTGCAAGGGTATAACAAGAATGAAAGGCGGTCAAGCCCGACTATAACATACTATGTACCAACGAAATTATACGCTGAGCCTCAGATGCTGCAGTAGCAACTGAAAGCAGCGCTGCTACTGCGCAGCAGCAGCGAACACTCTTTTGATCATAACTCGACAACCGTTCATCCGATCTTCACTATTTCTTTGGCGGTTCAATAAATTATCCTGATTAATTAATATGTCTAGAAAAAACGAACCATCTATCTTTAAAACTGTAGGAGATATGAAGTTTTTACTCCATTTTGAAAAAAAAAATCGCAAAATTATGATTGAGGTAAGGGCCCGAATTACATCTGTACTGAATCTAACTAACCCAATATCTATCTATTCTGAAAAGTACAATCTGATCGGACAAAAAACACCGGAGTTATAAGCGAAACAGTTGAGCTGATAAGAGCACCCCCACCCCCCAGTTTATGGTCAGGACTAGAAAAAAGTGTTGCCTACATTAAGGTTCAAAATAACAAAATAAATGAAAACGAATGAACAGGGTATTTTGTGGTCGGGAAACTCGACTGCAGCGCCCTTACTTGTTATATTTAAGATGATTTGAAAAGAAAATTTGAAAGAAAGAAAAACATTTTTTTTTTTATTTAATTCAATATGTCCTTAATAAAAAAAAAAAAAGTTTAATTAACCATTTCCGTTTTCAAATACGATTTTTTTTTAAAAAAGGTCCAAAAACAGCCTTGCAAGCTGCAATACGGCATACTGGGTGCTGCTTTGTATAATTGGAGGACTTAAGTGCATTGTTAAGAAATAAACTTATTGTTAAAAAAAATATCTCAAAGAAAAGAACAACGCTTAGGAAAAGTGACCTTCTATTCAGATGATCATTGTCTCCAAAAAAAAACTTACTGAAATTTTGTCTTTAAGGTCAAAATCTGGATGTTTTCGAAAAAACATGTTGAATTAAAGGAAATTTTTTCTTGTTTGAACTAATTAAACTTAATTGTACTGTCTAGCAGCCACTCATGCGATAAAGCTAGGCATTACGACAGAGGACACCTGCAGGAAATGCATATAACCTGGAGTCGCAAAACTCTGGAGCACCTCATTTGCAGCTGCCCTAGCAATTGCCACGATAGGAATAAAACTTCTGCACACCCTACGGTTTGATTATTTGTAAGAAGCGGCCAAGAAGTACCCCAAACAGTTATTGGCAATCGCCAAAACGACAAAGAGCCTTCTGTATGTCCAACTCAAATGTACCCAACAATCACACGGTCTCATGAAGGACCTTAAGGTCTATGTGTGACCCAATCTGGGGTACGCCGGAACTACCTACCTAGACCTTATTCTAAATAGGAAAAATCTAATATGCTTATAATCAGGGCTGCAAGCCGGTTTTGAACCGAACCGGTTCGAACCCGGAATTCTTTTAAAAATTAAAGCTGAACCCGAACCTGTTCCGAACCCATAATTTCGGTTCGGTTCGATTGACCTGTCTACCGACTTTATCTGTTATTAAGTGCGACTGACTCCTTAAATGGGCAGAAGAGCGGAAAAAAAAATCTGGCAAAATGACTAGATTTCCTTATAAAATCCCTACCCATAACAGTCTCTGTTTTCAAAGCTCCTCGACTCTAAAGCTTCTTGAATAATTTTCAAAAGCAAGAGTCTTACATTATTTTGGTAATTTTTTTTCTATGAAAACCACGAAATGGATTTTCACTAAACTGTAAATTATATATTGAATTATTGCTATGTTTTCCATCAACCAATTCCGACTCAAAACCACTCTGTTTTCCCATACAATTTGGGAAGTTTTTTAGATCGAATGCTGTTTTTAAAACACATAGAAGACAACAATTAGTAATGTTGTATAAGGCATGGAATGAACTAAGGTTCGAACCAGAACCTTTTCCTAAAAACCTCGAACCTTAAATTTCCGATAATTTGGATTCGAACCAGTGTACCGGAGATCCGAATTATTTTTTTTTGGTTTGCAGCTCTGCTTATAATCATCCAACCATGCTGAAAACATCCAAAAGATGATTATTTTGCATATATTTTGTATAATTTTCAGCCTTATCGGATGATTGAAAGAATATTTCAAACATATTCAGTCCAAGTGGATATGACAAATCATCCAATAGATAAATTTTAATATATTTCCATTTCTTTGTGTACACTCAGAAAAAGAACCAAGAACTTTCTTCTTGAATTAAGTACAAACGGTGTCAATAGTACGGTAAGTACGAAAATACTTGATTTAAGTACAAAATTCTTATATCAAGTACGATTTTTTCAATCCCGAAATACTTGATTTTAGACTGATTTGGGATATATTAAGTATGTTTTGAATTATTAAAATATTTCTAATCATGCTCTTAGCTTATAATGGTCTTAAGTCAAGCCCCAACATTCGTTCTTAAAGTGAGTAATTTCTATTGCTAGCCCAAAAACATTCTAGGAAGAATATAAGAGTATTTCAAACAAGTACAAAATGTTCTTGGTTTACGCCCATACGGAAGCTATTCCCACTTTGTTCTTCAACGAGGTCTCTGTATTAAACCAAAGAAATATACAAGACCCATTACCAAAGAGCAAGTTAGAGCTACTGTAGCTCAGAAATTTACCATAACTCCAAAACAAATGTGTTAAAGCCAGTTGGGAATTCTAAGAACAGACTCGCTTAAAACTATTTCGTATTTTCTGTAGCGTTCTTTGTGGAGCTAGGATAATGAGTCGATTTTGAACTCAATCTTACATATTTTGTACTTGAACTAAGAACTAGCTTTTCTAGAATATTTCATCTTACTGTGAGTACAAAATGTTCTTGATTTAAGAAGGTTTGTTCTCATTTCAATTACATTACTAGTCAAATTTCAAGTTTAGAACGTTTCGTACTTAATTTAAGTACAACCAAGAACAAATCACACTTGAAATATCAAGTACAATACGGTTTAAATTCTATCCCATTTGGTCTAGAACGCTGGTAGCCTTTTTTACAGGGAATCCCATTTTCTTTATGCGGCGATTTACTCAAATTTATAAAGATGAAAAATAAAAATCAGAACTGCAAACCGGTTCGGAGTCGGAGAAGTTGGAGTCGAACCCGAACCGTAGCAAACAATACAGCATCAAAATAAACCCAACTGAAATTTGATATCTGCACTCCAATTTTGTTTAGGTCCAGCTGATTGTCACTCAGCCCACTTCCATTTCGATTGCATGCAATTCGAATGGCAGAGAACTACTTTCATTTAATTGTCTGTCGATTGGCTATTGACAATGGAAACACCTGAAACCTCAGTGCAATTGCAATTGGGTGTACGCATCTGAGATAATTGTTGGATATGCTGATGTGATGAAATCAAGTCTGAAATTAGTTATCATTGCTGTTTGATGAAGCAGCGTGCGTTCAGCTTAAGTGTCTTGTGAATAATAAACCCACAAATACAATAAATTGTTATTAACATAAACCCCTCCCCACCCCTCCCCCGCACACACACTTATTGCTCTGATTAATGCAATTTTACCCCCTTTCGAGCCTCAACGCTCAATTTACTTTTCACCATTTCATATTATTGACACAAATTAAATAAAGTGTTTTCGCCTTTTTTGTTGACCGACCGCCGCTGCATTCATTTGTATTATTAATTCAATATGGGAATTTCTTCTTCTCGTTTCGTACATTAAATTGGTTATTTAATTAAATGCATTTCCATGCATAAATTAAGCCCAACACAAATGCCGAATGACTTTTAGGTGGCATATTTATGTAATCGGCAGGTAAAGGCCATAACAAGTGGCAGTGGTATGGATGGCTTATTTGCGCAGTTCTTGGGAAAGCCGAAGCAAATTACTTAGCTTTGTTTACGACCAAAAATATGCGCCCTGCCCCCATTTATGTTTTCGTTATGTTGCTGTTGTAGACAATAGAAACCCCGGAATAAAATACGGCTTCGTCATTTGCAAATTCGACAGTTTTTCCTCGAGCGTAAAGATACGCACTCGCCCATGCCCACGCACCAAACCAGCCCCAGCCCCAGCCCCAGCCCCAGCCCATTGCCCGTTGTTAGGCATTACAAAATGGCGGCAGCCGGGGCCAAATATCTAAAATTGAGTTGCCTACATAAATATGGAAAAGTAGCTCATTAAACGATGACAACGGCAAATAGGGCAAGCTCTGGGCCAAAATATCATCAACATATTGGGAAAGTGAAATCGTAGACGCCGTCTCACCTATCCCTCACATCGTCCTGGCCTGAGTACGGGGGCTTAGGCATTAATTACACACATACACACACGATACACGTACTTTGCTTTCCTAAGAGCCTCGGCGCGAACACAATTATTTAAGTTGATTGGGCGGTGCGCTGCAAATGTAAAAAGTTGCCACTCCAGAGTTCACCAAATTCGCATAAATTCTATGCGTGGCAGTCGTGAACTTTTTAATGTATTTTAAAACACTTTCCACTAAACATTTGCTGCAAACTGAGTCCAACTCGGCAGTCGTCGACGGCGGGCGCTAAGATGCCAACTTGACTTCCTGTGCGCGCGCGGCAAAGTTTCTCGGCAGGAGATGGTCCTGCTACGAAAATTCCATGGAGGCTGAAATCAAGTATTTCATTTTGGATTCAACTGCTGTCCGAGCATTGCAATACTACCAGCCGCACCAAATACTTGTACAATAACAAAATGGGGCAAATGACACACACACAGGCGAGTTTCACAGAACGAAGCTGGGAATACTCTTTGGCTTTGAGGGATTTGTGGATTTTTGTACCTGCATTTGCTATGAATGTTCAATTGTTTTGATCTAAGTCAATTTATTTGTACGTGGATTGGTGTTTTGAACTGTGAGTCTGTGGCCTCAATAGCAGCTACCTGGACCAGCTGGAAGCTGGAACAAGAATTAAGTTATTAACTGGTTTAAAAAATTGGTTCGAATTGAGCGACCCAACTCTATGGTTTGCAATCCATGTAATCCATCTAAACCAATCATCAACCAAATTGTTTTGCAAAAGAATAGTTACAGTTTGGTTACCATCTTCAGAATAATTGCATTGTGAACTAAATGTTGTTTAAATTATCACAACTGCTTTTGTTGAAATTAGAGTCGGAAGTGCATTTACTATTTTGGAGACAAAAGGACCCAGCGGCGCAATTCGACATTATATTATGGATTACTCCTTCATTACATTGCCTTCAGTATGACGGAAATAATCATATACAGTCTGGTTTACTTTGGCATACGAATGGCCGCTTTGTTAGCGGGGTGCGCACAATCTGCATTACTGGTAATAAAATATGTAAGCCAGCTTCCATTACAATTGTGCATTACTTTTTTAAAATTGTAATGCGGATTGTGCGCAGTCTGTTTAGTATCCCTTAATGGAAAGGCAGCAGTTGTAGTTCATTACTTTTCTGTCAGGCGTAATTCATATTTGTCTGAAACACACAATTTTTAAAGAAACTAAAGATCTACTATTTACGTCGGCGGTTCAAGAAATCGGCATATCTCCCACCATTTTCGTACCTTCTGGGCTTACTTAGTTTTTAGTATTATTTATCGATGCGCCGAAGAAATGATGAAGATCTGATGAACGATTGTCGAGTTATAGGGAAAACAAACATTTATGCTGGGCAGCACTTACAGACTTCGGGAAGTAAAGAGTATGTTATGGTCGTGCTTGACTTGTTTCCTTACATGTGTGACTGTTTAAACGACACTTATGCTAAGTAATCCTGCAGTTTGCTATGCTTAATCTTAAGCAGAGACACAGAATACCAAAAAGAAGAATGGCAGATCGTACAATCAGCGAAAAAATCAAGAAGATTGTGCTAGATGTCAAGAAGATTTGATGTCAAAAGTACGGTAAGTAGGAAAATGCTTGGATCCAAGAAGAAAATACTGAAATCAAGAGCGGATTTTCGAGCAGGAAAATGTTGGTTTTTAATTATGGTCTTGGATCCAAGAAAGATCTTCTTGGATTCTCAGTACAAATTGTAGGCAACAACCATCGGCCATGCTTAGAGCGAGAGAGAGAATTGTTCTCATTTGTTGTTCGCTCTCTCCGCTCATGGCTCCACGCACTTCCCTTGCCTTCAAGCTCGAAGTCAAGAACGTTTGTCTGCTTGTATTCGAGCAGAAGGAAGGAAAAAAGAAGAAGAGAAGAAAAATTTAAAATCGAATCAAAAATCGTGCTTGCCGATTCGCGCTACATTTGTCTGGTTGCACAGCTGTTTCATGAGGAATCACTCTGAATCATAAACGATTATTTGCCCACCTTTTGTATCGTCCAACCGTAGTCTCGCCATATCCATGCCTGCGATGCTATAACTGTTTTTGGGAATTCTGAAGCAGCAACTTTTTCTTTCCTATATCCTATTTTTTACCCCTTAAAACTGTTGAGATGTTTGTAACGCATAGAAGAAAGCATCTCCGACCATATAAAGTATATATATTCCTTATCAGCAGAACGAGCTGAGTCGATATTATCATGTCACGAGCTTCACGACATTTTCTAGCCATAAACGAGTCGAATAGAAATATGTCACTGTTCGACATATAATGACATAATAATATGTTGTCATGTTTTCAATGTAAATAGCTTATCAATTGAAGTGTATGAATATTATTAGAAAATGTCTAATAATATTCTTAGTGTAAATTCTCTAAGGCATACAAATAGTGAATTTATATTAAAGCTTGCCATTTGATTATCTGAACAACCCTTGAATTTGCAGTTGAGTTTAGTATGTAAACTTAAAGAACAGCTACGTCAAACTTAAAAAGTAAGCTTTAGTATACATAACCCCGATTTAGAAGTTAGTCCATCAACTGAGCTCCTTTCAAATGACATCGACATATTTTTTGAGACTTCACACTAAAACCGAACTGAAGCTTTATGGAATGTGATAAAACACTTGGCATTATTGTCGAAATATTTTCGACGACACATCTCCGCCCAGTATATTTTGCTGGCGTAGCTAAGTAGTTTATTTCCTGGCGGAGATATGTCGTCTTAAAACGTTAAATTTCCGCGGTGATCAATGTCGGGTTTTTAAAGCATCATATCTCTGCTATGATTAATGGCAAAGTGACATAACTCCGCCGTGTCTAATACGATATATTATCACTGTGAAGATATCTTTCTTTGAACCTCAACCTCCGCGCGGACTTATGTCGTTTCGAAACATCATATCTCTGCGAAGTGCTGTTTTTCATACTCTGTACCGTAGGTACATAGAGTATTATAAGTTTGTGCAAAAGTATGTAACAGCCAGAAGGAAGCATCTCCGATCCCATAAAGTATATATATTCTTGATCAGCAACAACAGCCGAGTCGATATAGTCATTTCCGTCTGTCTGTATGTATGAACGCACAGATCTCAGAGATGGTAAGAGATAGAGGTTTGACATGTATGGGACATATGCTTCTTATGTCTGCAGGCAGATCAAGTTTATTTTAAATTTTTGCCACGCCCCCTGCCGCCCCCGCAATTAAGAAAAAACGTAATATCTTCCACAGTTTTAAAGATAGATGGGTCGTTCCTTCTGGACATATTTAGTAATCAAGATAACTTATCGATCCTCCAAAGAAATGGTGAAGATCGGATGAGCGGTTGTCGAGTTATTATCAAAAGACTGTTCGCTGCTGCAGCGCAGAGGCAGCGCTGCTTTCAGCTGCTACTGCAGCATCAAAATATATGCTGAGCGTATAATTTCGTAGGTACAGAGTATGTTATAGTCGGGCTTGACCGACTTTCTTTCTTGTTTTAAGTCCTCATGCGCGGAGTAAGGACGTTTCCAAATGACTTATCTCCGCGGGAAGCTATGTCATTTTAAAACGTCATATCTCCTAGCGGATCTATAAATCTTAAAAACTTGGAGATATGTCTTTTGGAAACGTCCTAACTCCACGCAGACATATGTCGATTGTAAAACGGCGGAGCTATATCGTCGTATGTTATATCTTTACATCAAAATCCATTGTTACTTAAGTAATTTGTTTGAAGCTTAAAAATTGCATCCCTTATCTTGACTTAACCCAGCTTCTCTGCACTCTCTTGTCTGGGAAATGGCCACCTAAGTGTCATAACCAAAATCTAGTTCGATGAAAAAGAAAAGGTTTCATGTCACTCACAAATGCATGGTACCATGCTTGAATACTCTGCTTTCGTTAAGAGTAAACGCAACAACATCAACGTGGCAATAACAATGTTGGGGTAGAAAAACTTCTTGGCCCCTCCCCCTACCCCCCCATCTCCCCATCATCCCTATGCCCATTGCCAGTTGCCAACTCTGAGCTGAGTTTCGAGCAAGTTTTGCGCTACAAAATATATAAACTCCATTTTTGCTTTTACCCCGGTGGGTGCGGCAGTGTGTCAATGTTTGCTTTACTGGCCAGTTGCAAAGTTTTCCATTCCGGAGCCGTGGTTGTCAGGCGGCTTGCAAAAAACCCCCCGCAGCTAGCACAAATTTTAATTAATTATAGGCGCAAAGTGCAAGAATCGCATAATAAAGTTGTCATTGTTAATAATTAAATAAGACACTGGGGAAACATTTTCTTCAATTAATTATGCCGTCAATATTTGTCTGTCTATGTGGGTGTGTGTGTGTGTGTGTGTGTGTGTTTGTGTTTGCTTAGGGCCAACCAAACGTCAAGCAGCTAAGTGGCTTAGTTGCATTTGGCTAAGGGTGTAATTGCATTAATTTGTTGCCAAATAGTTTGACCAACTGTTGAAAACGACAACACTGACCCCTTGACAGGCGACACCCTGTATACAGACCAGAGGAATAATTAAAATATTTCCAAAATATACCCAAAATGCTGGGCAAACACAAAAAACACACAAAAACCAAACTCAAGACAAGGGCAAAAGTTTTCACATTTGAAATGCTGCAAAGATTTGTTTAGTTTTTGTTAGAAATGTTGCCAAATATTTGCAGTGGCCAAGAGATTTGCTATTTGCTGCATTTAAATGCAGAAGTATGGAATCCTAAACAGGCATTTTGCCTGTTCTAAATTGGAATTTGCTTTTAATTGTTTTTAATTAAGTGAAATTTATAGTGCAAATAGCCATCTCAAAATAACTTTTGGGATTGAGTCTCACGATGTATCCAGTTGATGTCCTTGACCAGGTCTTGACTAATTGATGTGATCTATTGATTTACGCCAAAGCGGCTCTAATGAGCACAACTAAGTCTATACAAAGGCGAGTGCCGGCAAGGAATACAAGCCACAAAAGTCCGAGAATCATCGGCAACCAACTTCTATCGCCCGCTGGGCTTCGAAATGCTATCGTACCAAAACTTTGTGGCCACATTCCTGCCGCTGACCATAGCCTTTTGGCCTACTCAACATTCACAAATTGGACAGACTAACCGATGGTTGAACTTCTAGCGCTTTTAAAAATCACACTCATTGTGTATTTCTATAAGGATTTTCACAGATTTTCACCTGGAGCTGTTTGCTGATGGATTCTGAGGCGGTAGCTTCTGTATATAACAAACTTAGTCGATAAAAACACGGAATATATGCTTCTCGTAATTTTGTGATTTTTTTTCTGGGTAGTTTTTAGCATGGCAAACAAAGAAAGCTTCCAAAAGTTTTGTTCACAAAAGTTTTATGACATTATTCTATGTGGAGGTTTTCTTTTGGCAAAAGTTTAGCTGAGGTAAAGCCAAAAATAAGACTGAATAGTTCTGTTAATTATATTAATTTACAAACTAGCTGAAATCCGCTGTGGATATATCAAATCTTCTTCTTAATCCTGGAACAGTTGGTGGAAATCTACAAAAGGAAGAGACCAATGATTGTATTCACTTAGAAGCTGCACGATGTGTTTTCAGTTGCAGTGTGTAAATCAAGAGTACGAATGTTTTGCCTTCTCGGGAACACGCTACATATAGCATGACATTTCAACAATTATGTGACTTGTTAATGGTCATCAGAAATTCAAGTTTCTGTGGAAACTGCGAACGATTAAAGTGGAGCAAATGAATGAAGCAAACTTCATGAAGTTTATGAAAGAGCTTTCGTTTGTTGAAGAGATGTGAAGTGGTGTTTGCTTGCCACTCTACACCTCTTCACTGTGTAAGTCCAGTCGTAGACAAGGGAAATCGTGGAGTTAGTCATGTTTATCCCTTTCAGAGTCCTTGATATTCATATTGTTCATCAGCTTCGTCAGAATTAGTTGGGGTTAACAGCACAACTTTACGACGCAAGTGATGAATTGGCGTGTATGGCAATACCAAACAGATGGAGAATTCCACTTAGTCTTTGTTATCAACACGATTGACCTATTTTTATGATCGCGATTCTTCCGAAATTTAATTTTGGATAGTAAAATTTAAGTTATTGACTTTAACAAATCACCATATGTTTTATCAATGCAGTACGTAGTTCTAGTGTGACCAGACGTTTTAACAAAAATTTGGGTATTTAAAAATTATATGAAGTCTGGGCACTCTACTCGACCAGCAGTGTTTTGATTTGAAATGCAAATCATATCTAGGTTCTTCAGGCTATCAATAGATACACAAACTGTTTGTAGTGTGACCAGATGTACAACAAAAAACACAGAAACTTGAAGTTTTCGGTATTTTTAAATTATGTGAAGTCTGGTCACTCTACTCGACCAGCAGTGTTTTGATTTGAAATGCTTAACATTTCTTGATTCTTCAGGCTATTATAGATATACAGACTGTTTGTATATGACTGTCTTTAGTTAGCTCATGTTTGACTTGGTCTACAAAATGTGTACAATTTAGAATTTTCTAGTATTTATTAGGATTCGGTATTGCTCGAGAGTGAGCCATACGCTGTGTCTTTTTTTGGCTCTTGCTTAGAGCCGAGAACCGATAGTTAGGGGCATTGAACAGCTCACAGATACAGCTATCGGCTCTAAACTGACAGCCTCCACTCGGGAGCCGTAAGCCTTTCGTAAGTCAAGTTGTATAATCAACCAGTTTTATAATCAGTTGATAACAGAAAAGTTTAGCTGGCTACTTATGTTTTAAGACTCTAAACTTTACAATTTACTATACTATTATTTGAGCTATTACCCGAAAGATTGGTTTATAGGTGGCACATATGGAGTTTGATATTATCCAATTCAAAGCAAATTATAGAAGAGTTCCAGTTTTAAAAAACTAACCGATGGGCTTAGACTTTCTATTTCGAATTGGTGGTTGTGGCTTACGAGCCGAGAGCTTGCTTCCGGCTGCCGTGCTATCGCTCTCAGCTTAGAGCCTAGAGCG
Source organism: Lordiphosa andalusiaca (assembly GCA_035044965.1). Lineage (NCBI taxonomy): Eukaryota > Metazoa > Arthropoda > Insecta > Diptera > Drosophilidae > Lordiphosa > Lordiphosa andalusiaca. The sequence continues at coordinate 2,070,059 of JAWNNM010000342.1, forward strand.
CTGGCTCACGTGATGTAAGACGATTAGAGCTGCCGACTCTCGAACTGTTGCTCTCAGCTTAGAGCCAAGTGCTGTGGTCGGCTACCAATATGTGGCTCCGAGCAGAGAGCTGCAAGTGATGAGCTGCGAGCCGTTTGCTGCTTCTATCTTTATACCCACGCGTCTCAGCTTAAAGTCAACAGTCGAGTGCTTTGACCTGAGAGCAAGAGCTGACTCTCGAGTAAGCTGATATTTTTGTGTAAAAGCGATTCAAAGCGAGCAAATGCAATTGTAATTTAGTGCACCATGCAAAATATGTGAAGTGCACACAGAAAAAAAAAATGGCGAGATAAAATCAAGCTGAAAAAACTGAATTTACTCCGACCTTCGGATTAAAGTTTCACGCAAGAGATTCGAGATATCCGTGATCAAGTCAAATCCTACATATTCATACTTGGAATGCAAAAATCCGGGATTGTCTGGCTTCTGAGAGCGTTGGGGATTGATCTAATCCCGGATATATGTCGAATATCTTTCTTCTGTGTAAGGAAATCTTTACATCCGATTCTTCTTCCCTAAATTTTTGAATGAAACTTCTTGATACTTCGCGAGTCCGTCAAGGCCTTTACAGATGAGTCCATCTTTTGTGGAATCAATTTAAAATCACTGAAAATACTTATCTATGAGAGTTTGGTCACTTCCGAATCTCAGTTGTTCTTTCAATATATCTTCTGCTGTTGCAGGAACACTCGCATGTTCATAATTAATAGAATGGTTTTCAAATATCCCCACAAATGCCATGACTTTAGTCATGCGTATAACTAATTTTTGAATGCTGATTTCGATTATGGTTGCGCGAATGCTCCAGTGTTCGATAGAGTGTGTTTGTGCACCATCGTGCACTCATCCCAGATGATGAATTGGGAATTTTTCAAAACTTGCAAAAACATAACTGTTTGCCCTGCAAATATCAGAAGCTTGTGCCGTTCTCTCAATTCCTACAGATGTGATTGCCAACTCAATGTTCAATTCAATTACAGTTCCAAGCGTGGCGCAGTAGGCGGTCACTTTTCAGCTCAGCATATATATGTTTTCTGTTATATTTTTTATATGTCATCCATTTTGGTTGTAGTTTGTCTATATTTTGGCACGAAGACGGGGCTAATGGCATTCCGTTTTTAAGCAGCTTTCGCACTTAAAAATAAAGTTGATATATGTTAATTGAAGTTCATTTCAGTCTGTTCAATTTTTGCCACGATAAATTTATACAAATTTTAATTAATATAAGTAAATTGCTTTTCTCTGCTTCTGCTATTCATTGCCAACAATTTGATGCAACCCCAAATGTTATTTAATGCAGCATTTATTTTCTCCATACTGGCTCAGATTACCATGTGTTGCTGGGAAAGTAATCAGCCTGATGTGGGTAAAACCAGCAAAGGACTGCATGTACTGCAGATATCCTTGATGCGGGCTATTCTTTGAGGCCAAAATGGAGACTCTTATATCGCTGTGGATGAAATAGAACACTTAGCTCGTTTATTTGGCCGCTGGATACTATATAACGTTGCTTCGATCGGTGTCATGATAAGTAATTAACTTGACACAGCTTTCATTTAAGTGCACTTTAAGCCAGTTGCTAATTAAGCCATGTTAATAGCAGTAACATAACAACAATAAAGGGTCAATATTAAAAGTCAACACTGCTTCAGTAAATGCCTCGTGCATTATTGAAGCAGTTTTGGTCCGCCCGGACATTGAATGCACGCATCCGCAATATTTGCTCTTTTTTCCCTTGTCCAACAATGCGGTTGTCTGCACGTGCCCGGCCAACGATTATGTATAAAAGTGTGACATGGTCAAAGGATTTCAACGATTTAACTTTGTAGTGCCGTTAGACTTGCTGTGTGTGTGTGTGTGCGTGTTACAGGGGCGTACCTATTGATTTTTTGTAAAGGGGGTTCTCCTACGTGAAGCTTCTACAACCTGGTATTTTAGAGGTTTCCAGTTTGGAGAGTAAGATACAGTTTATGATTTATGAGCTTTAGTTTAGCTCATGTCTACACCACTGAGCTGTACACACGCTTATATATGTATGTATCGGCGGATGTGTGTTTATGGCCAGCACGTATAAAAGGCCAACATAGTTGAATGCAAACTCTGAACCGATTGTTTTTTTTACATAAGCCACAAACTCCATGAATGGCTTAAATTTTGACGAACACGAAATGGTTTGCAGCAGTTTTTATTGTCTGCGGTCACAATAAGCAAATACGGGTATGCGATGTGATCTAAGCTTTTTAAAGATAATGAAAGGATTATGAGGGAGGGCGCATTGAGAAGTCAGAGACATGTGAATATTCCATTTACACGTAGTAATTTAAGATGCAACACTGCTATCTTACAATGAACAAAAATGACTTTTGTCTTGTTTTGAATTTAAAGAAAATTTACAAAATTTCTACACTCAAAAAAAAATCAATCCGAAACGGGATTAAAAACGGGGTTATCCCGGAATAAGATTGATTTTATATACAATTTTTTTTTTGATCCCGAAAAACAGGATCACTTTAAGCATGCCCCGGGATCACTTCGTTTTCAATCCCGAATTCGGATTTTTTTCTTTCTGTGTATAAGTAAATTCAAAATAGTGTGACCCTGCTGATTTACTGACTCACTAATTGGTCATCTAGGCACCGCCCAGAAGGTAAGTGATAGAAGACTGAAATTTGTAGAGGAGTTTATATTTGTGGTGTGGAAAAAAAAGTTACAATAATTTCATCTAAATAGTCGATCATAATGAAGTTCGACTTATGAGCTCTACACTCAGAAAAATGCTAATATTATAATTATAATTAATTTGCAAGAATTTCGCTCTTGAAATAAAGCTTCACTCAGAAAGAAGACAAAACGGGATTGAATTTAAGCCGTTTTGTACTTAAAATGTCAACTAGGATTCGTTCTTGGGTGTACTTAAATAGCCTACGAAACATTCTGAAACTGAAATATGACAGGTAATATTATTAAAATGAGAACACACGTGCTTGAATCAATATCATTTTGTGCTCATAGTTAGATTGAAAAGTTTAAGAAAAAGCGAGTTATTAGTTCAAGAGCAAAATAAGTTAGATTGAGTACAAAATAGACTAATAATACTAGCTCCACAAAGTGTGCAGCGGAAAATTTGTATTATTTTTAAGCGAATCTGTGCTTAAAACTCCCAATAGGTTCTAGCTTTTTTGTTATGGAGTGATGGTATATTTCACAACTCAAGTAGTTCTAATTTTCTCTTTAATTATGACCCTTGGATATTTCTAGCTTTCTTTGGTTCAAAAGCAAAGTGGAAAAAAGCTCTAGATTTCTACAGGTTTAAACCAAGAATATTTTGTGGTTGATAGAAATACTCAAATTTTCATTCTAGAATGTTTTTGGGGTGGCATTAAAAATTACTTGACTTTAAGAAATATCGCTTTGTAATCATATTGAAAGATTATCAAGCTTCATTTGAGACCATTGTATCCTATAAGAATGATCATAATCATAAGATTCTGAAACAATTCAAAATAGACTTGATATACCCCACAACTTTAATAATTAAAGCATTTTGGAATTGAAAAAAAATTTTACTTGATGTAAGAAATTTGTACTTGAGTCAAGTATTTCCGTACTAAATTAGTACTACTAATCGTACCATGGACACCGTTTAAACATAATTTGAGTAAAAAGTTCTTGTTTTCCTTTCTGAGTGTACATTCGTACTCAGTTTGGTGCTTTTCGGCAAGCGGAGAAAGGTTAAAAACTCTGAGAGAGCACATTTGAGACCAAAGCGATGAACCCGCTCTCACAGATTGAGAGAGGAGAGCAAGCACACTTGAGTCAAAAGTGTTGATTTTTGCACAAATGCTACTTTGGAATACCCAAGCAGTTATGGCATTGTGAGTCGGCTGATGAAGTGACAGTTGACAGTCAAAGACTGATGCTGCTTTGTGGAATTGTGTGTGCCTACACAGTTTGACTGGTAAAATCTAAAATGGGTAAAACAACTGATTCTCAAATGTTATTTGATTGGAATATAGCCGTTCTTGATTCAAGAGTGAAAAATACGACTCTTGAACCTGATAAGCTGTTGATACAACGAAATACATTCTTGGTTTTTGACAATGCACTGTGCTCTTGATTCAAGAATGAGAGATCTTGCATTTGAGTACGTCTAGCACTTGATTTAAGAATTGTTCTGGATTGGATTTCACAATGTTTCGTAGTTGGTTCAAATATTGAAGATCTTAGATCAAGTTGAATCAAAAATTTTCATCTTAAATCAAGAATTTGATTGAAACTTTGATCTTGGATCAAGAATTATATTCTTATATCAAAGTTTTTCGTTGTTTTACAACTTCTGACATCAAACATCCATAATCCAAGTATGTAATTCTTAATTTTTTCTCTGAGTGTATGAGCCAAGTGAATGGGAAAATAATTTTAAGAATTAGGAAAACAAAGACACAAGATCAATCAAGATTCAATGTAGTGGGCAACCATTTGACAAACTTAAAGCACTCAGGTTCCATTCTTATTCTCTAAAAAAAAGTCGCCAACTTTCCAAACAACCCTCGCATTGACACTTTCATTAAACTTCATTTCATTTCACTTCAACAGATTGCCACGACCAAACAAAAAATATGCCAACGAGTGTGTAATTGCTATGGTTAGTCCCCGAAGACGCCAACTAAGCGCACCAGACGCTTGCACACTTCACATCACTCGGTGGGTCCTTCTGGCCAAGATCTCATGCAGGCACACAGACAAACAAAATCAAAGACAGTCAACACTTTTCTGAACGGCAACTGGCGAAAGTGGCGAAAAATACACCCCGGGGGCATTGGACTATCAGTGTCTGTGTCTGCAGTGTCGCATTTGCTCTTTGTGTGTCTGTGGCATGTTGTGGCCCATTGAGGCAAATAGTTTTGGTTTAGTCCAATAATGATGCCATTGCAACAGAGTTGCCCCATGGCTGTGCGAGTGTGTGTGTGTGTGTGTGTGTGTGTATGATGGTCCACTTTCATTCAATTGATGCTCGTCGAGTTGAAATGCCATAATAAATTCAATTGTGTCACCGAGGCCCCCCGGGCGCCTGTCACTTTTGTGTCGGCCCAGAACCGTTCCTGCCCCGCCCAACTCGGCCCTTTTGGCCCTTTTCTTCGAAATCGTTTGTTATTTGGGTTTCTAACATTGTCATAACATCGTTTGCCCTCTTCCACTGTACTCTGTTTCTTTGTCGTTTAGCGAACAAAAAATTCCCTTTCTAATTTGGCAATTAATTGAATCAATCGCCTGCACATCCGGCCGTGCCATTCGGTCTGGGCCTTTTAATGTCGCTAATTTATGTGGTCAATTGTTTTAGTTTTAACGAGCTTTGCTGTCCATTTTTATTGAAAAATGGTAGCTGTTCAAGCTCGATTGAAGCATTTCCGACCAGACCAGGCGGGCCATCTACATTGCGCTGTTATGGTATATCTGGCAAAGGGGAGAGGGAAAGCGGAAGAATGCGCCCAATTATCTGTGTCTTTTTGGTTGTTGTTCAAAAACGTTGATGGCGATTTTTAATAACATTTTAAGGCTGAAATCAATATCCGGTTTGTGAAAATGTTGTTAAGAATTTATAATTGGAAGATCAACGTATTTTGCAAGGTAGCAACGATGTTGGCACCCAAAATTCGTTTTTGCAACACATCACTTTCAGGTTTTTAGTAACACATTTGTCACCTGGCTTAATATACTTCCCAGCTTTGCTACGAAACGATGAATAGAATGAGGAAAGTTTGCACTCTTAAAGGCGGCTACTCTATACGGTGGTTGAGTTGACTTGAACTGTGGTCATTTCCACAAATTTTAACTTTAATTAAAAGTAATCCATAAAATCAGACGAAAGTTAACGAACGTTTGTATACCCTTGCAGCACGTTTTTCTAACTAATTTGAAGGACATTTCCACTGAAAACAAACAAGTTTTTCTCACTAACACTACTTTTCTGACTCTACTTTTGTATGCCAGCTATACCATATAGCTGTGCGATTTCAACCAAACTTAGTCTAATTATGGGAAAGCATAGCAAACTAAGAAATACAAAGTTTGGAGGTGTTTTCTTTAAAAACAAAAAAGTTCTTTTCACTAAAACTAGTTTCTCGACCAATCATTCCTATGGCAGCTATAACCTATAGTCATCCGATTTTGAGAAAACCTTGAAGTATTGCTTATAAAATGCTTATAAAACGCTTGTAAAATAAATACATGTCAATTTTGAAGAGGCTTACATTGAAAACGATAAAGTTTTTCTTACTAAGGGCCGATCTCTCATCTTCTACATATGTAGTTGCTATGCGTCAGATTAACTAAGACTTGGCTATGTTATTTGTATGTTTTTGTGACAGATATTTCTATGTAGTTGATTAGAAAACGGCCCTAAGACTATTTTTATACTCTGTACCAAAGGTACATAGAGTATAATAAGTTTGTGCAAAAGTATGTAACATCCAGAAGAAAGCATCTCCGACCCCATAAAGTGTATATATATTCTTGATCAGCATCAACAGCCGAGTCGATATAGCCATGTCCGTCTGTCCGTCTGTCCGTCCGTCCGTCTGTCTGTCCGTATGAACGCACAGATCTCAGAGATGGTAAGAGATAGAGGTTTGACATGTATGCGACATATGCTTCTTATGTCTGCAGGCAGATCAAGTTTATTTTCAATTTTGGCCACGCCCCCTGCCGCCCCCGCAATTTAGAGAGTCATATCTCCTACAGTTTTAAAGATAGATGGGTTGTTCCTTCTAGGTATATTTAGTAATAAGAATAACTTATCGATCAGCCAATGGTGAAGATTGGATGAACGGTTTTCGAGTTATTATCAAAAGACTGTTCGCTGCTTCAGCGTAGAAGCAGCGCTGCTTTCAGCTGCTACTGCCTCATCAAAATGTATGCTGAGCGTATAATTTCGTTGGTACAGAGTATGCTATAGTCGGGCTTGACCGACTTTCTTTCTTTTTTTAACCTTATTTTTTGTGTCACATGTTACTGTCAAACATGTTTAGCTTGCTCTATAATTTAACCATGAATTGACTTTATTATCAAAATTCATGCTCGGTTAAGAAAGTGCACCGTGTACTTCTTCCGTATTTTATTCGGCTTGGCTTCTGACTAAATTTCGAACCAATTTTACGTTAATTATTTGCGGAATGTGCGAGCAGAGGAAAATATCGCAGCTGTATCCGTCAATAAAGTAAATTACCATGACGCAACATGAAGAAATATTTAATTAAGCTCTGACCACACGTTTGTTATGAAGCTCATTTCTGCGTATTACGAAAACTGCACTGTTTGTGGATTACACAGTAAGACAAAATCAAACGTATGGAAAAAACCCGGGATGAGACACTTAAATTCTGATGGAAGGGACTTCTGCTAACATCACCTCATACTCAGTTTCTCAACTGTACCCTAGGATTGTGTTCTTTGGGTACTTTTGTACTAATTATGGGCCGGTGGCATCATTGGAACGAACTTTATTAAAGATGACTTATGACTTAGGCAGGACTTGGCTGACATGTGGTTGCGACAAGACGGTGCAACATGCCACACAGCACGCGAAACAAAGGACCAATTGAGAGGCAAGCTCGGTGAAACGAATATGTCACGTTTGGGGCCGCTCAATTGGCCGCCTTTAGAGGACCTTAAATGGGGCTTTCTGAAGGTTCATGTCTAGAGCGACAAGCCTGCAACAGTTGATGCGCTAGAAGCCAATATTGAAGAATTTTTTCGTCACATACCGGCACAAATGTTGGAGAGAGTTTGCCCAATTTGGACCCAGCGTATGAACCATGTGAGGGGCATCCGCGGTCAACATTAAGATGAAATGACCTTTATACATTAATATAGCTAAACCAAAAATTTCATAAATTTCTCTGATCTATTTTAATTGGTCTCCGATTCTCACATCAGCAGTCTTAACACGCTTCCCACTGCTTATGAGGACAGCTTTGGACTTGTGGGTAGCCATTACCAGTAACAAAGTCTATGTGGTTTTAGCCTCTACATCCTTTAGACATAAAGGATGTAGACATTTATGGTATCATAAATAATACTCTACTTACCCGATTTGTTCAAAAACTGCCAAATTAGGAACCATTTTTTAGCCTTGGAAGGTAGTATCATCCAAAGTGGGAGATCTAATTGCAAATATGTCACCTAAATCTGCACTCATTAAAGAAAAATATGGACATTTGTTGTTGAAAATGGGCGTTATGGATTAGTGGTAACATGAGTAATACTCTACTTAACCGACTGTTTCAAAAACTGCCAATACAGTTACCATTTCCTAGCTTTGGGAGGGCGTATCATCCAAAGTGGGTCGGTGTGTTAAGCCAGAGGACTATAACCAAGCCTTGAAAACCATAAGTGCTTAAAGCCACTTGGTCCCACTAGCAGAGTCAAAGGCGTTTCACACGTCTAATGTTGTCACTAAACAGAACTTTTAGGTGGCTCCTTGTCATCTTTCCCTAGCGGTGACATCACGTGCTGTCGTCAATGACTTCTAAAGTTTAAATTTGACTTCCTTTTCTTGTCTCAAAAGGCCAAACCGAGCTTTTCTTAATCTTTTGGCTTGTTCGCTTTCAAATTGTTTCCCAATTTTTATCACAAGAGAATGGGACCTTCTGTTTAAAGGGTACATATTTTAAAGCTGGTGAAGGTGACCGGGTGTGAAACAACTTATTCATTTTGGGTTTGAGCCCACGATCTCTTAAATAGCAGGCGCACACACTACCCGTTGCACCACATCCGTAAATTGCATTCATTTGCTTGTGCAAACGTTTGAAACAGAACACAAGGAAGCTAATCCGACCCCATAAGGTATATATGTTATATTCCCAGCCTCTCCATGAAGTGCTCAGTGCTTAAGTACTTCTTGGAACTTCTATTCAACTCACATGCTCCCACTCTTGCGCCTCATCAACAGTTAAATTTCTTTGCTTTTTCAAATGTTTCTTTTGGCAAAGTATACAGTACAGTTCTGGGGAGGAAACACAACCTTAGCCTCTCAATTAAAGCATCAACACACTCATATTACGTATACGACCCACAAGCATTCTTAACATTCAAAATTAATACATTTAGAAAAAAAAAAAAAATGTAAAAAATAAATACCAAACGAATGGCAGCCAGATGAAGCCATCTTAAGGCGGGAAATTTGAGTGGGCTGGCCTGTTTAAAAAGGTCAAAGGTCTCTCCGTCGCTCTTGCTGTTACTCTAGTTTGGTACACATACGAGACTTTCTGTCTTTTTTTGGTTTTTTTCTCCTTCTTTTGGGGCTGAACATCAAATTGTTATAAAGAGCTAACCGGATATTTTCGGAATTTTTAATTAATTCCCCTGCACATGCCCAGCTACCTATACACATCCTGAGCAGTCCTTTTGTTGTTCTACTGGCCAACAGCCAGTTGCAACTCTCATCCTGTGTCCATTTTGCTGTTGTTGCTGTCAAAGAGCAAGCAAGGAACGCCAACTGCAACAATTTTCGGCAATTGCTATGAAATGGCCAGGCTGTGCGGACCCAGATAGGGGACTAAGGCACTGCCTGGGCCCGGCCACGGTGTACAGCTCCTTTGTTGCTGCTCATTCATTGTGCAAAGTTTGTATAAATTTTTGATTTCTTTACACAAAATGCTGTGCAAGTCTCTCTCTCTCTCTCTGACTGTCTGATCCTGTGCCGTGCCGCCGCTGCGGAAGAAGGAAGGAGCAGACTTTTGCTCCTCGTCACACAACACAAATGCCATTGATTGAGTCACATCGCCTGGGCATATAAATCTCACTGATGGGGTGTGGCACGTTGGGCTGCCTACCTTAAAGTTTTTGTCGTGGCAGTGGCGTTTGGCGTAACTTGCCCGATGATTTCGTTATTGTTCGATTGACAATAAAAAATCAACTGAAAGTTGCAAAAAGCACAAACTGCCATTGAATTTGCTTGCACACAGATACGACAGGGCGGGTGCGGTGCGGTGCGGGTGTCACGACCGAAGCGGAACGATAGTTGTAAGCATATAAAAATAAGTCGCCGCCTGGGGTTTCCCCCCCCCCCAGTTTCAGTTCCATCCACACACACAAAAGCATCCAAAAATTTATATGCAAAAAATGCAATAAGCGAGTGCAGCTTAAATAAAAATGCATTTCAATGATTGCATTTCGGATTAAGGCGGCAGCAGCAACAACAATAACAACAACAACAAATTGCTGTGGCAAATATATAGATATATATTTATTTTTATTCAACATTTTTGCCGTTGCACCTGCCACACTTCCCCTTGGCCGTTTCTTAGTGCTGCCATTTAAGTTAAATGAAGTGCAAACAAAAACATTTTCAATTAGAGCAGAAACGAGTTAGACTACGTTAGCAGACAATGCAGCAAAACGCAAAGTCGAAATACCGACAGAGATACAACAGAGTGAGTGGCATGCAAATGTTGCCAGCAACATTCGGCAACAACAACAACAGCCGTAAAAACTGAAGTGCACTTAAAGCTTTGAGCTTAGCTTGCTGTCGGATTTTCCGTTGATTTTTCCTTTACACATGTGCTGCTCTTGAATTTCATTTGCACACACAGGAAAAAAAAAAAGGACATTCGCCTGAGAAGCCGCTCAAAATGTGCCTTTCACTTTCTCGGCTTCTCGCACACACGTGCCTGATTTATGCTTCATTGTTGCCCCATGCCACAGCAACAATTCCCACTGATTGCCACTCGCCGACTAAACATTCAATAAATAAGGCAACAAAATTATGAGGCGCTGATTTTTTTACGGCAGCGACGTGCACACTGAAAAGTGCCTTTGATTTGTCGCCAGTTGGCATATTAAATTTATACATCCACATTTCACGCACTCCTAATTTATGTGGCAAAAGTTGATGTGGCGCGTAATTCGTACCATTCCACCAGGATTCCTTCTCTCTCTCACTCAGCTCTCCTCTCTCTCTCGCTTGGGAGGAAAGTCATCTGCTGTGATGCGACAATTTAATTGAACCATTTTTAAAGCCATTTGGTATTTCTTGCCGCGTAATCGAAACTCAAACTGCAGCAAGTGGGGGGGTGGGGAAACTAATAAAAGTAATGGGATTGTACACTTGATATTTTTCCGTAGTTAAGTTAATTAGTTTGTTAATTGGCGCAGTAGGAAGCTGATAAAAAGAATGGTAGGTGAGAGGAGATATATAATTTAGATATTACAATCAAAAGTGCATGGGGGGGGGGGGGGGGGGGGGGTTAATAGGTGTGCATTATTTAATAGTTGCAACTTTAATTTTATACTTAATTGTGTGTTTGGGCTTCTTAAGGGGCTGGGAAAACTTCTGTGTTGTAAGTTAAAGCTACTGATTGGTAACTTCTGGCAATGGAGCGATGAACTGCCTCAAATACGGACCCCCCACCACAACGACGACCTAAGCACCATGCTGGCACACTCAACTGGTAAGCTGCTGCTAAACAATTCAGTGGATGTCCTCGAAAAATATTTGGACAAGGGTTCCCGGGAGATCTACACAGAAAAATACGATCCATTTGATATCCATTGCATGATTTCTGGTATTCGTTTGGGAAGCATATGTCTTAAAATTGGACAGGACATTCGCAGTAGTCTTCGACAAGTTTAAATATGCCACATCAATAAGAACTTTGAATCTAATAGCAGTTAATCTTAATCTAAATCTAAATCTAAAGACCCCAAGATTTACTCATTGCAACATGCATCATGCATCTAAAATGCCACTGACGTCGTGCAGCAATATTTGTACCGCTTCAGCAGATGGGCGAAGCGGTGGAACATTGCGCTAAACCTAGCGAAATGTGTCAGCGTAACATACACACTTCGTCACGATGAGGGTCCAGGCGTCCTCCTCAAAGAGCAGCTGTTACGGTACTTACCTGGACATAAGTACTTGGGAGTATATTTGGACAAGCGCCTCACATTCGGAGCTCATATCAATGCGAGGATGGCTACTCTCTAGTAGAAACAAACTTTCACTTCATAATAAAGTGCACATTTATAAAGCCATCATTGCACCAGTCTGGAGATATGGGATCCAAGGGTGATTTTTTAAGACCTATAGAAAAGTTTTTTTTTAAAAAAAAAAACACATAAAATTCAGAAAAATGCATAAAATCTTTATTTGAATCGATGGTACCATCCATATAATTCATTGTTTGAAGATTATTTCATGCAAATGTTGACCGTGACTGCGCCTCAAATGGTCCATCCGCTTAGTCCTATTTTGGCATACTCTTTCCAACATTTCGGCCGGTATCTCACGAATAAATGCTTCAATGTTGTCTTCCAATGCGTCAGTTGAAGCGGGCTTGTCTGTATAGACATGAGTTTTAACATAGCTCTACAAAAAATAGTCTAAAGGCGATAAGTCGCACGATCTAGGCGGCCAATTGGCCGGTCCCGAACGGGGAAAAAACTGTTCACCGAACTCGCCTCTCAATAAGTCCATTGTTGCGCGTGCTGTGTGGCTTGTGGTACCGTCTTGTTGAAACCACATGTCATGCAAGTCAAGCTCTTGCATTTTGGGAAAATAAAAGTTGGTTATCATCTCACCATTCACAGTTACGTTACGATTCGCATTATTTTTGAAGAAGTACGGTCCAATGATGCCACCAGCCCATAAACCGCACCAAACTGTGACCTTTTCTGCATGCATTGGTAGCTCTTGCAATGCTTCTGGCTGATGTTCACTCCAAAATCGACAATTCTGCTTATTTACGAACCCATTGAGCCAAAAATGAGCTTCGTCGCGATGAACTTTCTTAACAGAGCACGCATTTTGATAATAAAATTCAATAATTGGCAAGCGTTGTTCGTTTGTAAGACGATTCATGGTTAAATTATAGACCAAACTGAAGATGTTTGACAGTGAAACAAAACACGAAACGTGCGTGAGCTGTTTAAACCAGTGTTGTCAAAAAGATAATAGCTCAAAAATCACCCATTATATGGCATAGCTGCAAAATCTCATCTGAGAAAGATTCGAATCCTCCAGTCCAGGTGTTTGCGCAGACTATCGGCTGCCTCCTGGTATGGATACCGAAGGGGTCGTGGCCAAAATTTAAAATAATATTGATCTGCCTGCAAGTATGGTTAGTTATTGTCCCATACTCGTCAAACCTCTATCTCTTACAATCTCTGAGATCTGTGCGTTCACACGGCTATATCGACGCAGCTGTTGATGCTGATCAAGAATATATTATATATACATTTTAGGGTTTATCGAACTCATTATCCAAAAAAAATGTTAAGCTTGCGTGTAATCGCTTTTAGATCCAAACCCTTCTCTCTTCAATCTGGGGGCCCAAAAGGGTATCCAATTTGGAAATGGTTCGATTATTATACACCAGAAGTTATCCCTCAAACTAGGCATAATCAGAAGCACGCTTTGGTAATACCGTCCAAATCGTGCAAAAGTCTACAGACTCCTGGTATGATTAATGAAATTATGGTTGATGAAAATAATGAGCACTGAATAGTGCTCGAGGCGAGAACTGGTTGATGGCTCACAGCTTACGAGCTGTGGCACTAAGCTCAGAGCAGTGTGCTGTGGCTCACGAGCCGAGAGCCGGTTGATGGCTCACGTCTCTCGACGTATTGTTCTCAGCTTATAACCGTGTGCTGTGGCTCACGAGCCGAGAGCGGTTTGATGGCTCACGGCTCTCGACGTAGTTTTCTCAGATTAGAGTCGTGTGTGGTGGCTGACGAGCCGAGAGCCGGTTGATAGCTGACGGCCCTCAGTTCAGAGCCAAGAGCCGATTGCTATGAGCTGAGAGCAAGAGCTGGCTCTCGAGAGTTGCGAGCAAAGAGCAATTCCGTACCCTGAAAGACTTAGACTTAATCAAATATCACTGTTCACAAAAAATGTAATATGTATGTATTATGTGCACAGGACACCTAGAGAGTGATTTAAGAGTATCCAAGATTGGAGACGTGTTAAATACACAGGCCGGAGTTTACATCGAACGATTGAGAAGCCACCCCAACACACTAGCCAGAAGGCTCTTGCGCAGACGAAGAAAAGCGGGAAAAAGAGTAAGACGGCGCCTCAAGAAACTTTTCCCCAGAGAGCTTCCTTACAGATATATACCATAGCAACCACATCACCTTCATGACACTAGACAAAACCACTACACTAAACATGTTTCATATCAACACAAATTCACTCTCCCATAATCAGACGCTCAACTCTTGCCACACTTTTACAGAAATAAGTAAATATGAATAAGCGCATACTCAATCTAAAATAAGTTGACAAAATCAATGGTGAGAAGAAGTTTAGAACACTAATAAAAAACTAATAAATAAAAAAAAGACATAAAAAAATCCCCGCAATTTGGAAAATGTCATGTATCCCTGTGTTCCAAATATGGTTCGTCCCGATCATGATTTTGGTGCAAATTTGGTTGGTTGGACGAAGTTTATTATTATATTCTTACACTTACGAAGGGTTGATTGATTCTTCAACTATTGGTGAAGTTTTCTTTTGATAGAAATCGACTCTTTGAACAAAGGCTGACCATCATTCGATGCACTTAACATTTATTTCACAAACAGTCCAGGAATTCTTTTTCAAAAATTTTCAAATTGAAAACTGAATTTACTGTTGACAAATTCATACTTTGAGCAAAAGTATGTTTAACCTAGGTTTTTTTTTTTGTCACTACTCATGCCAAATTTTCATGAAACTTTACACAACAGAGCCAAACGTCTGAATGATAATTCTTCTTCGGAATTCGATGTCAACTAGTTGCAGTTTCATTAAGTGTTATGCCTATTTTTGGTATCGGAATTTTGTTGCCCAAACTAATTGCCTTACCACCTAAAGTATCTCAATGTGCCTGGGTATTCAAATTCAAAAACAGTTTCTCAAGTTTATAAAGTTTTTGGCTCGTTATTGTTGATGCTGCTGTTCTTTTTTTTTTTTTAACTAGTTGTAGCTCTCCCTTTTAGCTTTATAGTCGGAGTCGCCGCACGGCAGTCATGTAGCCATAATGCTTACCTGAGCACAAGTAAAAGTAAAAAATAAAAAAAAAATAAAAAACATATACAAATTTACATGAAATCGCTTAAGTGCTTTTGCTATAACTTTACGAGGGGCGGCTCCCTATGCAGCTGAAAACTTTCCATAAAAGTCGGCAATGCTGTTGTTTTTGCTCTTGTTGTTGTTGTTGTTGTTGGGATATATGTATAAATAAAAAGTTGAATGCACATGTGACGAGCAGTAAATACAGCAAATTAAACAAATTAAATCGCATACAAGGAAGGAAATTACGTTTTTTATTTGCTGAAAATGTTGTTTGCTACGATCGTATGAAGAAGTATATATATATTTGATTAAGGACTCCACTTTGCAATGAAATCGGACATAAAAAATCAAATCATTTCAATTTGGTGTGATTTTTTCAGCTTGAGGAAGCAGAGAGATGAGCCGCTACATAATCTGTTGAAAAATTAAAATTTAAGCTTCGACGGTCGTGTTCATGCATCATCTGATCATTATTTAATAATTGCCATAAAATTGCATACAGCAGATAATAATGGATTTTAAAATCGATTCTGGTATTCAGCAAATTAAATATAATTGCCTGTACAGACTTTGATGCTATTATGGTTGAGCTCCTGGAGAGGGCAACAGCGTTAGCTTCTGGTAGTAACGAAACTGGAATGAGGAATCAATCAATGTGGTGGGCCTTTTTGGAAGGTGGAGGTCCTTTATTGAAGAGGGTTTCGCATAACTAATCGAGCTAATAATAGACTGAGCCAACTTATTCTAAAGTTCAAATGGTGAAACTCTTCTGAAAATAAAGCTGAGGCTAACTAGGGCTGTTTAATTTAAAAGACTTTCGAAGGAATTAGGAAAGAACGATTTTACCGTGCATACACTCAGAGAAACAATAGAGAATTTCATACTAGGATCAAGAATTTTCGAGATCAATAGTTCGATAAGAGTGAAAATTCTAGATCCAAGAGCGAAATTCTTGATCCAAGTATGCATTTTAGATCCCGGCTTTCATGATCCAAGAGTTTTAAAACTTGATCCAAGTACGAATCATTCTTAAACCAAGCAGAATAGTTCTTGAATCAAGTGCTAAACATACTCGAATTCAAGATTGCTCATTCTTGAATCAAGGGCATACTATACAGTATTGTTAAAAACCGAGAAAGTTATTCCTATTATCAAGAGCTCATCAGATTCAAGAGTAAGATCGTTTACTCTTATATCAAGAGCTTCACAGATTCCAACCATACAACATTTCAAGGCTTAAGGAATACACACCTCAAAGCAGCATCAGTACTTATCGGTCAACTATCAGTCGAACAGAGGTCTCTCCATGCCAGCAATGCCAAAGCTGGTTGGGAATTTCAAAGCAACATGAGGGCAAAAATACATTACGCTCTCCCCTCTCCCATAAAAACTAAGCTGTAGGAACAGCTTCGGCGCTGTTCTCTCAAATGTGCTTGCTCTCCTCTCTCAGTTTCTGTAAATCACTTCTCTCGCCTAAAAGCACCAAGCTAAGAACGTATTTAGCTCGACTTCAAGAGCGAAATTCTTGAAAATTGTAGAACGAATAAATATTTTTTCAAGAGCGTTTGTTCTTAAGTTATTCGTTCTACTTTTTACTGGGTGTACATAACTTGTGGATTCGACTTGGATAGACAAAGAAAGCAGTTTGGAAAAAATGAAAAATGTTACTGTATAGCTGAGAAAAATGGAGAATTTGATATTTGAATCAAGTATGTTCGATTTCAGAAGAAGTGAATGCAAAATTTTTGATTCCAGTGCGAATTTCTCGATCAAGAAATGAACATTTGATTGCAAATTTCTTGATTCATGAGTTTTTAACTATCTTTAAAGCAACTTTGTTAGCTTTCTCTGTCTTAACCAGAGATTCGAACAGCTTGATTGTTAAAAACTGATTTACACTAGGAGTGCGTTATGCGTTAATAGCTAACAATCAGCTTTTTTCCCAAACAAAAAGAGCATATAGCTTATAAGAATGGTTCGGTTCAGTGGTTCATGAAGAAAAGACCACCGAACCGGCTTATAACATGGTTGATGCGTCAATCCAACTTAAACATGTGGCCGATTGTGGTGCAGCTGGTGGTGTGTGTGCCTGCTGTGCAAGAGGCACGTGGATTCAATCCCGCCAGGAAAAATCTAATAAAAAGATATTTTCTTTGAAAACTTGCAAGTCCGATCACCTTCACTAGCTATTGGCGCAAGCTGTGATATGGCTCGCAATGAAAAGTCTTTTCAAATATTGATATTCGGATTTGTCTTTTAGAATAGCAGTGTACACAAGCCAAGAGATTGCAAGAAGCTAGGCTTGGATCTGTGTGAGGCCAGGTGTAGTTCTTGCTGCGAATTGCACCAACATTTGCAAAATAACCTTTGCCTTGCTAGGAAACTCATGTATGACAACACAGCAAGGATCTACTTGGTATCTCATTGCCTGCTTACTTGTTTCATTTTGAGTAATGTTTAACACGTTCACAATTTGCAGGCAAACACCAGAGCGCATATTCAACAGACCAAAACTTCCGCATGGAGTGGACGCTGCTGTTGAGCCAAGTAGCCGGTGGCTGTTTACCTTACCAAAGATGGCGACGACACTGAATCAAACCTTAGACTAAACATTCAAAGTGCTTCCGTGTCAGCATTCATATTCAGTCGTCTTCCTTTTGGTCAGCTCTCCTCATTTTGCTTTCACCTTTATACATGAGACAGCTGCAGGCGCCTTTGCTTTTTGGCTCCAGCTTTCCCTAAGTCCATTGACCGAGGCCACCCATTGACTTACAAAGCTTGTATATATATATAAATATATATAAATTATTAAAGTATCACTCCTCTTGCTAGACAAATCGCAATTTCGTTCCATAATTTATTTCAATTAAATAAAACAATTATAGTTGACAAAATGTGAGATGCGTGTGATATGGGCCGGCCGCAGCGCACACGAAACTCGAATGAAATTTAATTAGAGCCAAAATGTGAAAATATTTCTCACTAATGACACAGCAAACCAATTTACTTGCAGTTGAACGCGCTCGGTTCATTCGTCCAGCATATTTACTCGTCCCTTTGCGTGTTTTTGTGGTACGACCCCGATTGGCGCCATAAATTAAATTCATTGCATTAGCCAATGCATTTATTTATCAGCATATACAAGAACTTGTTGGCAGTTAACGCATGGAGGCGACCCAACTCAAAATTGAAATCCGAAAATTTGCTTGTTGCTCGGAACTTTTGGGGGCCGCTTATCATCGATTTTATTGGCATAATCAGCGGCGAAATTTGCGTTAGAAAACTTTTTGGCAACCAGCCACGCCCTCGCCTCTTTCAAGCAACGCACGCGATAAACATTTATCTTCATTATACAATTTGCGGCAGTTCGTTTTGGTTCCTTGGTTCCTCCCTCACCATCGACCTCATCATCATCATCATCATCATCATCGTCTTGGCTGTGTAGTCGGCGGCAGCTTAATGAAAAACTTTTTGCATTTCGCGCATAACCCTTTTTAATTTTTATTAAGCAGAAAATTGCCTGGCAGCCGCTCTGAAAATGGAAGCTAAAAAATCTATGTAACAACGGGACAAGCAAACAACTTGAATTGCTTGCGCTACACGTTAGAGTACATCCATTTTTATTGTCATCGATGGCAGATTCTTCAAAGGACACTTTCTACTCTTGAGTACCTTGGTACAAAAGTACTCAATCGAAGTGTACAAATTCTTGATCTAAGTACAAGAAATCTTGATCCAAGTACAGAAATTCTTGATTTACATTAACATTTTATTCAATTATATTTCGTTCAAGGTCAAATATATTTGTGTCAAGTGCAATACTTGATTGGAGCTCAACATTTTTGGTCGCAAGTACTAAAAACTTGATTGAAAAAGATTGATGCAAGTACTAAAATTCTTGATTAAAGTGCTCAACCAGCAGACTTTAAAAAAAGATCTTGATTTGACCTTAAACAACAGCCCAAAGGGCCAAGGCAACTCTCAAGATTTTACTTCACAAGTGCAAAAATACATGATTCAATCGCAACCATTTTGGACAAAAGTACAAAAATACTTGCATCAAGCTTTAGCAAATTTCATGGAAGCATTAAAATTCTTGATTCTGATACAAATATACATAAATAAAGAATTAATGCATTTGGTTCAAGAAAAAATCCTGATTCATATACAAAAGTACTTGATTGAGTACATCAATACTTGATGTGATCTAAAACAACAGCCCAAAGGGCCAATGCCAAGCTTCTCTCATTTTCTTACTTCACAACTGGCGCTTAGAGCTGCAGAAGGTGACCGGTTGTGTAAGTTTATAAAAGGAATAAAAGAAAACTTGATTGAGTACATCAATACTTGATGTGATCTAAAACAACAGCCCAAAGGGCCAAGGCCAAGCTTCTCTCAACTTCTTACTTCACAACTGGCGTTTAGAGCTGCAGAAGGTGACCGGTTGTGTAAGTTTATAAAAGGAAAAAAAACTTTTTTTTTTAATAAGACGGGACAGGATCGAACCCACAACCTCTTGCACATCAGGCAGATACACGCTGCCTGCCACACCGGCCAGTCTTCATAAAAGTACTTAAATACTTGATTGAAGATAAAATACAGCTGACTAAAGTACAAAAATTCACAAATTTAGGTCAATAATAATTGATTGATACAATATTCTTTTTAATATATGAAAAAATTGACACACAATTACAAATTGTGTCCAATTGAAACATTGATTGCTATAATAATACTTGTACTTAAGTACTTAAATACATTATTCATGTGGAATTGCAATTGCACTTGATTGGTGTTCCCGATTCAAAATCAAATATATTTGTCTCTAATTCATCAATATTTGAATCAAGAACAAAAATTAACAATCAAAGTTCAAAGTTACTGGATTGATACTCAAATACTTGACTTAAGTACATTAATATATGATTCAAGCTCGAAAATACTTGAACAAAAATACATAAATTCTTGATTCGAGATCACACATATTTGACTTAATTATCTAAATATTTTAGTAGAGTTCAAAAAGTACATGATTAGTATGAAAATACTTGAATCAAGTATACAACTATTAAAATCAAGTTCGAAAAAAAGTAAATAAAATATATACTTGATTTAAGATTAAGAAGATTTGACTCTTATACATTTATATTCAAAATAACCTAATGGGTACTAAACTAATAGATTCAAGTAAATGAATAAATGTTTCTTTTTCAAATATACTGGACACAAGTTCACTTCACAAAAATTACATAAATTCTGGAAATTCTAAAATATTTGACTCAAATCTAAAAAAAATCATGGTTATAGTTTAAAAACATTTGATTTATACGAAAATGCTTGATTTAAATATATGGAAACCTAATTCAAGCTCTAAAAAATTTAAAAAAATTTCTTTGATAGGAAATTACTCGATTCAAATAAATAAAAAACTTAATTCAAGTGCAAAAATTGTTGAGTCAAGTACATTAATAGCAGATTCAAGAAAAATTCGTAATTTCAGTACAAAAATACTTAACTAAAATACATAAATACTTGAGTCAGCAACTACTTGTTTCAGTGGATGCTGAAATAAGGTTTAGACATATCTGCTGCAAGAACAAATCAACTTGATTGAAGTACCCAAATGCTTGATTTAAGTATATTAATGTGGGACGCAGTTTGCTCACGTAGCACAATCATGCCCATCCCTAATTAAACTAACGAATCCCTAGACATTAACATAAAGAAAACGACGAGAAGACGAAAGAGACAAGAGCGACGATGGGCAGCAAGAAGACGGTTAGAAGTCCCTAGAGGAGAAGAACCGTGGCAGCCGACCGAGAAAGACGTGTGCTCGAGAAGCGGATGAGATTAAAATACGAAAGACATCGGATAGCCGTGCCGATAATATTGAATTTCTCACTAATTTAACTTAAACATTATTTTAACTTGAACATTATAACAACTTAACATTATCCTAAATAAAAACCCCACATCAATACTCAATTCAAGCAAAAATTCATCATTTAAGTATTCATCATCAAGAGTACTAAATAAACCTCAACAAAATTTGACTCAAGTACAAAAGCAAATACTTGAATCAAGTATTTTTGTATTGTAACTAAATTCTTAGTTCAAAAACTAATATTTCACTTTTTTCAGTTACAAAAATACTTGTTCCAAGTACAACAATTCTTGATCCAAGCTCAACATAATAAGACTTAAGTACATAAACAAATTCTTAAATCAAAATCGAATATTTCGAAATATTTCAACAATACTTGACTTAACTACCGAATTTCTTATTACAGGAACGTTTCTTAAGCTCCACGCTCCCTCTTGGAATGCATTGGGCAGCGTATCTCCCCTTCCCTCTAGTCGATACCAAATTATCTACTCCGCTCCGCATTGGCCACTTTGCTTTATCAATTTTTGTCTTGTTTATTTTGCTTTGTTTTTGCTATTTACGCACAACAACCCAAACAAAAAAAAAAAAAAAAAGGAAGGAAATTCTTAACCCAACGTACATTTTTAAGCTGATTTGTCCGCTAAACAAAAAGTGAAAGGCGGACTCAAACAAAAACAAAAAAAATATTTTAAAAAAACAGCAAAACAGGGAAAACAAATTAAAAAATAATTGCGTACTTATTGGCCATCTGCAAAATTCACGCTGCTCTTTCAATCAATGACCAGAACAAGGACCTCTTCAATCAGCTGCACGTGTCGTTTGTTTAAACTTTATTATTGTTAGTTCATCCATCAGCTGGTTTTTGTTTTCATGTGCGAACAAATGAGCAAATAATGTGAAATTAAATTTAAGTTTAAATAAAAAAATACTGCAAAATTTCTGTCTTCCGTTCATTCATTCATTCATTCATTCATTTTATGTGCGCCACAAAAACTCATCGCCGCAGGGGCAGCCGCACAAATTTGGCGACGCGTGCTTATTTAGTTAATTATCTCAGATTACTTGCTCTTGATTATTTTCTACCATTTGCTGTAAAGTCAGCAACTTTCACTGCTGCGACTCCTGGCCTGCTGGCTGTTGTCTCATGTCATGTTTACTTATTTCGTCTCAGCATGTGGCCCTGGCGCCCAGCCGGGCCAACGACAACATGGATTTTCTCGGAAGACGGACCAACGGGGACAGTTACAGCTTACTGCTGGCTGCGGCTGCGGCTGCGTCTGGTGCCTTTGACTTTGGCGTCGCCATATCAACAATTAAATTAAACGTGTTTCCTTTGCACAAGCTGGCTTAAGCGCTCAATCAACCTGACGTGGCTCCATTCAATGCACGTGCCGCATTTTAAATTACTAATTACTGGTGTAATTCCCAGGTAACATTTAGTTTTCCTCAAATGATTAAATGGAGCTCAGAAAGGGCTATCACAAACCATGGCGACGCCGTGGCGTGTTTTAACGTCAATCTTTCATTCTTAAAGGCAAATTGTTTTCGCCCCGGCGGCAGATTGGCACACGTATTGCGGTCAACATTAACAAGCGGCCATCAGGCCACAGCCTACCAGTTCCCAGTTCCCAGGCCCAGGCACAGGCCGAAATAAATACGCATTTGCAGTTGCAATGGGCGACCCTAACCATCTGACTGGCCCGTTGCAAATGAGCTGCAATAAACGCCAAAAGCAGGAAAATGCAAGTTAATTACGTTTTTCAATTAAGCGGCCGCCTGGCCTAGCCTAGCCAGGACCGGCTAGTGGCCACCATTCAGTGCGCTGGCCATGCCAGCCAGTAAACTCTATGAAATCCGAAACAAAAATTACCCATGGAAATTGATTTGATGGCCTGTGATTAAAATCACTTTATTATTTAGCTGGCATAGAATACAACCAAAAAGGGTGGGTCGATTATTTCAACAAATTAGTTTCAAATTCAAAGTGGAACTTTCAATGAGCTTAGGCATAGACAGGACACAACAGAAAGACAACGGACTCAAGACGGGGATGAAATCTGATGGTGGCCAGCACTTCAAAAGATGGCTTATAAAATAAAACTTCTCCTGAAACTGAAGTTACATTAAATTTCACTTCAATAGCTAACGAATTTATTTCACTGTGTTCACAGCTTTCACATTCCACTATCCTGGGTAAGCCATGTTAACTAAATCCGAGGGATTGGATACAACAGCTCAGCATGTGTTCTTGATGATTTGTTTTAATTTATCCCTTTCAATTTCATGTTTTGCTTTCGTTCATTTTGATTATTTTGTTCATTTCAAAGGTAAATTTTTGACTAGTGCAAACTTTATTTGAGGTTTATATAAAGTGATGATTGTTTCCAGTTTTGATGTTTTTTACAATGCGAAGAAGAGGTCTTGGTCATTCTTAGAAAGCAACACGACATCGAAATTTTAAAGCTTGTCGACCAGAACAGCAACGGGCTATTAAAGGCAAATTGTTTTAAAATGGTTCACGACGACAACAGTCAACGAGACTTACAATAAGCAAGCACAATTGAGCAGAAGAGTAGTTCGGGTTCGATGTTAATCCGAATTATCCATTGATGTACTGAGGCCTCTTCTGTCATTCATACGAAATTCTCATCCAATTTATGTGAATGTTCTTTTTAGTTCAGCTTTATTATTTCTGCGTAATGCATCTTGAAACTGTTCAACCGAACCCGGATAATTATTTATTAATATTACTTGGCAACAAGTTAAAGGATTGGAATATCATATTTTGTATAGTAAATTCCAATGGATTGATTGTAGATTCCGAATGTTTGTACCCAGATCAAGATTTGTTACCAATTTTCGCCTCAACCCCACAATTAAAAATGTTGAATTACTCCCACAAATGCAAAAAAAAAAATCGGGCTCACAATATTATAAGCGCCCAATATCTAAAATCTCTCAAATTTGACAAAGATCGGATCATAAATGGCAGAGCTGTAAATGTTTTAAAAAACGTAGCATACATTTCAGAGCAAAATGAGGTGACACAAAGATTTATAGCTAGTTGACGCATGTGGAACAATTCGATAATTATTAGCCAAAGTTAGCTACCAGGAATAATTGTTGTTTTCTTTACATGTGTCATCTATAATATCTATAAATCTTTGGTAAAACACTTACTGCGCTATATCCAAGATATATAGATATGATGATGACACATGAAGATCAAATCAGAAATAAGAAGCCAATGTCAGCTACCAGGAATAATTGATTTTTGTTTCACATGCATCTTCCATAATATCTTTAAGACTTTGGCTGATATATACACATTACTGTTAATACTCTTTTAATTAACATAAGGCAGTTCCGTTAAACAGTAATTCCACTAATTCACGAGTTTATCGAAGTCGAGCATGGCCGATGTTAGCCTCGGTTCTCGTTTAGGCAGTAACATTTCCGATTATAAAGGATCACTTTTGTTTTAACATATAGTATTATATCTTAGTTATAAAATCAACTGTGGCAAATATTTCTGCGGTTTTTATAAGCCATTTGTCCATGTATTCAAAAATGAACATATTTTGCACCGCCCACAAAAAGGCAATGGATCTTGCTCAAAATTTCAAACGAACATGTCTCTAGTCAACTCTGTAGCTGTAGACAATTTAATAGGCACAAGTATTATAAATGGTATATCTTCGCTTTAAAAAATTGCGAAATTGTTAAGGATTGTTTATTGTATGGAAAAGAAACAAAATAACCATTTAATTGACTTTAAAGTCGCAAAGGAAAAGCCCATATCTCTCAATCACTTGACTTGAGTGCTTCCTACTCTCGCGGAAGAGAAGGCGACCTTATTTCGAAGCCGGCGCCATTAGCTAGTGAAGGAAGCGGGGTGTGTAAGTTTTTTTTAGAGAAAAATGTAGATATGTCACGTCCCGCCGTGGAGCCACAACCTCTTTTGCTAAGCAGGCACACACACTACCAGCTGCATCACACTTAGCCACTAAGAAATAATACTTTACGATAATTTTAAAGAGAGTTAAAGCAAAAATACAACAATTTTAAATATAAAATAAACTGAAAGCTTGAACTACCAACACGAGATTCATCTAGAACCACCACCTACATTCATAGTTTCAACATTCAACATTTTTAATCTTTACCATCCACTTTCCCATACTTTCCCCTACTATACCTCGCAAAGGTACCATAATTTTGCACAGAAGCTTGTTATACATGGAAATATTCCTTTCCGACCTTAAGTATATTTATTGATTCATTATGCTTGTTACTGATTCTACAAAATGTGATGAAAATCGGCCTACTATATGTTAAATAGCTTTCCAGATGTTTGTAACGCATATACAGCCATGCTCCGGCTTTCACGTATTTTTGCGAATTACGATTTCAGCATATTCGTACGATTTCAATTTAGAGCGCTCCGAAATTCGTTAGTTTTTTCCATCGATAATGTTCCATTCCCAACTTGTTTTGTGTCATTTCACATAACAAAAACAGCTGATGAGCGCCACTACTCATGCTATCGATAGTCATATATCGATATATACCATAGCCAAATCGCAAATTGTTGTTTTTGTGAGCAGTTTTCCATCTCGCTCAATTTTGTCTATTTCTCTAATAAATTATTGATTAAAATATTGCCTTAGTGCGAATTGAGTGGGAGAGTCCGTAAGACAAATCTAGAAAGCTTAGAGAACTGGATAAAAATAGTTCCGTGGACTGTCTGTTTGTGCATCAACCTATATTTTGCATTTACTTTTCATTTCACGGACTCAGATGTCACCTGTTTTAAAACGGCAAAACTTTGCGATCTCCCAATGTCGGAGCACCAACTTTTACGATTTGGTGATCAAATCGCAAAGTTTTTGCGAAAGCGAAAATGGGAGCATGGCTGATAGTATATATATTCTTCATCAGCCTGACGCGCTGAGTTGATTTAGCCTTCTTCGTCTCAATGTAAACCTTCCTAAAATTGGCATATATTTATTTTATAACCTTTCACAACATTCTGTAATATTTTGTCAAAATCGGATGACTTTAGGCTATAGCTGCCATAGGAATGAACGGTCGAGAAACTAGTTTTAGTGAGAAAAACTTTTTTGTTTTCTTAGAAAACGTTCCCAAACTTTGCATTTCTTAGCTTGTTAGGCTTTCGCATAATTCCACTAAGTTTGGTCGAAATCGGACATCTATATGGTATAGCTGTCACAGAAACGAAGAGTCAAAAAAGAAGTCTTAGTGAGAAATTGCTTGTTTGTTTTCAGTGGAAATGTCCTTCAAATTAGTTAGAAAAATGTGCTGCAAGGGTATACAAACTTTGGCAGAGTCAAAGTTAACTTTCCTCTATTTTTCATATCAAATTTTCAGCTAATATTGCACAGTGTATGTCCAAGTCATATAGCTGCCATATGAACGATCGATTGGAAGATGGGACTAAATAAGAAAATGTTGTTTTACGATGAATGTTTTAAGGCTTTAAAGCTATTTGCAGAATTACTTTAAAGTCGGATGACTATATCCTATGGGTCGATCAGTCAGAAAATGGGTCTAAGCTAAAAACTATTTTTATTTTAAATTTTAGTGTGCTTCAACTATCAAAATCCAACGATAACATTGCAATTATCAATTGATTTCAAAATCTAAAATATAATTCAAATATTTTCCACAAAACAGAAATGCAAAACAGATGACACTTCATTTGCGCTTTCAATTAATTCCAGATGGGTGTGAAATTAGAGATAAGAGTATTTGATTTCAGCATTGTCCCAATTTTATTGCTGTTGAAATATGCATTCCAAACTGCGTCGATGTACTGACCACCGAATCTAGTAATTCATCATTCATGTGTCCAAACTGACACGTTTGTGGCCACAAACCGAAATAAAATTCACTTTGTGTGCGGTTGCCAATTGTGTGTGGGCTTTTTTATGCCCTTTTTTTTTATACATTTCTGTTATTCCTTCTTTTCGAGGGAGGAGGAGGGGGATGGGGAGAGTCGCAGGCTTTATTAACGCTTCAATTTTTGGCGACATCAAATATTCAGGCGCCACCATACCATATACACACACACACACACACAAGCTCCAGTCTAAAATTAATCACAAAAATATGCGCTCAAGTGGAAATGGTGGTAATCGACACACCTGCTGCTGCTCCCAAATAGCTATCGACCTAGCTAATAACTCGCTGGCTGGGCTAATAGATGGCTCTGGGCGGCATTAAAATTTTATACAATTTTAATTTTTAAATAGGCAGAGGCCGCGGCAGAATCGTAGACTCGAGAGCGCAGCCACTCAAAGTCGTATAAATCCAAGATTGTGGCCTTCCAACTTGTCGCATGTGTGTGTGTGTGTGTGTGTGTGCAAGTGGTTGGTATCTTGACTTTCATCCAGGACTCTCACTGTAGCTGAAACTGCTCTGGGCCTCGTGTGTGTGTGAGTTTGACTGTAATTGAAGCAAAATGAAAATCTTTTATTCATGAGGCTATAAAATTGCCCAATTTTCAGGCCATTAGCAAAATTTACGCCTTTTTCTCTGCACGCAGCGCATAGTGCCCATTAAATACAGTCGCCTGCATAAGTATGCACACCAGGCCGTGCGGCGGGCGTTCAGATTTCTCAATCGCCAAGGCGCAAGGCGCAAGACGAGGCGTATGCTTCATGACAACAGCCAAACATCACAGCATAATCCTATTAGGCTCGCTCTGTTTGTATCGAAAGCGGCTTAGACATGTCAACGTAGTAATTAAAAGCAGTTGAAAACATCCATCTCTGCCCCCCCAGTAAAATGTCTGCCAAGTCACGCGTTGCCTGTCGGCTTTGGCAGTACTTCGAGTCCTTCAAGCGGCCCAATTATTATGTTAATTTTATGGTCAAGTGCCAGTCCAAGGCGAGTAATTAAAGTTCAGCCAACGAGCTGTAAGTGCTTGTCAGTTAGGTTAATGTGGTATGATTTTTCAGCCCGACCATAAACTGAACTTGAAATTTAGTGCGTATGTGTGTGAGTTAGTGGATTTGCAATTTTCCAGCCATTGAGTCAGCCTGGTAACAATATCCAAGTTGTAACGGCCTGTGCCAACCTCAGAATGCCAAGTTGCCAGACATGTTGCACCCACACACTCACACACACCCCAATGCACGCAGCTGGCACTTTGCCCGGTTGTCGACTCTGAATCGAACTGGCAATGTCAGCGGATTTGTAGTTGGGATTGGCTAAAGTGAGCTTAGCATTTGTCCCCTGCCCTCCGCAGCTCTGTGTGTAATCTGTTATCAGAATATGAATTCATTTCGATATTAAGCAATTTGTATGATTATGTGTTAGATACGAATGAAATAAGAGGGACTTAAGTCGGCACCAGTTGTACGTGGGGGTGGTTGATTTTTGGTATTCAAAAATAGAACTGGCATTGAGTTAGCTTTAGCGATGAATTCGCTTTTAACTTTTGATTGGCGGTAAGAAGTCCATGCGATACATCAATGGCTTGAATTGATTTTTAGTTTATGCGAGAGCAAAATTCAACCACTTCTTTTCATCACTCTTGCTACATATTTATGTTGAAGTCAATATGTGACAATGTAAGCGAAATAGGAGACTCACATAAATTAGTTTGCAACTTCATAGCAAGCAGTGCAGTCATAGATTCGGGAACCATTGCTGATCTATGGGATCACATCTTACCAAACGAGCATTGATTATGAACTCTATTGTTTATAAAAATTAGCGTTCGGCGAATCAACGACTCCATTTTCAAAATTCGCTAAATATGGAAATGTTTCTTATGTTTTTGCTGTACCATTATTAAACAAAACAACATAATAAGCCTTCCAGAGTATTGTACCAAGGGTACACAGAGTATGTTAAGATTGTGCAAAAGTATATAACAGCCAGAGGGAAGCTTTAACAGTAGAGCCGATATAGCCATGGCCATCGCTCCGTATGAACGCCCAGATCTCAGAGATGGTAAAAGATAGAGGTTCGGCATGTGTGGGACAATCACTTCTCATACCGGCAGGCAGATAGTGTTTATTTTCAATTTATGCCACGCCCACTTCCAACCCCGCAGTTTGAAAAAAACCTCATATTTGTCATAATTTTAAAGATAGAATGTTCGTACCCTCAGGACATATTTAGTTATTAGTAATATTTGTCGATCCGCCAAAGGAATGGTGAAGATCGAATGAACGATTGTCAAGTTATGGGAAAAATAAACATTTATGCTGGGCAGTAGTGGCTGAAGCAGTGATGGGCAGCACTTACAAACTCTGGAAGGCACAGTATTTGTTATAGTCGGGCATAAATGACTTTCTTACTTATTAAACCCTGGCAGTGGGTATATTAAAATTTTCCACATGTTTGAAACGGATAGAAGGAAGTATTTTCGTCCACATAAAGTATATAGTATATATACTTAATCAGCATGTCGAGCTGAGTTGATTTATCCTTGTCCGTCTGCCCGTCTGCTTCTATTCTATCGTCCACGTCAGTCTTAAAGCAATCGCGACCACGTACAAATACGCTGCACATTTGTCGGACCCGGCCGGATCGTTTGACTATAACATATAGCTAAACGTTTAAAAACTCCGTAATTACTAGTTTTGTATGCTTTTCCATGATTCTACCAAGTTAAGTCGAAATGGAACATCTATACAGTAAAGCTGGCATAGAAAAAAATTCGCCCTGGAAATTAGAAATTCTCCTATAAAATCCGTCCTAAGGCGATTCACCCTAATTGCCACTTAAAACTAAATTTTTATACTCATTACCGAAGGTACATAGAGTATTATAAGTTTGTGCAAAAGTATGTAACATCCAGAAGGAAGCATCTCCGACCCCATAAAGTATATATATTCTTGATCAGCATCAACAGCCGAGTCGATATAGCCATGTCCGTCTGTCCGTCTGTCCGTCTGTCTGTCCGTATGAACGCACAGATCTCAGAGATGGTAAGAGATAGAGGTTTGACATGTATGGGACATATGCTTCTTATGTCTGCAGGCAGATCAAGTTTATTTTCAATTTTGGCCACGCCCCGTCATATCTCCCACAGTTTTGAAGATAGATGGCTTGTTCCTTCTGGAGATATTTAGTTATTAGGATAACTTATCGATCCGCCAAAGGAATGAAGAAGATCGGATGAACGGTTTTCGAGTTATGATTAAATTTTCTTGGTATATAGTATGTTATAGTCGGGCTTGACCGACTTTCTTGTTTCTACTGTTGTTTTCTACCTCTTGGGGGTTGAGACCATGACCTTAAAAAATTCATACTCAGGAGGTTCGCTCTAATGTCGATACCCGATATCCGATCAAATGACCTAGCTAAAGCGGTTAGGTTAGCTAACCTAGCTTCATGAAGTTTGCTTCACCGTGTAAATCTAGTCTTAGTCATATGTATTCAGGTCGTATGAACTCTCTAAATGACCAGGAAAAATTCACTATTTAAAGCCTCCAACCTGTTCTTCCCTAGCTCTTTGCGGAAAGGTCCATCTTAATCGAAATTTGATGAGTGTGCTAGCTGATTGGATTGCTGATTTTGTGTTTTTACTCCGTGAGCTATGATAATGCAATGAAGCCATTAAGGCGGTGTTCTATCTGAGAGCGAAAAACTGGGTTTTTACCGTGTCTCTTTCTGATCCTTAGCTCAGACATAGTCGTTGGTGTGTGGCGACTGAACATAACTGGAGAGTCGTAAGATCTTAGACCACTATTTATCTGTTCTAAAGCTGACCAATATACATAGCTATTTATTGAAGAATTGTTATATTCTATATGAGAAATTTCCAACGAATTGAATGACTTGAGTACGGATATGTCAATTGCAGACTTATTGTTTTTATAACGTCTTTTGATCGGCTGAGCTTGATTTAAGTTCGAAGTTGGCTAAATTCCCAAACACTAAGTATTGACTGAAGCAAAACCATACAAATGTGCGGGTACGGGCCAGTCGGTCGTTAAATTTGGCAATCAAAGTGGAAAGGCTCGAAGCGTATAGAACATAAAAATGATTGCAAGTAACTTGAGTGAGTGCTTCAAATTGACTTTTTTTACATTTAAAGTTAAAATTCTACCGAAAATTTTGACATATATAAAACTTGAATATCCTTCGGTTTCCATTTTGATTGAGCCTGTGTTGTGTGCGACATTAGGTTGATGCACATGATTGACATTGCAGTCAGCCGTACACTCGTTTATCCAGTCAGTCAGACAAAGACATTTAAAGCATTTAAGTCATTCAAGCAAGTTGTACAAATATCTCGCACAGTCAGAGACATTCTGTCTGCAAAACTAGCTGAAAGAGCATAGCTAAACATAGTGAAACAGGAATGGGGAGGAGCAGAAAAAATTGCGTGTAGGACACAGGGAATAGATGGCGCCGCAGCTTCGACTGCACTTAGGGAGAGCCAAATGAAAACGCTTAATTCGATATGGCGGGCAACGTTCTATTTTTGGGTCAATGTCCCGCAAAATCTGTCAGCGTTTTGCCACCGAAAGCTAAAGATTTTCAATTAAACCAACTTGTGCAATCAGCATATGTGAGCAGCAGATTGAGTTGGCTCTAATTCGTGGCAACAACAACACTTGTTGCAAGTGTAATTATGAAGTTTAATCGAAAAACTTTGCACAACTCATTGCTCATACCAATGAAGCACCCAGAACCGAATCAAACAGACAGACGGCAAGTTGTTAGAGGGCTGTCTATTAAGCCATTAAATAAAATCGAAACAAATTTTTAAAGTGCTCTGCGGGAGTTGTAACTGCCACAAAGAAGCCGTGTGTTGCCCACTTTTTAGGGTCGGGCCAATTCGGAAAGACTGTTAACATTATTGCCGCCTGCAGCCTTTCAGCTTGGCCGGCTGATCCAATATGTTGGACGAGTCTAGCCGCAGTGTCCAACTAAAAAAGAAGAAGTGCCCCTACAAATACAAACACAAATAACAAACATGAGGGCGTTGAAAAAAATTTCAATTCGAATGTGGCAATGCAATTGCTGTGCTGCTCCGTTGCTCCGTCTAACTGAAATTGCATCGAAAATCGCGGGCGCGTAACAAATAAAATTCCGCAATTTTGTTGCCATTGATGCCTAACGCCCGACAGTTACACCGAGTAGAGATGGGCAACACAAGGTACAACTTATGTGCGTGATATGGTGTATTCATATAGATATGGAAACATAGAATATTACTATACACACACAATGACATAAGACACCTTGGTCGGTAGCAACTCTAAACGATGCTTTTCCACCTCGAGGGAGCTCGCTGGTTTACGAGATTGGTTTAGAAAGTATCGCCGCTTAAGCAACGCCCGAAATGATAACGCCACTGCTCACAAACTGTTGCTTGTACGCTAATATTTGGCCAAGTACAACTAAAAGGACGATAGAGGCTGCATCGAAAGAGGCGAACAAATAAATCATTATAGAATTTGAAAGTAGAAACGAATTCGATTCATACCCAGACCTTATATGTAAGTATTCATTGTAAATAGATTCAAAAATGTTAGATAGATATTCAGGCCAGTTCGCATTTCCGAGTGGAATCATAAAGTAAAGCGTCTGCAATTCCGAATCGCTTCAGTTTGGTCTATAATTTAACCATGTATCGTCTTACAAACGAACAACGCTGGCAAATTATTGAATTTTATTATCAAAATCAAGGCTGCAAACCTTTAAAATAATCCATGGGGTTCGGTCCGGGGGTTCGAACCCAATTTTAAATCCAAGGTTCGGTTAGCGGACCGGTTCTTGGAACCCCTGAACCCAAGGTTC
The DNA here is from genome assembly GCA_035044965.1 of Lordiphosa andalusiaca. NCBI lineage: Eukaryota > Metazoa > Arthropoda > Insecta > Diptera > Drosophilidae > Lordiphosa > Lordiphosa andalusiaca. The sequence goes on from JAWNNM010000342.1 coordinate 2,102,830, forward strand.
TGGTTCGAACCTTGGATCGCTTGCACATAAAAAAATAATTTGACTTTTGATTTATTAATACATTGAATTGAAACCTTCTGTCCTTCTTTATCATATTGATCATTTCTTAAGTTATTTCTATTATCAGCTTTTAGAAACGGCAAAGTTTAGGTAAATTAGCATTATACCTTCCAGTAGCTGTCCATCTATACCAGCTCTTAAATCAGAAAGAACAAACTTAAGTATTCAAAATGCTCGTTGAAATGATACATGAGTTGCTGGTACAGCTGGTATAGTAAATGCAATATTTAGTAAGTCTTCGTTATTACGCCTTTCCAAAATTGTAAAACACGGACACGGTAATCTTGGACAATTTTCTAAAGAATCTATACCATCATTCACAAATTTTATATTTGATATTTGTTTATTGCTTTCATAAACTTCTCGTCTTGGCAATCAGACGTTGAGTCATTTATTGTCGAATTTTGACAACTCTGATTAAGCATATTAAATTGGTGAACCGAACCTCATTTATCGAAAAAGTGGTCCGGTTCGGGTTCAGGTTCAATAATGTAAGGCACCTGGTTCATGGTCCGGTTCGCGAACCCCAAAAAGGCCAAACCGAACCAGTTCTCAGGGACTCGGTTCCGGACCGGTTTGCAGCCTTGATCAAAATGCGTGCTTTGTTAAGAAAGTTCATCGCGCGAAAGTTCTCCCCAATGAAAAGACTACAAACTTAATTTACATTTTTCACTCGCCTTTTGCATGCATCCAACTTTAACCAAATGCATGCATCTCAACGCATACGACTCTCAAACACTCGCGCGACATTGCCGCAAATCATAGTAATTAAGGGAAGCGACAAGCGACGAAGAGAGAATGAGGCAACAACACGTTTCGTGTAGATTTTCTACTCTTAGCATTCAATATTTGAAATCCTAAACTTTTGTTCCGGAAACCCAAATGTTACACTTTGTTTTTTTTTGTGTACAAGTCGAGGCAAAACGGGATCAAAGTTTAGGTTTGTGTATGTAGATACTTTAAAATCTTCGCAAAGCGAATGGATTGATTCAACATTCTGAAATTTTGTTGGGTACACCCAGAAAAAAGTAGAACGAATAACTTAAGAACAAATGCTCTTGAATAAATATTTATTCGTTCTTAACTTTTCAAAAATTTTGCTCTTGAAGTCGAGCTAAATACGTTCTTAGCTTGGTGCTTTTAGGCGAGGGAAGTGAGGTATAGAAACTGAGAGTGGCGAGCAAGCGCATTTGAGAGAATAGCGCTGAAGCTGTTCCTTCAGTTTAGTATTTTATGGGAGAGGGGAGTGCGTATGTTTAGCACATGATTCAAGAACTATTCTGCTTGATTTAAGAATGATTCGTACTTGGATCAAGTTTTAAAACTCTTGGATCATTAAAGCCGGGATCTAAAATTCATACTTGGATCAAGAATTTCGCTCTTGGATCGAGAATTTTCACTCTTATCGAACTATTGATCTCGAAAATTCTTGATCCAAGTATGAAATTCTCCATTTTTTCTCTGAATGTAATAACAAGTAGGAAACTTGACTAAACTATACTCAGTACCAGCGAAAAAATATGATGTTGCGTTTGCAGCTGAAACCAGCGCTCATTCTTTTGCTAATAACTTGACTCGCATACATCCTAATCCCAATTACTAAAAATGTCCATAGGGAAGTTTTAAGTAAATCAAAACCGGTTCGAACCAAAAACCTTGGGCAAATTGACTTTATAAACCATTTGAGCGAACCGAACTTTCCAAGCCAGCAATATGCAGTATTTTTGTCCATCTCCAACAGCCACTGGCAAGCACATGGATACTCGGGTCAGTTGGGGAAGTCTGTGTGTGTGTGTGTGTGCAAGGATGTCAATTAAGGCGCTGACTTAAAGCTAGCACCTTCACTTCCACCCTGGCGCTTTTCCACGTGAACTTTGGGCCGCGCTTTAGAAACTTGACTCCTGCCATCAAAACTTTCGACAGCGGCTGCGGCTTATGGCGTTGTCTGCCAAGCCCCAAAAGCATTTATCTGCATTTTATTTCGTTAATAAATTGAAACTTGCTGCAAAAGTTTTAACAGTGTGGCAAGGCAGTAGCAGCAGCAGAAGCATTTTGCCTCAAGCCAAGTGCCAAAAGCTGCCACCAATGTGATGTGATGCGAAGTGATGAGTGAGCATTTTTGGCAAGTGAGCTAATACAAAACGTTTGCAGAGCCGGGCCTGCACTTAATGCCCATGAAGGTGGCCACCAACTGGCTGTGGAGTCCAGAGCACAGAGCCCAGAGCCAGCTGACAGCGGACGTGCTACCTTGGCTTAATTACATTTTGTCGAGCAATTAAATGCTCAATAATTGTTTTGTTGCCCGCTTTAAGCGCAGTTATTCAAACGGCCACAGCTTTACATACATCACAATAATGATCAGACATTTGTCTTCCTACCGCTGCTCGACTCGATGGCTTTTGTCGTGTGCCCTTTGTCAGTGTGGGTGTGCCTGCCTGTCTGTGTGTGTGTGTTTTAAACCAAAACACGCTTAATTTCCCACAGACGAATTGACTAATGACTTAAAGTTTAATTCAAAACTTAATTAAATCGCCCTCGCCATCAACTTTGTGAAAGATAATAAGCTTGTGCATGCAAGTAATTTACCGTAGCGGATGCCTGTTGATGTCTGATCAAGGATGAGCCGCCCACCTGGCGGGTTAATGAGGTAGCCATGACATTCAGCTTCAAATTGCAACAGAGCTTTTTAGGGTCAATTAAAATTATGCAAAAGAGATTAGCAGGGCTGTAACAGGGCTCAGAGCCGTTGTTCCTTCAAGGATAATTATTAACTAATCTCACACCCATGGATTCGATGGCCAAGTGCAGCTGTTTCGCCTCGCTTTATCTAGACCAATGTATCTGAAAAGTTTTGCAGTAGCAAAATCTTGGCGTCTGCCTGTCTAGCCAACCGCACTTCGCTCCAAGCCCGAACCCCTCCCCCAACCCCCACCGCCATAGCCATAAGAAATTTGCCAACACATTCAAGGCAATTAAAACTGTCAGATGAAAATGGTATGGCACATTTCCAGGGCTCAGCGGGCCACGACCAACATTCTGGCCAACGAAGCCACTCAACAGTCAACAGAGAGAGTCAGCTGGTTTTTTTTTGGTAAGAGAATGGGGGCGGCCTGTGAAAGTTTTCGCTCCACATTAGTTGGGATTTGTGTTTGAGCTGGTCAGATCGGCGTTTTGTTTGCTCTTCCTCATTTCATTTTCCCATTTCTTTTTTTGTGTTTTTTGTGTTTTTTGTATGTTCCTTTGGCCACACAAACAAAAACAAAAGCGTCGGCGACGACAACTGCTAACAACAAGTACAACAACTACAAACAAGGGCAAACAACAAGGATGGCACAAATTAAGTGCACACTTCCTTTGCATATTTAAATGCCCCTATATACTTCCGCTTTGAGTGTGGCACGGTCGTGTGCTCAGTGTTTGTGTGTGTGCTGTGTGAACAAACATATATATATTTTTTTTTTCGGCCATTTGTTTGCATGTTGAACATGGCCACACCAACTGGCTCAGTGGGACAGCCAGCAGCCAGCAGGCGCATTGTTGTTTGATTTCTAATGGCAAATTGGTAAACTGTTTAAAATTTAAGCTTTAATCCCCCCAAACACACAAAAACACCAATCAGTTGTCTGGCCCAGGCATTCGCTTCAAGTTCATAAATATTTATTAATCTGAGGCCAACCAAAGTGTCTGGCTGTGAGTCCCGGTGGCGATTTGTGTGGAAGATATTTGAGAAGTAGTGCGAGTAAATGCTGTTAGTTGTCTTTTACAATTTTCGTTATGGCAAAAACCAGAGCATAACTTGGCATTACGTAGTGGTAATCCTGCTACATTTATGGGAATGAAATGGGAGAGTCCACGAACCGCGGTTCCGTTTTGGTTCACTCTAAGGACTTTAGCTTTATGCATTTCATTTATACTCATTCTTGTTTTTGGCTGTTGTTAGAAGAGTTAAAGTCGGCGATGCGAACCGGTTCGCAATCGAACCGAACCAAATTGTAACGAACGGCGAACCGGGCCAGTTTGCTTACGCAATTAAAGGCTTAAGCTGCAAAAGAAAAAGTTTCGGCTGATATTATGGACAAATTTTATGATGATTTAAGTCGCAGGCCAACTTAGCCAGAGTTTTTCATTACATTTATGTCTAAGATAATAAGACTAAGGGCCGATTTCTCATCTTCTACATAGCTGTTATGTGTCAGATAAACATACATTTTACACTGTTATTTGTGAGTTTATGTGACAGATAGCTGTATGTAGAAGATGAGAAATCGGCCTTAACTTTATCAACACTAGGCCACAAGGTCAAGTATATTGAAGATTTGGTATCGATTTTCATGTACTTAACACAAATCGGTTTTCGGAAATGGTCCACCACGTCTACAGTTTTGGTAAATTGAGCCGAAAGCTGCTCAAAAGTCATATTTTTGGCTTTTTTAGTATCGAGTTATGGGTAATATTTTTGTCTGTTTTCAATCACTTCTATTTCACTGTAAAGTACTTTTTCTTAGTCTTAAGTTAAACCATCACAAATATTTCTGCGACTTTCGATAAGAAGATATACCATGCTTCAAAATGACTATATGTTATACATCTCGAAGAAATGCAATGAATGTGGTGGAACATTCTCATTAGGACTCAATATAACTCTTAAGCCAATCAAAGTGATTTCTCATTTCAAAATTTTGGTCAGTAAAAGATTTCAAAGTTTATGGCACAAACATACAAAGTGGGATATCTGCGCTGTAAATTGATTCCATTTTTAATTCAATTCCAAATTGTCTTGGATAGTTAAAGGTAGAAGGTAATACTTTACAATAATATCAAAAAAGAGTTGAAACAATGGTACACTCATAGAAAGAAAAAGAGAGTTTCGTTCTTGGTTTAAGACTGTTCGAGGTCAGAAGTTCGATAAGAATGAAATTTCTTGATTCAAGAGCGAAATTCTTAGTCCAAGTATGAATATTTGATCCCGTTTTTCTTGATCCAAGAGTGGTAATACTTGATCCAAGTACGAATCATTCTCAAATCAAGCAGAATAGTTCTTGAATCAAGTGCCTAACATAGTCGAATTAAAGATTGCTCATTCTTATGTTCTTCCTATTATCAGGAGCTCATCAGATGCAAGAGTAAGATTGTTTACTCTTAAATCAAGAGCTTCGCAGACTCCAATCAATCAACAATTTAAAATCAGTGAATTTTCCCATTTTGTTTTAATATATTTAATGGGAAACTAATTGTTCAACCATGTGACAAGTTTTAGCCGGCTCCTTGCCAGCAATGCCATTACTGGTTGGGAATTCCAAAGCGACATGACTACAAAAATCGATTGCGCTTTAACCTCGATGGTTGCCCCACACACTCCTTTCCCAAACTGAGAGAGCGCGGTCAACGCTGTGTTCTCTTGAAGGTGCTTGCTCTCCTCTCTGTTTCTTCCCTTGCCTAAATACACTATACTGAGAACGAACTAAACTCGATCTTAAGAGCGAAATTCTTTAAAATTCAAGAGCGAAAAATAATTTTTTTTTTCCACCCTGCAGAGAAAGTGTCTAGTTAAATGACAGAAGTATACCAGTCTCTAAAAACTGGCAACTGGTTGTACTTCGTATCCAAATATAATATTTTACACAGACATGTCATAGTCAATTGTCCCCGGCAACAGCCGTTTGCAACCAGTTTAAGACCAATTGTCCCCTGCAGCAGCCAATTTAATCCAGTTTAAGGCCAATTGTCTCCGGCAGCAGTCATTTGCAACCAGTTTTAGACCAATTGTCCCCTGCAGCAGCCATTTAAAACCAGTTAAATACCAGTTGCAACCTAATCTGTATGAGCTGTACCTTACAGTTAATTATATTTTCAAATTCACTACATACACAATACACTTTGGATGGATTTTCACTTCCTATTTCTTCTGCCCTCGCGTCAGTCTTAACTTATTCGGCTGCAACTGCGAAGGTTAATAATAAACTTGAAAATAAACATCAATAGATTTGACGTCTGCCGCTGCACAGTTGCCCAACTCACCGAATCTAGCTTTTTTGTTGCCAGTTAAATTCTAGTTGCTTAACAACTTGGTGTGGGACAATTTTTTTTTTTTGTTGACAGTTTCTCTGCAGAGAATAGACGTGAATAGACATTTAATGCTTTGAGCAACAATGATCTCAACTTTGGTTGCTTGATAATAGTGTTGGGTTGCAAATATGCGAGTGTTCTTGCCACAGGATAGAATAGCAGAAGACTCTTCAAAAGGACAGCTGGGATGAGCTCATTACTAAAGTTTATCCTAAGATTGATCAAAATTCTGGCTACTGTGTTTGGTTGAGCGCACTCGCATGCCTCATTATTTGCGTCTTAAAGAGAAATATGTCAGTATTATGTTAGGAAATCTCCAAATACCCCAGAACTGTGCAGTTAAGTTCTAATGACTGTCACAAAGCTAATGAACAATATGATAGTGGCGGAGACCTGGAAAGAGCCATTCGTGAAATCGGAATGCATATATCCATGAGCTACCTTGACTTGAACCGATTAGCAATTCCAGATCAAACGATTTTAGTTCCCAGTCTGATTTGCATCTGCAAGTCATAATGGCAGTCGCTGGAATTGGAATTGAGTTCCCGAGCTGATCATTCTTCTGCAATAAGGAGTGAGTCTAAAGGATATATACACTTCACTTATCTGGCATTTATAATTCTTGCATCCGCTTTAATACCAGAAAAATTTAACATTTTCTTTTTCTCTTTTAATTTGTGGCCAGCAGCTATTGGATTTTAAGACAACATTTTTGCAGCATCTCATGAAAGTCATATAAGCTGGGTCTGGTCGGTGTCTTGTTTAGCCATTGCCTGCAGCAATTTGGGCAATAAATTCCGTTTTTGGCAACTATTTAAATTTGATTCAGATTCATGGGAAAATATTTATTAATTAAAATAAATTGCTTAACTCAATTCAGTTTGGTGACATTTTGATAAACACACAAACACACATGCCCGTTTTGAACACGCATCTTGTCAACATATTAAGATAATCTACTTTTAATCCCTTTGTTGAGCCAAGGTCAGGCGCCTCAAATCCTTTGCCGGGAACTCACCTGTCTGTTTATCCCTTTGCTGTGGACCGACGGGCGGCTGTAAAAACCTTTTTATAATTATGATGACAATAAACAAGGCAGCCAGCAGCCCGGGCAGGACGGGCTGCTTTTTGGCAGGACGACTTTTATTAGCTACTTTCGCCCCAGCATTGTTACACCTTTCATAATGAATTTCCAGCCAACCTGCCGCAACAATGCCAAGACCCTAACCCAGTACAAGACCAAGGATATTTCAATTTAGCTGCTCAAACAGTTGCCACTTTGACGTTTTGTCTGCCGCCTGTTGCCCCACCCGTGGAATGTCAGCCGTAAATATTTATGCGGCCGAAATGCAGAGCCAAAGGTGACGATGTCAGCTTTTTAACAGCTGCGGAATTTGTTGCCTGTCTTTGTCTGTTTGTCTGAGGCAATCTCAACTAATCTGCGGTTGTCGTAAAATCTTAGGTACCCTCCGTTGTCACTGGGAATGGGGGCTGGGGGGGATGTAGCTACATAAAATATTTCAACAATGCCAGTCGACTTCATCAATCATAAGTAGTACAAATGCTTATCGCCTATAAATAAGCACAGATAGCCGGGGATTTCGGCTGAGGTGATTTTAATTGTTTGGCAAGCAATCATTTTTCACACGGATTCCAAAACTTTAAAGACTGAAGGGTCCCACACACAAGGGTTCGTTGCTTTAAAGAGATCATCAATCTTGCTTAATGGTTGTCCGCACGATTGAATTATTACATGTGTCAGCTGCGCGTGAGTTATTGATATGATGTAACAAATGAAGAAAACAGCGAAATAAAAATCAACCATCAAATACTCACACACACACACAGAGAGAGAGAGAGAGAGAGAGACTCGGGGAGCCATAAGCAGAGTCTGCAATGTGCAACCAGTTGCATGCCACAAGGGGCAGAAGCAGGTAGCGCCTTCCCAGTAAGTACTTGAGCCGCCAGCAAAAAAAAATATAAAAAAAATAGAAAAAAGAAATGCCAAAATTGCTTTGAGCACAACATGACACATAAAATCGATGGGCAGTCGAAAAAAATTTGTACCAAAAAAAATCCAAATAGAATAGAAACGTGATTTGCATATATTTATTTACTTGTGGCCCCACGACGAGATAGGCGGCGGAACGAAAACTGAAAAACGAACTGAACTGCCGACGTGAATATGCTGGAAAAAAGTAATCTGACATGCACAACGATCTAGTTAATACACTATGAAAGGTAGCGATATTTAAAAGAGATTCTCTGCCGCTGAAAAAGGAAGTAATTGTGACTCAGCAGCAGAGAGAGACTGTCAAGTTGTTTCTGTGTTCTGACTGGGCTTCATGAATCAGCGAGAAGCCTAAGCTAAATAGAAAAGCTAGTGCAAGCTCTTTGCTCGTTCTATGAATATACGCATATTTTCTTAATTGCCAGTGGCAACTTTTCTGTCCACTTTGCCGACCACTCAGATATAACCTTCAAAAGCTTATTAATTCTATTACAATTCAGATTCAGTGTAGTTTTGAGAAATTTATGTAGATACTCCGACTGAACTGTACTTTCTTGATTAGCCACACTCTAACATCAATAATAAGGCGTAGGATTAGGAAATTTCAAACAAAATTGTCTGCATTCTGTCTGACACTGAAATTTGGAGATAACTTGTTGAAAAGAAAATTGTATTTTGACCAAAGTTTTAACGAAATTATGTTCTACTTCTACAGTATTCTCCTTTTTGCTTTTTCCTACCAAATTCTTTCCCCTAGAATGCACTATATATGCAAAATGAAAGTGTAATTCGTAGCGAACCTCAAAAAGAGCAAGACTGATGAGTGCAACTAGAAATCAATAAACTTCTTCATAAACAAAACTAAGAAGTATGCTACAGAAACCATCAGAACAGGCAAGCAATCGAGGGCAACAATTTGCGAAACACATTGTATTCCGACGTGAATTTTAGGTTAGGTTAGGTTGCAATGGCTGAGACAAGTCGCCCTCCCACTTAGGCCCATTGCGATGACATTTGTGTTCCCTGTTAAACCTTTTTCTGTTAGTCCTCGGGTCCTCGTAACTGAACCATTGTGTGGATAGAATGAGTTTTAGTAGAGCTGGAATGTCTAGTTTGGATGTCTGCGAGAGATTGTGTAAGAGAGTCTGACCTAGTGTCCCACGTCTCCTACTACTCAGGGCGTGACAATGGCGGAGGAGGTGTTGCTTCTCAAATTACGAAAAAACCGAAACAATGCGAATTAAGCAAGTTGAGCGTTTTACTAAGGTTACATCACGAGCAGGTGATCAATCGACGCCAGCAATATGCGTATCACACCGCATACCAGAGAGCTGCGAAGCCTGGGCAACTATTTCAATAGCGTTGCGATACACAACTGTTGCAGCAGGCTAGCTTATAATCTGCAGAAAAGCCAGAGCAGGCTAGCAATCGACGGCAGCAGTGAAACTCAAGAAATTGTCAAAATTCGCTTATAAGTTCTGATGATGATAAAGACTTCTGTTAAGTCAACAGAAACAAGTCTAAAAAGGAATTGTAGTTCGAATTGTCTAAAAAATCTCGAAATTCAATCAACTTTCTTATGAATTCAGATGATTATAAAGGAATGGTAAAGCTCAAAATGTATACCTTTATTTTCTTGCCAATTCAGAGAGACTTTGTATCGAGATCGACCTAATGTGGGAGACTTTTGACTTGGTGAGCTGCATCTGCCTCCTACTTATTGTGCTTCTACAGCGACTCTGCTTAAAAATGGAGCTTAATTCTTAGTTATAAGCGTTTCTTTTGTTTTTCTGTTTCTAAATAGAGTTTTTTACATGAATTTTCCTTTAGTTAGAGTATATCAACCCATCGAGTTGAGAAAAACAAAAAAAAACTGCAAGTCACGTGCAGGGCATTGAAAGCTTAGAGCGGAGGCATCACAGGAAAATCTTAAATTGTCATTTCATTTATATATATATATATTTTATATATCATTTTAAGCGTCAGCTCCTCTCCCCACAGAATCACACACACACACACACACCCCCGCACTTAAAGCCATGTTGCGGTCGCTTTATTATGCAATTTCTGGTTTAGTACGCATACGCCATGTAGCCAGAGCTTAGCAGCAAAGTGCAATGGCATACACAAAGCGTATTTATATTGCGGTTAACATGTAATGTTTATTTATGCTACCATAAACTGCACACACCAACTTGCCATTTACATAATGCAAATGAAGTTTTTGGTCAAAAGTCAGCTCAGGCGGAAATTAGATGGGACAACTGGAGTATTTCACATTCAATTGCCGAAGTTTTAATCGAGCAGCGCACTTGAGCCGGGACGAACCTTTTGCACTCCAGCCGTTTGAAGCTTGTCACAAAATATTCCATTTCATTCACCGGCACGCCTCCCGGCCTCCCGGCCTCGCTCTGGCTCCGGCTTTGCCGCCTCTGTGGTGTCAACTTTTATTTTAGCTTAAAGCCGAAAATAACATTGAATGAAATGGTCCGTTTTTCTTGTTGATGTTTTTGCTGGTGTTTTGTTGTGTCTTTGTCTTCTCTGCCTTCTATCTTTTTTGTGTCGTCAACATCCCTGCACATTTTATCGCTCATTCGGTTTCTCGTTTCTGAAGGCGCGCGCTAAACGCTTTGGGGCGTGGCGCTCGAACCGGCGCCGGTGTAAAACAGCATGAAAACTCAGTCACACAGCCAGTGTAAAAACATTTTGACACTAATTTCATTTTGTGTATAGAAGAAAGGCACGAGCTTGATTTTCTGTATTTCTGTTTTGTTTTTTTTTTTCTATTTTTTTTGCTAGTCTTGCTGGCGTCAAAGGATTTTTTCCTCTGCCGGGCGAACAAAAAGGTTGAAATAGAAATGGCATAGAAATGTAGACAACGCAAATGGGAAGTAAATGGAAAACACATTGCCCCCGGGGGCTTTTGTTTTTGAAGTTTCGTTTGCTGTTTTGTGGCCGTGATTTGCGAAATATAAAAATTTATGCGCCACGCTAATTAAAATGCCAGGCAACAGAATAAAGTTGAATTTGTCTAAAATGGAAGCCGCATGTATTTTAATAATTAGCATAATTTTCGGTGCTCTCAACACTTTCACACCTCTGGGGAGCACCATGGGGCATTTAACGCTTCGTTTGGGAGGAACTTTACAAAAATTAACTGCCGTGAAAACATTTAACATTTTTCCGAACAAGAAGCCGAAAGAGCAAAACAAGGACAGAGTGAACTTTGGATGCTCTTCTGTGAATTGAATTGAAAATGTTTTCATTTGCGGAAACAAAACAGTTGCTGCATCACTTAGCTGTGGATATGTATGATGTCAACTTTGGGGGAGAGCTTTCTTGGTTAAACTGGACTGGGATTGGGGTGGCGGCTGGGAGATAACCATCGGGGCAAGCTCTTAGCAAATGAAGTCCTAGGCCCCATGAGTTTCTGGGAAAATTGTATACTCAAAAAATTGAATTTTTTCATGATGCAGTTGACTTGTTTGCTCCAGTCCTTGTACGACCTTAACTACAATGTTGAGATGCATTCTCACTGGATGGTCAGTTTCTAAATAAATCACATCATTTGTCTTACACTGCGGTGGCTTAAATACGTTTTTGATGCCAAATATAATTTGAAGAAATCTCTCAATTTGAGCAGAACAAAGATTGATGCTTCTAATTGATGCCTGTCTCTACTCAGCAATGTCCTTTCCTTTCATGTGTTCCACTTTGGTTATCGAACTGACACGATATTCGGTTGCTGTCTTGTAATGGCCAAAAGTCTTTATTTACTTTATACCAAATGGACAGGTTAACTTCCTGTTCCTCCTCATAATATAACCATAGCCGTATTACAGCTTTGGCTCGACATAGATAGACCGACTGACATGGGAAATAATTTGGGTTACATATTCTGAATCAGAGGAATATATTTTATCGAACACCGTGACACCGAAAAATTTGTGGGATTGCACTTTCTTTAGAGTTGCCAGTTTCAATGTGGCCATTAATCGAGCCTCTAGTTTCACATTATATTGGTTTTTTCCAAAGGTGTTTTTGAGTGTCGCTCTTAACTCGTCTTAAGGCTTGACCCTTACCACCAGTTCTACCCGGGTTCTTCTTAATAATCTGAAATCATAAGAGAGTTGAGCAAATATCATAGTTATTTTCATCTTTAGATCCTATCTCCTGTTTACAGATCTACAGTAGTTTTCGATAAAATCTTCCACCATAATCAAAAGTAATATGAGATTTTGTGAGGTTCTTGGTTTTTCGGACCGTTTGATTCACAGTAGCTTTCTGGGATGCGTTGTGCGGAGCAATTTTCTGGCGTCGATTGTTCGCCTGCTCTGGTCCCTGCTGCAGATCCCTACCTAGCCTGCAGCTCAACTTGTTCAACGCGCTTCGCTTGCGTTTTCTTTGGAATTGGGATGCAAACATTATTGTTTTATTTTGAAAGAGAACTCACAGCTGCTATCGACCGTGTCCTTTTCTACTTTTGCATTGAAATTCGCTCTAGATATCGTTGTGATTAACCGAAGCTGTAATTCGGTACAGGGGTACTTCTGCAAAGTTGTGTAAAACATCTCAAAGGATTTTCTTACTTGTAAATTGGTAACATCAAACTCTTTTCAACAAGTTTAAGGTGAACATCGGATAATCCAAGGATCGAAACGAAGTCTTCTACAAACTAGTAAGAAACAAGTCGATCAATTGTCTGTTCCTCCCCAAAGTGTGAACTTACCATCAAAGTGTTAAGGTGTGTAAAGTGCTGCATAAATCTTCACCATTCCTTGGACGGATCGATAAAGAATACTGATTACTAAAAATTTACAGTAGATACAAACTTTCAGCCAGAGAAAAGTAGCACAAATCACCTTGATCTCAATATCGATGGATTGCAATTGCTCTCGATTAAGTGTTTCAGGGAGATGGAATGTGTTCTATCACAGGAAATCCACCAAGGGCTGTCTAGTTTTGTTTTGATGAAAAATCTCATAAAATCGACTACCAAATCAATGGCCAGATATTTTTTATTGTCACGTCTCTAACAGTGTACCTAGTGACCGATTTAGAAGGGTAGCACTCTCACTTGTCTGGGGACCAAACTGTATGTGGCATGTTCCTGTGTGGACCAGCCGAGCGCTTTGTGAATTTTCAAATGGTAGCCATCTAAAATGCCTTTAAATATATCTAAAAACAAACCCAGGCTTCAAATTGTTCATGTAAATTTAAATGAAATTGCTTGCTTTTCGCTCCCAACACAACAAACTGACACACCAAACGTCATATGCCAAAACAACAGAACAATAACAAAAAACAAAACTCACCAGCTGAGCTGAAAATTGCAAGTGACATTAAAAGGTCCTTTGAGAGTGTTTTAGCTCGCTGTGCTCTCAGATAGCTACCCAAACTCTAGGCCGTAAAACAACATTTTGGGCAATTCGAGAAACGCGGCCCAAACCACACGGAGAACTTGGTTAATTTTCAATTTGTTGGCTCGGTCAGAAAAGGCTAAGCAACAATTGAATGCCAAATTCAACTGGCAGAAAACAAAATCCAAAGAGCAAAAACGTTTTATGTGTAAAACGCTGTAAATGAGTTGGCCGAAAAACTTTTCAAGTCCCACAAGAGAAGGAGTGGCGTGGTGAGGGGGGGTAGGTGCGTAGAGCAGGGCACGCACAATTTGCTAAAGAAAACATAAATAGCAGCAACAGCAAACATATGTATGCTAAATGGGTTGGACCGGTGGGAAGGGCATACATATAGCCGCCCAGACACACACACAGTCTCACACACGCACAACAGGGGAATGTAACTGAGAAAATGAAGTCATGTGCTCACCTGTTCAATGCAATTCATGTTCATTTGTATTGTTGATGCCGTTGTTGTTGTTGTTGTTTTTGCTATTATCACAGCAGCTGTAAGGGATAACATCAGCGTTGGCGGCGTGTCTATCGTCGCTACATGAATTCTGTCTCCTCCTTTTCTACTGGCCATGGGAGTGTGCGAGTGTGTGTGTGTGTGTGTGTGTAAACATGATTGGAAATTCGATCACAGCTGCACACGTAGCGCACATAAATCAGCTACGGCCCTAGACCATCGCCATCGAGTTGAGTCGATTTCAAGCCGTCCAGGCACTAGGCAATCCGGAGAGACTCTCTGTGTGTGTGTGTGTGTGTGTGTGTCTGTATGTATGTATTACACCCACATTGATATGCAAACGCTCTGTCGCCTGCTGTGTGCGTATATTAACTGACCGCCCAACCATGTTCAGACCCATGTCCATATCCTGGCAAATGCAACAATTGATTGTCGCTTTTAAGTTTAAAAACCACATAATTAATTTATCCACACGTTGTCCCTTCGGATGTACCTGCCTTTACTGCAATGCCAAAAATCTGTAACTTAATTATGGGTGGAAAACAATGAATGCTAAAATGCTGAAACAATAGTCCCAAATTATTGAGACAAAGAGTATGCCAGAGAGATATCACAAGATCCGGCAGGATACAAAGAAACTGAGTATGCATGTGTTTAGTATTTCCTGAATTTTGGGAATGTCAAACATAAATTAAGTTAAATTGGGCATGTATATTGTTGTGGCTGCTGTTGTTGCCTACATCAGACGAACTACATACATACGTACATGGCATAGTTGACAAAACCAAAAAAAAAAATGCAAAAAGAATACAGTGCAGATGGAATTGCGCTGATTGTCAACGAATTTCGGATGCTCTCACACAATGAGGTCAGTTTAGATATATTTCAAGGCGGATTTCAGTTTATAGTTGGAGCGAAGCTTGGTTACGGCCGTTCGACCAGGGGGTCATACGATTGTCTTTGCGTCAGATTTCTTTCTTACAAGATAGCCATAGCAGCACGAAGATTGTGTGTGTTGGTGGGTGTGGTATGGTGGTGGGGACCAAAACAGTAAGTAAAATTTTGACCAAAACAGTGACCAAACTGGGACCAAACCGTGTCCATATAAGAACCAAAGCAGTGACTTAAACAGCAACCAAAACAGTTTCAAAGTAGGGACCAATCAGTGACCAAAACATTGAACTAAACATTGAGGAAAACAGTGATTAAACCAACTACCAAAGCAGCGCCTAAAACAGTGACCAAATTAGTATACAAATAGAGAACAAAACAGTGTCTAAAATACTGACCAAACTTTGACCAAATCACTATCCAAATAGGGACCAAAACAGTGACTAAAACAGTGACCAAAACAGATACAAAATAGGGACGGAACGCGGACCAAAAAACTGAGTAAAACAGTAAACAAAACAGACACTAAAGCCATTACCAAATCAGTAACCAAATAGAGACCAAAACAGTGACTTAAGCAATGACCAAAGTAGTATCTAAATCAGTGACCAAAACACTGACCAAAACAGTGATCGAATAGGGACCAAAACAAAGACTAAATCAGTGACCAAAACAGTAACTATAACAATAACCAAAGCAGTGTCTAAAACAATGACCAAAACAGGCACTGAAACGGTGACCCAAATACTGACCAAACAGTGACCAAAACAGTTTCAAAACAGAGAGTAAAACAATCACTAAATCTCAAAACAATGACAAACCCAGTGACCACATATGACCAAATCGCAGAATCAAAAGTAGTTCCGAACAACTTCGAACACCTTTAAGGGTTTGGATGAATGCGACGACTTAATTTTGAAAAATTTGCTCAGAAAAAATCGTAAAACTATTTGGAAACATTTATTTGAAAGCTAAGAAAAAGTTCGATATCAAACAAGAAAGAAAGTCGGTCCAGCCCGACTATAGCATACTCTGTACCAACGAAATTATATGCTCAGAATACATTTTAATGCTGCAGTAGCAGCTGAAAGCAGCGATGCTACTACGCTACAGCAGCGAACAGTCTTATGAACATAGCTCGAAAACTGTTCATCCAATCTTCGTCATTCCTTTGGCTGGTCGATAAGTTATCCATATTACTAAATATGTCCAGAGGGAACAACACACCTTTCTTAAAAACTGTGGGAGATATGACGTTTTTTCTGAATTGCGGGGGCGGCAGGGAGCGTGGCCAAAATTGAAAGTAAACTTGATCTGCCTGCAGACATAAGAAGCATATGTCCCATACATGTCAATCCGCTATCTCTTACCATCTCTGAGATCTGTGCGTTCATACGGACAGACAGACGGACATGACTCGGCTGTTGATGCTGATCAAGAATATATATACCTTATTGGGTCGGAAATGATTCCTTCTTGCTGTTACATACTTTTGCACAAACTTATAATACTCTGTGTACCTACGGTACAGAGTATAAAAAGGACGACCACAATTCTGATGGTGCTCATTAGAGGTAATCCTGCAAGTGATTTTGATTCTGATTTTAAAATCGGTGTGTCCAGATAAACTGCAACTCACCATCGAATATTAGACTTAGGAAATTTAATTCCTAAAAACCGTTTGAATATCTTTAAAATCATTAGAAGAATGCCCAAAATTTATGATTTTGTATTTGCAGGCTTCGTCTATAAGTTCCAATACGAATATCCTTCGAATACAGAGAATGCCGGCTAGAAAGTAATTCGTACACAAGTAAGATTGAACTAATAATACAGCAACTAGTAATACAGCAAGTTGACAATGTTGTCCACTAGTGAAAAGAGTGCATATTAAATGCAGACAGGTGTATTAAGAGATCTGCCGGCAGGTGCGAAAAAAAACTTATAAAGCTTTCTTCAAGTCAACCTTAAAGGTTATATCGATGCGGCATCACTAAAATGTAGAGGGACTATTGTCAATTGTCGTATGCAACTTAACTTGGGGAAACGATTCGAATTCCCAAATTAATAAGTTTCATTAGCTAGAAGAGATTCTCGTTTCAAGACTCGCTATAGAGCTGAACCGAACCGGTTCTGTTCACCAACTGGAAAAATCGCTTTGGTTCTGTATAAAACCGGTTCAGCTCAGAACCGGCTTGCATGCATGTTTTAAACAATTACTTTTAAAATTTAGCCGTTTTAAGGTCCGCTCTAGTGACCAAACAAAAACCAAAACTTCCTTTTATTCTTATATAGATATAAAATTAAATAAGATTATTCCTTTTAAAGGGTTTTGCCGGGTGTTACACGACGCCCACTCTCATTTTAAGTTTTTAAGTCTAACCGAAAAAATAAACTTGAATTATTCTGAAATGTTAATTTTTCGGCAACAAAGCGAAACTTGAATCAAGCTGAAATTTTAATTTTTTTTAAACACGCCAACAAAGCGAAAGTCTAGTATCTAAGGAACCTCAAAAAGAGCTAATAGGATGATTATAATTAGAGGTCAGGAAACTTCTTCGCAAGTAGAGTTCATTAAAATGCAGTCAATCGGCTTGGAAAGCTGATGAATCCTCCGATCAGGCGAACAATCGACGCTCACCATATGCAATATCCAAGCGTTTTCTTAGATTTCAGAACAATTGGCAGACCAGGTGGAGATATGCAGAAAAGCGAGCAATCGACAGCAGTAAATTGCATTCCATTAAATTGCATTCCAGTGAGCTGCTGAGCCAGCAGTGGTGCAAGTCGAGCGGTGCATAAAATGGCGAAACTTGCTTAATTCTCAAATAATTATTGATTACGAAGAAGATTTATTAGATGTCACTTGCAGAAGAGGTAAATAGGAGGTGCAGATTGAATGGTTCAAAATTAAAGATCAAACTATTTAATGAGTTTTAGTATAAGAAGATATCAAGAAGATTTGTTAGATGACAGTTGTGATATAAGCTTCGCCTCTTTGCCATGGGTTTTAAACGATCTTAGATATCGATAGTGTGGGCTTGTACTGTGTTGTATTCTGCCTGCGAGGTCCAGGTAATGTGTAGATAATTCTCGAGAAGCTCTGTGTGTGCTAGTTAGCCAATATTCCCTCCACACTCAAACCAAGAGTAGCTGATGAAAAAATGTTGCATACTTTTAGGTCGACACTTCATTTTTATAGTCGCATAAAATTTGTGAATGAGAATTGTTTTTATTTTAAAAAATACATGGCAGAAAATAAAAAACGCTAACTTTTGGTTGATTATTTTGATGGGGAACTACATCAGCAGCATACCAACACACACACACACACACATAGTCAAGACCTTCGCACAATGGACGACACATGTCAATGACAACGATAGACATTTTAACTGTGTCTGGGTGGGGCTCTCAACCAAATTGGCATATTTTGCCATAGAAGCAGAGCTAGAGAGAGAGACAGAGAGAGCAATTCATTCATTTGCCTCAGACAAACAATCACAATTCTGGAATAAGCACATTGGCATATGAATGCGTCTATTACCAAATGAATGGCTCTAAAAGCGAAGCGTGTGGGCGTTGCCGAGGCGACGCCAATACCACAAACAGCGACATATTTTCAAATCAGTGCAAAATGGTAACTTCCGCTCGTTAAGCAAGTGAAAAATTAACTCTCGGCTCTGTAATTTGCTTATGCATGAGCCATGAGCCATGGGGATGAGAACGAGGCGGAGCTGACAATGATGCGGCTTATGTGGCGACGCTGGCAACAACAATAATATAGCTGGCGCCATAGTGCGCTGCGCGTCTGGGCAGTAAATAAAAATAATTGCCTTCTGCTTCACTTCGTTGTCGTTTTTTTTTTTGTTGTTTTTTTGGAGGGTGGGGTGTATGGTGGGTCGCAGTGCGTGTGTGAGTCATAAAAGCGTCTGCACACCATGAAGAAAACGGCTTAAAACTCACACCAGCCAAAGGCTCGGCTGTAGTTGTAGTTGTTGCTGTAATAAATGATTACACTTTTCTTTTGCTCTCCTCTTTTGTGTGTCAAATGGCACATCGGGCAAGGCCTCAGTCTCTGTGACTAACAAGCTCACACACGAACTGCCGATTTTCACTGTTAAATGAAACACGTGCCAAGGAAGCAATTTCTGTGCAATCTATGACACATGCGAATCCCCTCTCTCTCTCTCTCTCTGTGCGCCCTTTGGGCACATTTTTGTACATTTTGGTACATTTAAAACGCCACGAGGCCACGGTTTCAATTTGAGTTGCCAGTTTCCGCTGGCATTTTCAATTGTACCTACCTGGTCATTCTCCGTCTGAGCGGAAGTTAATGTTTGTGGCCGTAGCTTTGATTTCCTATGGCTTTTCACTTGACGAGTGCAGTGGTTACACATCAATGCCTATGCACTTTCAAGGTTCTTTTTTCCGTTTCTTTTCTTTTGTAAGAAATATTGCTGCAAGTTTTTGGCAAGCTATTGCAAGAATTCTCATTATTTTCTCAAGATTATGATTTTATAAAAATTATGTGCTGAGCGTCGAGTCCACAGGCCAGCAGCAGGCCCTTGACTTACACACACAGACACACACACAGAAATATACATACGCTGCTAAAGTTTTTCTATAAAATGGAAATATTAATTTCCGAGCAAGAAATTTGTTATTTCCGCAAACGCCTGGACGCCAATAGGGAGGAGAGAGCACTAGAGGAAGTCAGTTTGTATAAAATTTAATACGATAATAAATGACTGGGCGAAGTGCAGTTTGGGGTGTGTCTCTTTGTGTGTGTGTGTGTTGACCTTATGCTGAAAAGTAGGCAATGGAAAGTTGGGTACGAGATTAAATTCTTGGAGGGAAAAGTCAGGCAATTCTTGAATCTTTGGCTGCACTCGGTTGGCTCTTTCAACTCCACTTACCATAAGTGTGAATTCATTTGGTTAATTTGCACAGAATTGTGAGATTACTATGTATGCCGGTTGGAGCTGCCTCTGGCCAAGTGTGTCTCTGTGTTGGAGTGTGCGGTGACAGTGCTCCTTAATCATGCATTGCCTGAGCAGCTACGCATGAATTGCGGTGACTGTTGCTCCTATGCCTGCCTTGATTTCGGTTACCACACACACACACACACACACACACACACACGCACACTTGGCATACACTAATGAGGTGCTGGACTACCCTGTCAAAATCATTAAACGTGCACCCGGAGCTGAGGCTAAAGTTTGCTAATGTGACAAACAACAGACCAGCAACAATTTGCAACTAAACTGTAAATATTTTCCGCAACTACAACAAAATTGGAAAAAAATTGAATGTTTTTCAGCGCTACCCGGGCCAACTTTATGGCCACAAACACAAATTACAGCAACAACAACAACAACACAAAGTTTACCATGCAAACAAGCCAGCTGGCCAGCAGGTGTACGGCGGAAGGCTGCTACGAAAGTGCGCTGATTTACATGTTGCCTCGGCCATAGACTCTCACGGCCACTAAATTAGAAGTTACTCGGATGCTGATTTCAAGCCTTGGTGGTGGAGCTTCCATTTTATCTCAATTAAAAGTTGTCCTTCAGCATGTCAGCGGGCGGCCGTAGCGCTCTTGGCCACTTGAAAGTTTATGCCTTATGAGCCGCAAATGGCCACAGGACACGAACAGGGACATGGCACTCGTTGCTCTGGCTCATAATAAAGACACACCGTGGCGAGACGAGGCAAAAAGATGCTGAGTCAACAGCAGCTAGCCGGCAGGGTGTTTGCGGGGCAGCCCCATCATTAGCATCAGCAGCGAGTGGCCGTTAGCCAGCAACACCTACGCGTTTGTCTGCGGTTCTGACCCTGCTGCTGCTGCTGGCTGGCTGGGCGCGCTGTGGCCAAGGTGCAGGGTCCGGCCAACCGCAGTGGAGCCGTAGCCAGAGCCGGAGCCAGCACTAACAATAAAACCAAATGTGTGGCCTGTGTGGCTGCAGCGGCCACAGCAAATCCCAAAAAAGTATGCTACAAAAAGCGCACACCCTTAATTCAGTTTGTTTGGCGTTTCTTGTACTTTTTCGTTGATTATATCTACTTTTTTTCTAACTCATTTCGCATGCAAATAAAATCGTTATGAATTATTTATGCCTACGTCTGGCTGTGTGCGGTTTTTGGCCGGCGTTTGAATATAATTTTTTATGTAAACTTCATTTGCTGCATACAAAAATTTAAATACTATAAAAACGAATTATGTGCAAACAATCGTAAGCCCTGCTCCATGCCATTTAATTGCAATACAAAACAAAAATCCACAAAAAAAAAGGTGGCCAAAGATTTTTGTTAAATAAACCACATTTTATAGATTATAATATTTTAATTAAAATCAAAGCACTTTGTGCAAAACGCAGCAAATTATGCAATCAACTTAAACCAATAAACATGCAAATTCGAGCATAAATTTTGAATGAACATTGCAAATATATTTACATCGACGACGAATGAGAATGATGCTCTGTGTGGCTGGGGCTTTGTTAGGATTAGATCGATCTGGATGTATTGTTTTGCTTGACCATGGCCAAATCTGTTATTGAACAGCCAAAACTGGCACGAATTAAAGAACTCTCTTTTGAAATTTATTGAAGTGCCTTTGAACAATGCACTGTTGGTTTGGCATTGTGTTAGTTCAGAGGAACAATACGATGTGCTAAGTTGGATTAATGCTGAACTACAGAATATGGAGAAACATCACTTGAATCAATGAGCAGCGAAAGAGAAGCTCGACATTGGCCCCTTTGGGGCTGTATATAGTCAATGGTTAAGTTTGGCATCACTGATTATAGAGCCAGTTACTGAGAGGTATTCCATAATTCAACTGAAATACTTATACAACTTTTCTAAGGGAACTGCTTATAATTGTCAGATTTTTGAAGTAATATTGCCTGAAAGTAAACTGAACCGACCCGAACAGTTTTGCTTCCTCGCTTTCTGTTTCTTTTTTGGTAATATTGAGAAGGCGCCGGTTTGGTTTGCAGTTCGGTTCATCAGCTGGAAGAAGCGATTCCGCTTCGAATCAGAAACGGCTTGCATACCTGTGCCCAACTGAGTTTCAAGTGAATCAAATGGAAAATAGATTTTGCCGTATATAAAAATTCATTATTTTCGCACCCTGGGGGTGAATTTCTTATCTATGAAATATAAAATCGCATATTAGTTTGTCTACACTGAAAGAGAAATCAATCCAAAACGTATTGAAAACAGGGTAATCCCGTAAATTCTTGGTCCGACCCGGAAAAAGATTGATTTGACTCCCACTTTTTTGTTTTAGTCCCCAAAATACAGGATCACTTGAAGCCTGCTCCGGGCTTCTACCCTGTTTTCAATCCCGATTTGGATTGATTTCTGATTTGATTTCCTGTGTACTTTCTTCACAACCCTAGTTTTAAATACAATAGGATGAGAAATAGTTTTTTGCAAGCAGAATTTTCCCTGAATTTTCCCACGGGAAATCATTTCACATATTATTTTGCCTATTTTCCTTAAAAACCAAGCCATAATAAAAAAATAAATATAACCCCAACCGAAATATACTTATGGCCTGGGAGAAAAAGAACCACTGATACCGAATACCGTCTTTAGCCTACACAAAAGAGCTCGAGGGCTTGCCCACCCGAGAACATGCCACGTGTAATTGTCAGTGTGAAAAAACCTGGTGTGTTTAAATATATGCCGCAAATACCCATCGTTTGGTCTAAGGACTTATTGATTGTCATTGCGAATGCAATTAAAGGATATTGGAAATAAAGGATATTAAAAGCAGTTGTGGACTTAAATTCCAAAGTAAAATAGCCAAAGATCCAACTTTCATGGGATTAAGTTGATTTTTTTTAAATTCTCTTGGAGAGTTCACAGCCTCTTTGGCATTGCAAACTTTTACGATCGATTTGATACCAAGCAAGGACTACATGTATCTTCAAGTGCAAGTCGTTCACATTTTTTGCTGCCAGATAAGCACAAAAGCACATTAATGTATTGTGTGCTTACTTTTGAAATAACGCGGTTAAAAAGAGCATTTTGCAAGTTAATCATTGTGCACAAATTGATGGTCACTTTTATGCACCCACTATAATCATGGACAGGAATAGATATTCTTGATCAGCATGTCCGAATGTCCGACCGTCTGTATGAACACCTAAATCACTGAAACAACAAGCAATTACCGCAAAAGTGATGCTGGTGTAAACAAATTTTAAATGAAGTCAAGTATTGCCTGCAGGTAGATGAAGTTTATTTAAAACTTTGACCACGCCCCCTCTATCTGAATATCTTCTACAAATTTTCTGATTTCGCTCCCATAATTTACACAATTATGTATCTTTATCACTCTCTTAATCGGATAATATAAAATATGATATAAAAACATTGCTAACATAATTATAATATGCTAACAGATATGTTAGTGCTCTGTTAATTAACATAAGATAAGGTTACTAAACATTAGTTCCACTGAGTAACGCGTATATCGAAGTCGCGCTGGGCCGACTTAATCCTGTTGAGTGTTCTGTGCTCGAGAAAGTGTTTGCTTGCCATAGTGCATTCATCCCAGACGATCATTTTGCATTGTATCTGCGCTGTGGCCAAGGATGTTTGTGGTTTTTTTTTAATGTTGCACATTGCGTGTGGTTTTTTTTTTGAATATTCAGTGGCAGCTTAAATGCTGAATGAGCTGTTCTGCCTCCATTCAATACAGTTGGAGCGATGCCTGATGTTGCAAACGGCCAGTGCGAGGCCGTTATTCGATTGTATTTCGACGAGAACAATTGAAATGAAAATGGTATACCAGTTTCAGCTGTTGCAACCAGTGGTCTAAAGTACTTTACGACCATTTCTCATACTTACCATACCATACCTTGACCTGAATTAGAACGTGTGTCACAACATGTCATGTCATGAACTTGACCAAACACAGAGCTCAACACAATGAATTGATTGATGAAAAGGCTCAGTTCTGGAAATTGACGACAAAGCCCAAAATGTCGCTTGTTACAAATCATTCATAGAGTTGCTGTCATATTTTGGATCAGCGTGGCACAGGTGGTTCATTGTGACACCGGTGCATTCAACAGGAGCCTTTAAAAATTTCACAAAATAAAATTTAAAAAACAATTAAAGATAAGTTAAAGTTGTCCGAAAGCATAACATGACTTCGAGCCGGCTAAAAAGTGCAGGTTTACTGAGTAGAAAGGTCAGAGAAAAACCAGTCACATGTACTAAAAACGCAAGGCACAGCGTTATTGTTGTATGAACCTAAACTTTAAATGGTTTCATTTATAACAATTAAAAAAAAACCCGTTTGAATGCATTTATGCAAACAAACTTTTTCGTCACCGTTAATAGCAGCAGGGAGAGCATCTTTCACACCAAAAAACGGCAAGACCATGGGGACCACACACACACATGGGCGACTGTCTGTTTCTACGCTGCCTCTCTATGTTTTTGCGCGCATTCTGCATTGGGATTCCCAAGCGGCTATGCCTCCGCTGGCATGGAGTGACTTCTTAGAAGCGTTCAGTTGGTAGTCATTGATCGCTGATGATAGAGGGTGATTCCTCTTGAAACAGCCTCCTTTGTGGTGTTGTGTGTCTGTTTAAAGTTGTGCGAAAGCATAACATGACCTCGAAAGGTCAGAGAAAAACCAGTCACATTTTAAAAAAGAATTAAAAGGAATTTACTAACAAAGATATGTGATCGTTGTACGTGTGAGTGCGTTGTATATTTGCAAGACCATTTGTAAGAAGATGAATGGTTTTTAGTGCGTAAGTATTCGTGCATGATTCGTGAGTGATGCAAAAGGCTTGTGTGAATTGTTCGTGTCCGAAACGTTTAGGAAAGGTTTTTGATATTCATCTAACAACTGAAACGATGTGTAGATTTGGTCCCTCAGGGACACAATATGCATCAATCAGAATCCTTTCCATGCTGCAATTTATATTACGGAAGATACCTTAAACTAACACTAATTATACCCTCGAAGAGGGTATATTCAAGTTGTCCAGATGTTTGTAGCGCATAGAAGGAAGCATTTCCGACCACCTAAAGTATATATATTCTGGATCAGCATGACGAGCTAAGTCAATATAGCCATGTCTATCACTCCTTCTGTTTCTATGCCATCTCCTCCGGCAGTTTTAAAACTATCGCCACCAAACTTAGCACGTAGTCTTCTAGTACAAATACGCTGCACATTTGTCGGAACCGGCCGGATCGGATGACTATAACATATAGCTGATCGGTCTAAAAACTAGTTCTAGTGAGAAAAACTTTTTTGTTTTCAATGCAAACGTCTCCAAACTCTGCATTTAAAAGTTTTCAATGCTTCTTCATGATTCTGCCAAGTTTGGTCGAAATCGGGCATCTTTATAGTATAGCTAGCTAAGGTTAGAAAAATAGTCTTAGAAAGAAAAACTTTTTTACTTCTTTAAAATTCAAAGTTTTGTCAAAATCGGATGACTATGGGTTATAGCTGCCATAGGAATGATCGGTCGAGAAACTAGTTTCAGTGAGAAAAACTTTTTTGTTTTCAAAGAAAACGCCTCCAGACTTTATATTTCTTAGTTTGCTATGCTTTCCCTTGATTTCACTAAGTTTGATCGAAATCGTACATCTATATAGAATAGCTGTCATACAAAAGTAGAGACGGAAAAGTAAAAAACTTAATATTTTCAGTTAGAAAAGCGTGCTGCAAGGGTACAGTAACTTCGGCCGAGCCCAAGTTAACTTTCCTCTATTTTTTCTCACGAACTTTAACGTTTTGGGGCCAAGGTTAGGCCAGGTAAGAACGAAAGCTAAGTGAAACTAGGTGCTAAATAAAGCGAAGTCGCTGATTAAGTATACCATTAAACGGGACGGCCATTAAACCCGATATATTGGATTACTCTCAATAAACAAAAGCGATAAGTTTTGAACCCAGCCAAAAAAGAAAAATATAAAATTAGTTAATCTGGTGTGTTCCAAATTTTTCGCTCTTTTTATTTGATGATAAAACGATTCTGTTTGGGCGACCATAACTAAACACATTACCAGCATGGTCATGTCGCTCCATGCGAGCGCAGCGAAAGCCAGTGTCATTTGTGTAAAATGAAATGTATGTGCCCGCTTATATCCACTTAAATAAATTGATGCTCTTCTATGCTCTACTTAACGAAGTTTCACCCGACTCCGCGAAAGGGCAAAGCCTCAAAGCCGTTGCCGTCGTAAGTAGCAGACGCACTCCATCCACTTGCGTAAATTGGCAGCATTGTAGTTGTTGAGGGATTAGTGAAGCATTAAACGCAGTTTTTGCACATTACACGCGTGTAAGGCGCAAAGCCCCCGCCCGTCCCCCGCTGCTCCAGTTTAAAGAAATACCCGACAACGACTCGACGATGACTCGCCACAGCCGCAGCGAAAACTTGTGTCTTCCCGTTGCCACTTGGCTCGCGTTTAACACTAAAAGGATTAAGCGACTTAAGCTGGATGTGCGAATTTGTAGCCAGCGGCCCAGGACCAACAGCTGCGCCCCCTGATCTAGCGCTGCACGTAAAACCTATTTAGGGTAGGCTCCCGAAAATGACTTGAAAAATGGCCGGAGCAGTTTTTAATCATTTAAATGGCCGGCAAAACGGAACGTGCCCAACCGAAAAGAACAATTTATAAATGTTTTTTTGAAATGAAAATAAAAGAGTCACTATTGCCATTCTGTAATTATTTAAAAGAGAAATGCTGGTACTTGCCGCCCCCCGCCCTCCCCCCTGCCCAGTGCGGAAATCAGCATTCCCTTTCGCTCCATGAAAGCCCCGACAATGAGCGAACAACAACAGAAGCGGCTTGGCGGGGGTGTCGCGTCGCGTCGCGTCGCATCGCTCGGAAGGCCAAGCGCAGTTAACTGCGCGGCAAACAAAAAGGGTTGGTCGTCGTCATTCTTGTCTGGTCCTTTTGGCACAGCTTGGCCCGGTTAAATGAATGTGGCGCGCTCTTAAAGCATTTCAACTGAAACGCTGGCTCTGTGCGACACCATTTAACGGCTTAGCCGCAAATCAACAAACACACTCAGGACCGGGACAGGGATTCGGGACCCGGGAGCCGCTGTTGCTCCTGGGCAAAAAATGCAAAGCTCGACAATATTTTAACAAAATTACATGGATTTGAGGTGCGTGGGCATGGGCGTGGGCGTGGGCGAGGGCTGGTGACAAGCATAATGCGACCAAAAATTTGTAATACTTCGTCAGCGCAAACAAACAACTCGGCTCGCTTCAGGTAAACATGTGTAAATTCATGGAATGAACAATCATATGCCAGTGTAATACATCACGCAGCGCGGCAAAATGATTACAAAGCCGCGCGTCTCACATTTCGCGACTCTGCTCGCTGTACCTGCTCCTGTCGTGTGCTGACTGGCTGACTGACTGGCAGGATGATTGCCTGCTGTTTGCATACTTGCCACGTACAACAACAACAGCGGCAGCCAACTGATACGTACACAACATTTCGCAACATTTTTAAGCAGGCTATTAATATGAAATATATCAGCGAGCAACACACAGAGATACCCCATACAATTATGAGGTACGGTGTAATTTTTCAGGCACCACAGAGCTGTAAATAATGCAGTGTATGTCTTGATTGGCGTCTATGTGTCGTTTAGAGAGTAAAACATTGTACATTGTTTAGACTGCATCTGGTGAGTTCGCCAGCGGATGGAAGTGTTGTTTAAACGTAAGAACAGGCGAGCAATCGACGGCAGCAATTTGCTGATAAGACTGCATTCCATATACCTGAAGTAGAAGTGTATCAAAATTAAAAGGGTTCACCATTAGGAAGTGGTCCCAAAAGATCTGCGGCTATGGATATCCAAGGGCCTGTTAGAAACTTCTGTTAATTCCATTGAAGCGGGTTTTTCTGCCTGTGAAACCATTCAACGATGTTTCCAAGCTTTAACTGCTTTTCCTCCTTTACGGTCCATTAGTGGCCACCACACATTTGTCCCGGATGACCCTCATGTGCCAGCTCTTAATGGATAAAGACTGTTTGACGCGTCCGGATGCCAAGAATCTTCATTGACACAGAAAAAAATCAGCAGACAGGCTTGAAGTGATCCTGTTTTTCGAGATTAAGTTTATTTTAAATTTTGGCCACGCCCCCTCCCGCCCCCGCAATTTGAAAAAAACGTCATATCTTCCACAATTTTAAAGATAGATATTTCGTTTCCTCCAGACATATTTAGTAGTCAGGTTAATTTATCGATCCGGCAAAGGAATGATGACGATCAGATGAACGGTTGTCGAGTTATGAGCAAAAGACTGTTTGCGCTGCTTTCAGTTGCTACTGCAGCATCAAAATGTATGCTGAACGTAGAAATTCGTCAGTACAAAACATACCATAGTCGAGCTTGACCAACTTTCTTTCTTCTTTATTTTTAAATGCTCTTGAATCTATCTTCTTTAAGTCAGTATACCGTACGACCTCTGAGAGGGCTGTTATTCTGCCTTTTGTGGATGTGCGATTTACGGATTTGATATTTATAATACTGCAATCAACTCTCAAATCCACCTGCAGCTATAATTTAAACACTAGCTTATGTTTCTCTTAACATTTTGCTCAACAATTTTGTATCTCTTTTCTTGGCTTGGGTTATCACACAGTGTGTGTGCATGGCTAGGTACATTAGTTTTAGTTAATGTTCTTTCAATTTATTGGTCGATCACCATTTGCAAATAGCTATTTTTTGTTAAACAAAATGTCGCAGGACGCGTGTTTTGGCAAAGACTAAACGCGCAAACACGTAACTTAGTGAGACCACATGGAGTCCTCCTTCAAACGAAGTGCAATGATTGAATCTTCCAGAGAGACTGGGTACGTACAGGGTTGTCCGTATTCGACGGACCCATCTGGCAACGTCATAACTTTTGACAGAGATGTCAGATCGCTTAATGACATACCGCGTTTGAAGCGTCAGTCCAAGCAGATTTTTACCATGGAACAATTCACGAGCGAGCGCTCTGAAATAGTTGAAATATACATTCAACAGAACAAGTCAATTGTGAAAACAAAATTATCATGTCCGATGAAGCCCATTTCACATTGAATGGGACCGCAAATAAGCAATTGCCGTATTTACGCCACTGAAAATCCTCAGGAGATTCAAGAAGTGCCTCTTCATGACGAAAAAGTCACAGTTTGGTGCGGCGTTAGTGCGAAAACGGTCATTGGGCCGTTTTTCTTCCAAAATGAAAATGGCCATGCTGTTACCATCAACCAGGAGCGTTATCGCGACATGATGACCAATTTTGTGATGCCAATTATTCGTCGAAAGCGTATGAGGCAGTTCTGGTTTCAACAAGACGGCGCTCCACCGCACACAAGTCGCATAACATTCGATTTTCTGAAGAAATTGTTTCCGGGCCGTTTGATGTCGAAAAGTGGTGATTTGGACTAGCCACCGCGTTCGCCCGATTTGACGACGCCGCGGACTTCTTCTTGTGGGGATATTTGAAGTCAAAGGTTTACGTTAACAAGCCAAGGACCGTAGAAGAGCTCAAGGACAACATTCGTGAAGAAATAGCCGCTATTCCGGCCGAAATGTTGGCGAAAACGATGGAAAATGCTGCAAAAAGGGCACAATACGCCATCAACGCCAGAGGCGGCCATTTGAGAGATATCATATTCAAAAATTGATGAAACAAATCTACTTCGAACAAATTAAATGATTAAGATTGCCAACCGCCAAATTTTTCTTTTTTTCTTTGGGCAACCCTGTAGTTCGTAAGAGAATTATAAAGGGTGTTGGCTTAACTGTTAAACAGACAAGCCCGCTTCAATTGACGCATTGGAAGACAACATTGAAGCATTTATTCGTGAGATACCGGCCGAAATGTTGGAAAGAGTATGCCAAAATTGGACTAAGCCGATGGACCATTTGAGGCGCAGTCACGGTCAACATTTGCATGAAATAATCTTTAAACATTCAATTATATGGACCGTACCATCGATTCAAATAAAGATTTCATGAATTTTTCTATTGCTCTTAAAAAATCACCCTTTACATGTGTGGCCTATGACCATTTGGTCGATAAAGGGAGAGCCAAACAGTATATTAGTTTCTGTTAAATTAAGTTTTCAGTTTTGGCAGTTCCTTTGCTGAGGTGTATACCAAGCTGAAACAGATTTGTATTTCGTGCATCGTTCGTGACGTGACAGAAAATTTGGTCACGCGCCCAGCTCTATCTCTGACATGTTGCCCCTGTCCTTTATCAGTAATCAGGATTCAAGTCCCACCACCTCCACATCTCGGGCTTTGTTTCAAATGCAGTCACTGAGGTTAAATTGCTTATTGATTTCGCCTCTTGTGAACCCTCAGCGTCTTGGCAGCTTCATTACCCACGTCTCCAACTCGTGCTAATCCCCTTCAATTAGTGCACAAACGTTACAAGGATCAACTTGACACACAACAAATTTAATATCGCTGTCACTGTGTCTCGTTTGAAGTTAAACCAAACTGAAAATTGAGTGGTCTGACCCGCAATAAACTAACCAGCATTTCGCCCCACTCCCGTCCAGCTGGTGGTGGGGGATGGGGGGCGGGTTCTGTAACGCTGCTGTCTGATTGTGCGGTGTGGCAACTTGCAGCAAATGAATATTTAAATCCAATGTATGCAAATGCGCTTCCCTCTCTGTTTTAAACAAAAGCAAAATATTTACTCCGCGGTCGCTTGGGGGGAGCGAAGCAGGGACAATCCACGTTGACATTGCGGCGAGTAGTACAAAAAAAAAAACCAACAACAACAACAAAAAAAGGAGCGCTTGCATGTCGCCTGGCAAAAGTTTTAAAGCAACAAATAAACAAATTACGAGCGGCAACAAAAGTGTAATAAATAAACGCAACTGACAAAAACTGCACAAATGGCTGTCATTAGAGGCAAGGCGTTTACGGGGGGGTGGCAGCAACCCTAATAGCGAGCAGGTGTGGCATAATTGCCAAACAGTTTGCGCGCACATAAGGCCAACACAACAAAAACAACAACGGCGGCGGCGGCAAGCTTAGGCAGCTTAAAATAATTTATGATACTTAAAGTAACTAAATTGCTAAACGCTGGCATATGGCAGGTCAGCAATCGATGGCGCCCCACAACCAGCAAACCAACCAACCCCCCCTCTCCCACTCCCACTGCTGTATGTAGGTGGATGTGCGACTGGCACGCACGGAAGTCAAGTATGTAATGTTAATGTCTGGTCAACTGGAAAAACAAAGTAAATTAATTGTAGGTTCAAAGAACGCCGGGACATCGCTAAGCCTGGCCGCCTGGCCGACTGCCTGGCCGCCATTGCTGATTATCGAGTGCGATGCGGTCACTGAAGACTTCCTGCTTGACTTCAATGGCCCGAACTTCGCACAGGACAGGTTCTTGGTATTGGTTTTTCGCCAAATGTGCAGCCAAGCGAAACCAATTTCCTATACATACAATGTAACCAGGCCAGGCCTTTGTGAGTGTGTGCGCTTCCTGTTGCAGCTATCGCCTGGATGGTCTGAGAGGTTGACAAAGCGCGTGTTGATGCGCGTGTCAATCTTGCACTGCCTGGCGGAAATGCTGCCAACCATGGACAGCCAGCCAACAAGGGCTAACGTGAGCTCAACTGACACGTAATATATCAATGCGCCTCGCTGATGAAAGTGGGGTGGTGGGGGTGGCCCTCCGGCTGGCCGTCTGAAATATGAGTTGGTCTTCGCTTCGCTTCCTGTTTATTTATGCAAATAGAACGGCAACAACTTTTAGGAAAACTTCAAGGGGCATTAAGCCATAACACTTATTTGCTTAGGAGACGTTCGAACGCATAGAAAGGCTTTTGT